>NNCF01126305.1:675326-712402 GCA_002313205.1 Laupala kohalensis
TATATATATATATATATATATATATATATATATATATATATATATATATATATATATATATATATATGGCGCGTAGTTTGTAGATGTGTCATTTTAATATGTCACTTTTAAAAGGAGAGCAGGAGAATGTCTGCATCTTTGAACACCTCACCCACTCGACCCCTACGCACTACTCGTGACCTCTCATTCGGTTGCGATGCATCTTTTCGCTGCGTAAGCTTATGTATCAGCTGTATCCACTGCTTCTTTTGCCGGATGTCATCGTGAACTTGTGCATGATGTGTGTCATATTTATATGTTCAAGCACATTATGTGATGCTTGAGGATGTCATTTTGTATTGTTACTTCTCGTTTGAAGAATTAACTTGCTTACGTGCGTTTTTGTCTTGAAGGTAACGTGCGATGAAAAATCCTTTTTTCTATTTTTCATGATATTTTAATTCAATTTTTATAGCAGTTTCAATCCTTAAAAGTAATAATATATTAAATAATATACTCTAACACTTATAAAATTCTTAGACGTGATAGATAAGGAGTATTACGAAATAAGAGAAAGTAAATAAAACAAACTGGATCACCTATTTCACCGAAATTTATCATAAATATGATTAATTTTTATTAATATAATTTTGCAATTGCAAATTGCATAGAAAAATTACTTATTAATTTTTAATTAAATTATATAAGAATATTGATGGTTTGTGTTCTTTTTTATCGCGTTTATAATATTCTAATTATCTTTATATTTATTTATTAATATTTCTTTGAAATAGAATATAAATCTTACTCATCTTATTTGCCCCAAAAACGAAAGAATACAATTTGTATGTTAGAGATACTTTTATATATATTCTAATAAAATTATTACTTTTATAAACTTTTTAAATAGCATAAAATGAAGACGACTAAAATATAGAGTAACATGTTAAAAGCAACCCTCTCCTTATAGAATGCTTTAATATCGCTTTCTAGTGCAGACTGAGAAACGTATATGAGAAAGTATGTGCAATTGTTTTGCACCACTAGTTGTTTAGTGCAGTTAACAAAGATTACAAACGTCCTTAAATCGTAAAATTTGGTCTATTCATTTAAATTTTTCAAGCATTTTTATGAAATGATGCAGCCGCGCTGCCACCGTTGTTTTGGAAGAGAAAATTCGACCGCTGCAGCTCTCGACGAGTGGGTACGTTACACCTGAGATGTTGAGATTACTAGAGATCCTTCCGATATTATGTGTGAATTGGGCCACCATTGCTGTAAGTGGCGGGGGGTGCGGACAGCCCTCGAACCCCATGGATAAAAGGGGAAGAGAGGTTCATGTAAAAATATTTAATTAAGAAACACTGGTTAAATCCATAGACTTCGGCACCGCAGGTAAACAGTAACGTAACACTGCATTAGTAAAAGTTCAACACATATGGAGGTGAAATATCTCTGTCTAAGGGTGAAGTGGTGAGCCAGACTCATTGGTGACGTTTCCATTGATTTGTTTTCCTCACGGACAATTTAAGTTGCATACTCAAGGGTAGTTTCATTCAAGGATTTATTTATTCTTACTGCTGGAAGTGAAACTCGAAATGGTGTATACAATCAAGTTTTATATTAAATTTGCATTATTATGAATTTTTGAAATTAGGATGCTGTATATAAGTTTTTAAAAACCAGTAAGTAAAAGTATTTTGACTTACAATATAGAAAGGTTTTATGTTTTCCAGAGTAAAAGAAGGTAGGTATATGAAAAATCCCGTGCAACGTCGGGTAATCAGCTAGTTAGTAATAATTATAGAAATATTAAATGCAGAAATGGAAAAGAATAATTTTGAAAAAATCATCAACTCTGACATTTTATTTCCTCTGACAGCACAAATAGTGAGATCTGATAGAACAGCGAAGGATAGAAGAGCTCACGGGGCAACGCACCAGTTCCAGCCGTGTGATATTCCCTATTTTATATCATACACCGTGATGGTTTGGCATTATGTTTTACTGTTTTATGGGAAAATATACTTTTTTCATCAATGAGATTATTAAGATCTTTTGTAGTGTAGTGTATCTCATCTTATATAAGCCCCTTCGTGTAACTCACTTATTCATTCACTCACTCATCTAGTAATAAAAATGATAGGCTACTTCTACTAGTCGTAGAAACATGAAATTTGGTACGCTCGAAGCTATAGATCTGCATTGAATGAGAAAATTCAAAAAATTACAAAATTTGAATTTTCAAGTTTATTTTATGAAGGATTATGATTACGCCATAAGATAACATTGACTTTCGATGCCGCGCGAAATGGCGCCGCGCGGACAGCGAAAATTGTGATTGCTTACGTTACAATCAACTCACGATTTAGTCGACATACACTTATTGAAACGTTATGTAATTCGACATATCGGAAGACTAATAATGCCTGACGATAATGATATCTTCCATGTTTTGTGTTATTATATTTCTATTCCGTAATAACGTATTTAATATTGAAGATTGCAAAATTGTATCAGACGCGTTACGTTAAATGTACGTTGCTTACGTTTTGCGTTCTATTCAACTGATGAAAATGTCGGTAGTGTTTATGAAATAAGCCCATACGTATAAATTGTGTTGTGTTTATGAAATTGCATTGGCTTATATTATAAACACAACTTCCCAACATAATATTTTGGTAGTTAATTTTTTTTTTAAAATAAGTCGTAAATCGAAGTTATGGATTGCTGCTGCCATGATGAGTTGGATACTTGCATTTTGTAACAACTTTACACGTTGAGTTCCTTTTAACTGTTGATTTAAATCCTATATTATTAAGCAGGCAAGTATTGAATGCATATATCTATGTTTGTTTCATTACGTTATTAAGCATTAGAATTTTCGAATATTACAGGTTTCAAACTGTTGATTTTTTCGCGTCTGTGTCCTTTCAAAGCAATTTATTTCAGTATTGAAACTTAAGTTAACTGCAATTATAAATAAGTTTCTGACTAAATGTCTGCGTATAATCAAGTAAAAGTGTTAAGATTTAGATATTGATGCTATTAGTGATAAACGCTTAGGTGTTTTATAAGCTATTATCATAATAATTGTATAAGTTCATCTGTGGTGTGGGGGTTAAGTAGAGAGCCTCGTGAGCGGAAGGTTGTGAACCCAGGAAACGCATGGGCTTATTACATAAACGCAACTGATGAATATTTCGGTTAATTAATTTTGGATGAATTATTTTCCTAGAGATCCACAGATTTTAAGGTATAAAGCAGAGTTTGATTCTTTTACAATTTGCAGATTTTGATCCTTTTACAAACTCCGATTGTGTAATATTTAAGGCTCTTTAAGGTACAAAATTGTAGTTTATGTTTCAACGCTTCTCGTGAAATAGAAATTTTATCTCTCATCTGTCTTTTATCCGTATCATTATAAGTTAGTTGTGTTACTCCTTGTAACTTCAGTATACAGGAGGCCCATTTGCTAACTCCTAGTATACTATACAATGAGCATTACCAATGAAAGAATAATATATCAATATTCAATAAAATTTGTTGTGTGCTTATCGAGAATTTGTATCGGTCTATTATTTCATTTCGTACGTGTGTTTTAGATTTTATATTATTTAATTACTAATTAACAGAGAATAAATGAAGAACATGACTTGTGTTTCGAAATGATCGTGCAGGTAACAGATTAAGTACACCTGAGACGCTCAGCCAACTCTTGCTAACCAGGGCGTGTTGCGCCGACGCAGTTCGGCAAAATTGACATCCCCGCCTTGAAGATACAATATATGTTTCAGTAACCGGCTGGAAGCCGTGGTGAAAACAGCGAAATTATCCAAGGTGTTACTCCCTCGCAAAAGGATAGTTTTAACTTACACCGCCAGGGCGCGCCAGTGACCGGTCTCAATATTATTAGCTTTCGAAGGAAATATTTCAGAATTCCTGCGTCAGAGCGCGCGGCGGTAGCTCGACCTTGACAGTCGAATAACCATGGTAGCTCTTCTGTTTCTTTTTTATTGTATATTTTTAGGGCTGCTTTTTTACGAGCAACGAGGAGAAGACTAACAAATACGTATTGTATCTTATAAAATTTGTTTTATGCTCATTTTTCATATTAAAACATTTATTTAACATTCACATTATAAATAGTGTGAATTATTTCTTGATTGAACATATTATTGGCAAGGCAATTAAAATTCTTCACGACAATGAAATCTTATTTTTTATCAGCTCCAATGAGATTAATTCTGCTTCAACAATAGGTGTATTTTGTATTGAAGTGATCTTCTTTGCATTCACACTTGTGAAAACGCTGTTCCTAGGATCCTGCTTGCAGCTGATGTCTTCAGGCCGATTGTCCTCCGGCAGAATTTTTGTGTTTTGTGTTAAACAACTTGAAATATCATATTAATATTTTCTTAAAGGTTATTGGTTTCCAGCCTCGCGAAATGAAGGTGCGTACGATAAATACAAGAAAGTGCAAAGTGTGTTTGATAAATTGACAATAAATTATTTAATATTACGAAGTGCAGTGGCAATACACAAGTTGTTGGCAAAATTTATGTTAATAATATATACATTGGTAACGTAGGTATGCATCAACGAAAAATTTTGAGAAATATTATTTAGAATGTTTACAAACAGATCTGCGGAATACATATTTATAATTGAAAATAATTCATGATACTAAATAAATACAATAAATCAGTCATTTTGCTGTAAATTTTTATTGCTATTATACGGTGCCGCAAAAACCAATTTTTGCATTTAGATTAAGTGTCACCGGATGCACTACGCGTTCAATGAACTTTGCGGTGAATCATTTAATTCTAGCAATAAGTTTTTTTCCTCTGGATGCCTTACACGGGCGCAACCGTTTATTTCGGGATCTGGATGTGTAACCCCCCAGCGAGCAAGGCGAGTATTAATGAATACAATCGAATGTTTCTCGATTTCATATCGCGAACAGGGATGACTCACTCACACCAGCGCAGAGAATGAGGATGAGTCTGGTACCTGTCCCTTGCCACCCTCATTAGTCATGAAGTGGGTTGCGCTGATCAAAACGTTCACTATTGTGTTAACATTTTTTCTCTGTAATTATATACATATGTGAGTTTGTGTTCTGCCCAATATTAACAGAGAAGTGAGACTAGACGATTTAGTCCGACTGAGAAAATTTCCGTAAATAATTATTACAATAACTCATTTTGTACATACCAACATTGCATTCGGCTGATTTCCGTGAATGTAAAGTACTAATTGCTAAAGAGTGGTGAGGGGTAGGTACATTATTCTCTGTACATGTACAATGAGCTATCCCTCTCGTCAGTTCGCACTCCAAAACTAGAAAGCAGAGAATTCTTTTTTCCCAGAAGGAAAGCAGAGAAATGAGTGTCGGGATGATCTACATTACCCTCCCATAAAAGACAAATAACTACTGAAATACTTTTAGGTGAGACAGTTTTGGAGTAGTAAACCCGGATAGAATATTTCGCAATCATTCGCTGCCTCCAAGACCACTGCAGACCGACTCAAAGAATGCTAACCTACTGCATTTGGTTGCGAGCGCAGGCTCGCGCCAAGGTAATGAAGATGACCGACTTCTTGCTTTGTGGGAGACTTGGATGGCGCAGCCCTAATTTAAACGCCGTACATCTTTATTCGGCGGACACATGGCCAACCATCAGGCGGCTGGTGTAAGGGTAGACCTTCGAGGTATAGCATTACCAGTCAGACCACAACAAGTCGGCAAACGATCCCAGCATCCCCCTCGAGGACAAAGGAGCCCACATTTATCAAGAAAAGCAATATGAAGGCTCAAAAATGGTCGACAGTGACGAAAGTGGAATGAGCCAGCAGTCGACATGAGTATCAAGAGCTCTAAACGCTTACAAAAATGATATTTCCTCGTAATAGTTCTGTATACTTCTTCACAATTTTAGAGAAATATCTTATATATCATTGCACATTATTACGTATAATTATTTATATAAATTTATTTGATATCTTTCTGACACGGATAACAGCATAAATTTATTTGCCCGGGACAAGCAACGTTTCAGTACCCAGAACTACCAAAGTTTTGGCCATTCTGATGTGGATATCTACAGGCAAATGTCAGAGTCGTACAAACCTAAGTCACTGTTGTACGCAGCGACTTAAGTCTGTACGACTCTGATATTGCTTGGAAGAAGGGTACAGCAGGATGACCGAAACGTTGTTAGTTCTGTTTAGTGAGAAGCGGTTTGTCCCAGACAAAAAAGTTTCTATTGACTCCGACCTTGGAAACCTACATTTATATAATTATTAATATTTATTATTTCTTCAATATTATTTTAATATTTCATATTTTATATAATGATAACCCGCAAAAGAGATTACTGTAGTAAAATATAAAACAAAATAAAAAGATATTTTACCTTTTAAAAATCTACAGTGAATGGAACTGAAAATCTAATTTCCTGATAATTCATCTCAAATATTAGTGGTGTAGAGATTCCTTATAAAATTTAATAATTACTTATCTGATAATTTGTCTGCATTTTTCAAATAAAAAGAATATTAATAAAAATATGACCTTGATGAAAAATTTAATGTACAAAGCAAACATTTTTGTTTTGTCTGCCTAAGCCCTCAGAGCAATTCTTAGCCTAATGAACACCACCTTTGACCAATGGGTCAAAAAAGCTTTTACTTAGTCGATAAAAATTTGCAACAAGACATTTTTATTTCATATATTTTTGGCATAAAATTAGTTTCTTACTCATATTTCTAAATTTTGTATCACGTTTCGACCTCTGAAAACATGAGGAAAATTGCGCCCTAGTTATCGACAGGTCCTCAAAAAATTGTTTTCTATATTTTTTTTATGACCGCAATTTTACTATAGTTTCAAGTTAGCAATACTTAAATCTCTTCACAAAAAATGTTTTTATTATTTCAAGAACCATTGGATGTATTTCATTGCCGAGACATGAAAATTTTGCTTTGAAGGACTGCGGCCGACACGGAGGACACGAAGGAAAACAATCGCAGGTGGCATACCGTGGTACATTGGTTCAGGATCCGGAAAAGCTGGACACGAGTTGAAAAAGTTATCCAACTTGTTTAAAACTCAGTATCCTACAGTTTTTGAGAACGCTGATTACTTATCCGTGCTCATCATTGTCGAAAAAAAATTTATTTTTAAACTATATTATATACGTTATTGTTTAACAGAACTATTTATGATTTTATGTTGACTATCAGTATAGACGAACATGTTTGAAGTACGCTTCAGTATTGTATTTAAACTATATTTGCATGTAGTAAAATAAAATCTTTCTTTCTTTTTTTTTCTTTTTTCTTTCTTTCTTTTTTCTTTCCTTTTTCTTTCTTTTTTTTTCTTTCTTTCCTTTCTTTTCTTTCTTTCTTTTTTTCTTTCTTTTTTTTCTTTCTTTTTTCTTTCTTTTTTCTTTCTTTCTTTCTTTTCTTTTCTTTCTTTCTGGAAATGGGCATGTAGACCCATTTTACATATACTTTGCCCAGAGTTGGAATAAGTGTAATCGGTCTATAGGATTTAGGGTTAAGAACATATTTAGACTTACTATTTTCCATAGTTAGGGAAGTATTGTGTCCGCACACATGCCTTCATGATCATGTGTAATCTCTGTCTAATTTCTGGATACACATTCTTTATAATATCATGCGTTAGATTACCGAATCCTAGACTCTTCTTACATTTTAATGTGTGTTTTATCATATCTCACTCCTTTTCTGTAATTTGTATTTGTTCTTACATATCATGTTCATAAATATTTTCCTTATTTAATTCACTCACCCAAAAATTGTTTTGTTTCCTCGGAAATATTTCTTCTAGTAGTTTTTGTCCTACCACTTCCCATGTCGTTTCAGTCTCTTTATCTTTCTTCAACTATGCCACATTTTCTTTGGTTTAATTTTATTTGTCCCTAATTTAAAACGCATGTTCCAAAATGACCGTAGCGTGGCTGTATCCACAAATTATCCCAGTTTCTTTTCTTTGCTCTTTTCATTCCTATTTTGTATTCTCTGCGAGCCATGGAGTATTGTGACCATAGATCATACTCATTCTCACGCTTTTGTCTTCTTTTCCGTAATTCTCGTCTTATTTTGTTTTTCTTCTTCTTCAATTGTCCTAATTAATTTGTGATAGTAATATCTATTTTTGTAGATGCTCTATTTCTTCTCCTATATCATCAATCGATGCAATTTATTCTGTTGTTACGTAAATTTACTTTTTGTTCTCCAAATTTCTCCCAATTTATCAATATTCCCTCAACACGCGTTATTAATTAATTCTGCTGCTTTACCGTGTATAAAAATTTCAATTCCTGCGTGATCACTATCTACACCAGATATTAATTTCCACGATTCAATTTCATGTCTGTTTAGATTAATTCATATTAAATCATTTACTGATGAACCTTTATTCCCTATAAATGTATCTTCCCCATACTGACTGTATAAAATTAATTCCAAAATAAAATTTTCTAGTAGCTTATCTCTTTCATTCGTTTTCTTATACCCCCACAATATTGACCATGCATTGGAATCTAAACAGAAAATTATATCTTTTCGAAACTCAATAAGTATTTGGTTGAGATATTTTATACTCTCTTTGATATCATGACTGAACTGACAATACATGTTTTCAATAATAAAATCTATGTCATATATTCTTAAAAAAATGGTCTCACGATTTTTCCCTGTATGATTCGTCGTTTGAATGATATCCGCTTCTGTATTGTTTATATACATTGCTGACCATGACTCATCGTCATGTATAGCTCGAAAGTAACGCGGTACGTACATAGGTTTCCCATTTCGATTAAGTTGCTCTTGAATACATCCAATATCATACCCTTTATTTTTCATGAACTCACCAATTTCCAAGGATCCAGTATGCCCCCTTTACAAATTCTGTTGTATTATTTTAAGAACCATAGTTTATAGTTTGTTGTAACACCCTCTTTGCAACTTAATATTCCGGACATACTTTGTCTAGGACGCAATGGCGACTATCCACCTTTCTTCTGTCAGAATTAATACATTTTCTCTCTGCTTCATCCCGCTTAAAGACCTTATGGTTGTGGCTCTCCTGAGCACAAAATTCACATTACTCCGTTTTTCCTTACATGGTCTCGATATTTGTCCAAATCTGTAACATTTGAAGCACCTCAATGGTTCTGCCTCATCTTGCACTCTGTAACTTCGTAATTCACCATGCATTATTTCAATTTCTAGATTTTTTGTGTAATTTTCCTTCTATTTCTATTACCCAATTTTCATCATTTGAGTCTCCTTTCCTTTCCCGATATAGAATTCGTGATTCTTTAATAACACTCTCTATTTCATCTTCATTTTTAAAATTGCCGTCACAATAAACCGTCATCTGCTCTTTATCTCTTGTTTATTTTACTTTTCCAAGTACTGTAAGGCATGGATTTCGGCATGCATAGTCCCTCACATCTACTTTTTCAGTATTACGTAAAGATTGTAATACTTTCTCTTTTTCATCTTCATTGGGCACTACAATTACCATTCCTGGTGATCCTATTTTCCTTACATTTTCAACATTTTTGGTAATGTTTTTAATTTGTTTCGAACTATTTCATGCAACGAAACATCATCTCCTGTTCCCCAGAGTAAAACAACCCCCCAATTTTCCTTTTTTTCTTCCATATTGTCTAACTACCTGAGCGTACAAGTCTCATCATCTGTGTCCTTTTGTATATTTTTTTTCTAATTGTTTTATTATTTCCCCTTCCCGTGTAGATTGCCTTGAACAGCATACTATGTCTGCAATATGCGGCATCATAACAGTAAATTCTTTCATTCTTTCTTCAATTTTTCTTGATGCATGCTCAACATCTTTATGTTCCATTCTTTGCTGTTTCACATTCAAATTGTATAAATTTTTTTCAGTCAACACATTCGCCCTCTCATCTAGTACATCTATCACATCTCCTTTGAAAGTTCCCATTTCCCTTACTTATGAATCTTGTACTGTCTCCATGAATTGTCCTAATTTCTCTCTCTTCTATTAATTCTCGTATCACATCCATAACTCTCTGGGTTGCCGGTGATCGCAGCCGGAAATGGGCAGTAACTTCTGTAATACTATGATCTACTCCATGTTAATTACAAAGCAGAAATATACTAAACTTTGAACTTTCATGTATTTGAAAGTATATTTCATTCTTGTAATACGTCATTTTTCAGGTTATGAATTGTTGCAAATTGTCGATATTTACAGGCAATTTCGATATTTTGGATACTATATTCCGATTACTCATACTATTATAAGATGAAACCTTTTTTCCAGATTGAAATTGAACGAATATCAAACTTTCTACACGAATCTAATGAGACAATTCCTTTTCGTTAATCATTCACGTAACATTTGTACGCGACGTGACGTCCACTTTTTCCATTAATTGTGTGCTCACCAACGAACCTATATAACAATCAAAATTGTTTTCTGTTCCCTGAAACTTCACTTCATCCTGCCCATTAAAAATATCAAATATGACAACTGAATTTTTTCACCATGGCCAGCATTTTTGGATCCTGAACCAATGTGCACGTAGGCCAAATTGCAATAAGATGGCCGAAAGTCAAAAAGTGAATTAATCGATCTGAAATTTCTTATACAGGGGGGCCTTGGGGTCACTGATTACGGGTCAATTATCACATTTTCAAAAATCGAAGTTGGCGGATCCAATATGGCGACGGTAAATATGAAAACGTTTGTTAACTTTAGAAATCGAACTGAAATGTATTAAACTTTGAATTTATGGAGATTTAACTATGCATTGCACAAATATCGATTTTTGTCGATTAAGTCTTGTGTAATCGATATTTGTAGCGTTGCCATTCGGCTTGCTTCTGCGCATGCACGAGTACTGAGAGGAGAAGTAGGAGAACCCAGAGGAGACTGGATTTGGAGAGCGGACGTGTGAGGAGACCTGATTTTGGGAAGTGGACGACATATATTTCTCGAAGCGGTTAAATGTTTCCGGATTGTCCATGCTTGGTTTTCAGAAATAATCATGTGATTAATAACATGAACGTGGTTAATTAGTCAGTCTCTTTCACTCGTGCAGTGCGGACCTTGTCACTGCTGGCTCTCAGCTCAGGATCGGCGGCGGTGGCACGTGTGTTGTACACTGGTTTCAACGTGTCTTTCTCATTATTAAATAGTTAAATATATTTAAAAAATGCCGGCGATCTGTAATGTGTGTAACAAAGCATGTGAGAACGATAACGAGGTGGTTAAGTGTTTTGGAAGTTGTGGTTACATGTCTCATGCTGACTGTGCTAAATCTGCATTCCCTACCTCGTTCAGAACGCGTAATAGTAAAAAAGATTGGTTCTGCGATACGTGCAAGCCTGTGAAGTTCACATCAATATCAAGTAACAGGTCGGTGGATACTATTACAACACTGACTATAGAGTTCTTATTGAACATTTTTGAGGCCTTTAAGGAGGAGGTTTTTAAGAAAATTAAAAACTTAGCTGCTGAATTCTACCAATTTAAGGATTCTTTGCAGTTCCTATCTGATGTAGTGGACAAGAGTAACACCTTATTACTGCAGATCAGTAAAAGTATAAAGAAACCAAGATAGAAAACAGTCTCTTGAAAGCAGAAAATGGGTGTTACACGAAGCTGTTCTTGTTGATGGAGGTCAGGTTTAGAAACCTCAAGCAATATTCAAGAAGATCAAATATTTAGATACGCGGCGTTCCTGAAACACCGAAAGACAACCTGGACCAGGTGCTGACAGACATTGAATGTACCATCGGCGTAGACTTCGTCAAGGTCAATGTGGTGGGAGCCAACAGGGTTCCGTCCTTCAACAAGGAAGTTGCGTCATCCATTATCGTCAAATTCTGCGCGAGGGAGGAGAAAAATACCTGGATCACCAGCTTCAAACACACCCGGCCACTAACAGCTGACAAAATTCACCCATCATTTGGTCAGTCTATCAAGGTATTCATTAATGAACATGTCTCTCTTGAAACTAAGATTTACTCTCAAAAACCAAGGAAGCAGCCATACAAAAAACTTTAAATATGTTTAGAGTAAAGGGGGTAAAATGTTTGTAAGAAGGGAGGCGGGTCAGCCGTCTCGTAGAATTGATTGTCTTGACGATATCAAGAACCTGTAAATACGATGCATATGAAATACAAGCGTATGTTAAAGTTGTTGCATTCTTGTGAATATTATTTTATTTTAATTAAATGAATGAATGTGTTACGTTCGACACATTTGACCCGGTTTTTTTATTCTAACGTGAGGGTTATCGCGTTATTCATTTAAATATCAGAACTTTAAGAAAATAATTTAATTTATTTTTAGGTTACTTACATAGTTTAAAATTCAAAGTAGATATAATAGTATTAACTGAAATATGGATATTTAACAATGAACTACCTTTTTATCAACTGGATGGCTATAATTCTTTTTCAAATTGCAATGAGTCTTACAGGGCGGGAGGACTGATTGTATATGTTAAAAAAGTATTAACTGTAAAAAAATAGACAAAATGAAAACTGCAGATATACTAACTTTGAAAACTAGACTTAATAATGCCATTTTTAACACATTTTGTTTATATAGATTTCATACAGAATTAGAATTTATTCAGGAGTTAGAAGGTCAATTGTACGGAATAAAGTCTAATGCTATTTTTTAGGCGATATAAATATTGATTTGAAAGGGGAATCCACGGAGAAAGAATCCTATATATCTGTTATACAACAATAGTTTTATATCTCTTATCGATAAACACACACGAATTACTGAGGACACTCACTTTCGTAGACCACATATTTGTTAGGTACAGAAACATCCAACTTTTTAGAACAGCTGGTTGCCACTTGAACATAACCGATCATAGTCTAACTGCATTAGTATTTGATTGTAAAAAAATAGTTTACATGTAAACCTAACTTATAACAGAAAACACATTGATTTTGTGACTTTACAGCATGACTTACCTAATACTAACTGGTCGACGATTGATACATGTAAGAATGTGAACGAAGCTATAGACGAGTTTTACAATATCCTGCAGAAAAATATTAGCAAAAATACAACTCACTCTACCATGACACATAAAATGAAAAAAGCTTAACTACGTTCTCTATGGATGTACAATTACATACTTAAGAAACTAGAACGCCGCACTAAATTAACAAAAATTGCTAAAACAAGACCTTACAACACCTGATACAAAACCTTTTTCTACAATTACGTTACTACACTGAATAATTAAACTCATTAAAAAATACTTACTATCGTAACCTTATTGATTGTCATGAAGGGAATTTAACTAAACAATGGAAGATTATAAATAAGCTAACTGATAACACGGATAAGAAACAAGTGACTAGTGTAAAATTCAATAGACAACGTATAGATGACCCTATTTCTATTGCTGAAATATTTAACGAATATTTTACCGATGAATCTATGAAACTGTTATCTCATGCTAGTTTTGACGCTAACTCTGACCTCTCCTGTTACAATGTACAAATTTTTTTTTTATATTTCCTGTTACAAGCCATGAAATTGGCAGTATTATACGGAACTTATAAAACAAAAAAATTAACAGGTATAGACCAACTGTCTGTTTACATTATTAAGAATATTAGTAAAACTAGTTCTCCTGTGCTCTCACGAATAATTAACTTAAGTTTTGAAACTGGTATATTTCCCACTAAGTTTGAAAACAGTATAGTTGTACCAGTTTTCAAAATGGGGGACAGGGAGCTGTTGATGAACGACAGACCGATTGCTTTACTTTCTGTACTTTCTAAAGTGATTGAGAAAGCAATGAAAAACAGACTTAAATTTTTTAAACAATCAAAAAATTCTCAATGAAAGACAATTTGGTTTCACAAAAGGTAAAAATACTGTATTAGCAATATCCTTTTTAACAGAAAAAATCTAGAACAACCTTCATAATAATGAAAAAACATCTGGTATTTTTATAGATTTTAGCAAAACTTTTGACTTAGTAGATCACGATATTTTCATTATGAAAGAAGCTATAGGTTTTAAAGGAGTATCACTGAACTGGTTCAGAAGGACGCACTCAGCAAGTAAAAATTCCCAACTGTCTCAGCAAACAATTAGACATTAGAAAGGGGGTACCTCAAGGGTCCGTCTTGTCAGCGACTTTATTTTTAATATTTATTAATGATCTTCTGTACCAACCCCTAAGGGGAGATACGAGCGCGTTCGTAGATGACGTCACGATTCTTTACGCGAGCCAAGATTGGAATACCATTTGGCTAGGAATGTTAAGCGATCTGAAGGCGTTGCGTATTTGGTGCAGCAAAAATGGTATGATTATAAACTCTTGTAAGACTAAGTACATTAATTTTGACTTAAAACGATATTGTTTTGAAAACTCTTTAACATTTCATAAAATCCATTGTAATGAAGATTTAAACTTCAGCTGCCCGAAAATTGACCAGGTAAATGGTATCAAATATCTAGGAATCCAAATTGACGACAAAATAAGTTGGTAAAACCATGCAACCGCTTTGCATACAGAATTAAGAAATAACATTAGGAAATTTTATTTTTAAGACATTTTTTAAATCCTGATTTCTTACGAGTTTAGTATTTTGCCTTGATAAACTCAAGATTAACATATAGTACTGAATTATGGGTATCAGCCACTAAAGCATACTCACTCCACTCTCCGTCACACAAAACCATTATATACGTTTAATAACAAGAAAACCGAAAAGAGAATCAACCTTTCCACTTTCCTCTGAACTTAACATTTTGTCACTGAAACATTTGTTTGTTTAACTGTTTTATTTAAGGAGCGGAAATAGACATACGGACTCGAACTCGATCAGCTACTGAAGGGCAACTAGTGCGACCTAAGGTATATAAAATCATTTTCAGAACAAGTTTTGTATTCTTAGGGCCAAAATGCTACAACTATCACCTGATATAAAAAGTAGTAAAAATATAAAACTCTTTGCAAAAAAACTAAAAATATGGTTATTAAAACAAGCTAGTATTGAAGATCGACCCCAGGGGACTTACATCTAGTATGTACGTGTTTGGCAAACACGGGGCCCCGAGCTGAGTCTGGCATTGCTTCCACTTACTTGTGCAAGGCTCCTTCCTTTCACTCTTCTGACCTTCCTTGATCACCTCTTGTTCTTTTAGATCCCGACGCTATTAGGGCTATCTTTCACTTACTTCCACTTACTTGTGCCAGACTCCTTTTCTTTCCATCTTTCCTTCCTGACCTCTCTTGGTTTACTTTTGTTCTCTTCAGCTCATGTGTAGATTACCACCATGTCTATGTTGCTATCCATTTCAACTTGTCATACATTCCCAAACAGACTTGAAAACCCCTGGGAATTATTTTCAACCCTCCTAAATTCCTAATTCTTAAATTCTTAAATCTTGTAAAGTAAAATAAATATGGAAAGTATAGTTATGCCCAGCCTCGGACGCCCTCAGTACCCTATGAGCGAGGGCGATACAATGCCAATGGACCTAAGCAGCACTTGCCATGGAAGGAGTGCTGCTGGTCATGCGACTTCCACAACCACCCAACCAATCACTCAACTCGACATTAAAATCTGTAGTATGAATGTGAAAACATTGTCAGAAGATAAATTAGTGGAACTAGAAGAAGTCTTGCCACATATCAAATGGGACATATTGGGACACTCTGAAATGAGAAGATTAGGTGAAATGGTTTTAGAACGAAAGGATGGAAACATCTTCTACCATTTCGGAGAAACAAAAGGACATTTCGGTGTTGGATTCCCTGTTAGTAAAAACCTAAAGAATAACATTGTCAGTTTTGAAGGTATATCTGAAAGAATGGCTGTTCTGAAGCTAGAAATCCTAAATAAAACAATAACTATTGTTCAAGTCTATTTACCGACAGCCGATCCCTTATATGACGCTCAAGTTGAAGACCTCTACGATCAACTGGAAGAGGTCCTAGAAACACACAAACCAGAAATGAATTTTGTCATCGGAGATTTCAACAGTAAAGTAGGAAACCTTGAAGACGGCGAAGAATCAGTAATGGGACGTTATAGATACGGATTTCGGAAGGAGACAGACTCATTCAATTTGCCTTTGGAAAACAAATGAGGATTATTAATACTTTCTTTAAAAAAGAACATGCCGGAAATGGAAATTAAGATCATCCGATGGCTCCTTAAAAACCGAAATTGATTACATGCTAACTAAGCATCTAGCCTCAGTAAAGAACTTTGAAGTTTTGAACCAATTCAAGTTTCATAGTGATTGTGGACTCATAAGGATTACTGTGTCAATATCTGGTTCAAAGGACAGGAAGAAGTGGTTTAAACAAAACAAGGCACTTAGAATAGAAAATATAGATAACTTGAAATTCAAGAATGAAATCCTAAAAATCACCCAGACTTTTGGCCAAGACCATAACGTACCCAAATATAAACCTTTCATGAACAAATTAACACAAGCTACCAAATACTGTAGAACGAAAAGAGCTAAAATCAACAGACTAAGTAAGGAAACGAGAGATTTGATAGATATCAGAGAGGAGAGAAAGAAGACTAGAGATTTGAATCACAGAAACAAAATTGAATTCGCTGAATTAAATAAACTAACTAAAAGAAAAATCAGGAACGACTTGAGAAAGAATAAATACAACTTTGCGAAGTCAGTAATGGAATCTTCTAAGTCCATCAAGAAAATCAAGAAAAACCTGTCTCAAGGAAAACATTGGTTACAGCAATTAACAAATAAATAAGGGTAAAAAAACAGGAAATAGATCGAATGTCTTGAATATCACTAATGAATTCTATAGAAATTTATATAAAGATGATCAAAATGTGAACGAACACGACAGAAGACTAGAAAACATCACTGAAGAAATCCCACCAATTCTAGAGTCAGAAGTTTATATCACACTGAAGGAACTAAAAAATGGAAAATGCCTAGGAGAAGATGGAATAACTAATGATTTGTTAAAATCAGTAAAAGATGAACTTACAGTGCTTTTGACGTACATATTCAATGAAACCATTCGAAGTCAGAACCTACCAGAGGAATGGACAACTTGTGAAATTGTCCTACTCCACAAGAATATTGGAGACTACCGCCCATCAGCCTAATGTCAACCGTTTATAAGATATTTACCAAACAAAGGCGCATCACTAAAATCTTGGATGAAAATCAACCACCTGAACAGGCAGGCTTTAGATCTGACTATTCTACGATGGACCACTTGTTTGTAGTGACACAAATTGTTTAACACAAAACACAAAAACTCTGCCAGAAGATAATCAGCCAGAAGACATCAGCTGCAAGTAGGTTCCTAGGAACAGCGTTTTCACAAGAGTGAATAACAAAGAAGATCACTTCAATAAAAAATACACCTATTGTTGAAGCAGAATTAATCTCATTGGAGCTTATAAAAAGTAACATTTCATTGCCGTGAAGTTTTTTATTGCTATGCCAATAATGAGTTGAAATTAAGAAATAATTTTACACCATCTATAATGTGAATTTTAATAAAATGTTTCAATATAAAAAATGACCAAAAAACTAATTTGATAAGATACACTACGTATTTTCAGACTCCTCCTCGTTTTTCGTAACAAAGCAGCTTTAAAAAACAGATGAACTTCCATCGTCATTCGACTGTCAAGGGCGAGCGACAGCTGCGCGCTCTGCTGAAGGAATTCTGAAAGTATTTCGCCTGCCCTTCGCGATCTCGGGCACTAATGCTATCTGGTGGCGTAAATTTGAACTACCCCTTTGCGAGGGAGTAGCAGCTGTGGCATAATTCTTTGTTTTCCCAGCGGTGGCCAACCGCTTACTGAAGAATATACAATATCTTCAATTTTGCTGAACTGCGCAGGCGCTATGGCACACCTGTACGCAAGAGTTTGCTGATCGTCTCAGATGTACTTAATCTATTGCCTGCACGATCTTACAAGCGTCTATTGAGCTTTTTCGAAACATAAGTTATTGAAAAATACAGAGAATACAACAAAAAACTGTATCTGGCCTTCGTAGACTACAACAAAGCCTTCGATATGGTCCGACACTCAAATGCTCTATTTGCCCAAGGAATATCTGAACCATACATCCACGTACTCCAAAAAATTTACAACAATTGTTCAGCAAAATTCAGACTTGAAAATGTTGGAATGCCCTTCAAAGTTTAAAAAGGAGTTAGACAAGGTGATCCTATCTCTCCTAAACTATTTACAGCACTATTAGAGCAAGTATTTAGACATATTAACTGGCAAAACGATTACGGAATTAATATTAACGGAAAGTACTTGTCAAACCTAAGGTTTGCGGATGATGTAGTTCTATTTTCAGTAAATAAAGAACAACTTCAACAAATGCTTAGTGACCTTAATGATCATAGTAAACAAGCTGGTCTCAGCATCAATGAATCCAAGACCAAGATAATGACAAACAGCTAAATACTTGAAATCAAGCTAAACAATGACGCTATTGACAATGTTGAAGATTGTTATCTCGGCCAGTTAGTTTCCTTCTCAAACCGTCAATAAAAAGAAATTAAAAGAAGAATCGAGAACTCCTGGAGCGAGTACTGGTCGCTTGCTTTCATTCTTAAAGGAGATTTCTCAATGAACATTAAGAGAGAAATAATGAATAAATGTGTCTTACCTGTACTATCCTATGGTGCAGAAACTTGGTCTCTGACCCAAAAACAAACAGAGAAGTTAATGGTATGTCAGAAGAGAATGGAAAGGAGTTTATTCGGTATCAAATTAAAATATCGAGTTAAAATATTGAGATTAGACGTAAAACACAAGTAAAGGTTGTTAGAAACGAACTGTTGAAGAAAAAGTAGAGTTGGGCTGGCCATGTGGCAAGGATGTCCCCAGAGAAATGGACCAAACTAGTTCAAGAATGGTACCCAAGAGATGGAAAAAGAAGTCGCGGTCGCCCAGCTATTAGATGGCAGGACTCTCTAGAGAAGGTGGAAGGAACACTTTGGACACATGCCGCTCAAGATAGATAAAATAGGAGAGACCCTTGCTCCGGATGGGGATTCTACGGGCTGATGATGATGATGAGTATTGAGGATCTGCTCAAAATACTTATTTAGACCTTTTGTACTCATTTCTGAAGTCTCTTGATTTAACTATATAATTATGTTTATGTATGTTAGTTAGAAACTAAGAAAATGTATAAAATTTGTCATAGTTTTGTTTAATATTTCCACCATGGTATCTTGTAAGTATGTACATATTTATAAACAATGCATTATTTTTTGAAAAATTATCTGTAATTTTATTCAAGGTTCTCAATTTTTTCGTCTTTTTGTCTCGGTTTTATTTAAAGATTATTATAAAGTCATTTTGATTAATGTATACATAAATAAAGTAATATTATTGTATATACATACTGGATGGATCTATATAATTAGGATATATGTATGTAATATGGTCTTATTTTGTTCATATATTTATGTAAGTGTAATTTAAATAATTAATTTCAAGTAAAAATTTATTTGTTGAAAAAAGAAGTAAATTCAATTTTCTATATGTTTTTATTGTTTCTTTCATTAATGGCGAATGTTCGGCTAATCATCTGATGACGTCACATTACAGGCCACCGTGCACGTTATCTTATCAGCAAAACTAATGACTTGCAATTTTAAAGACATTATTATTTTTCACTAGTTCCCACTACATGATAAGGGATCTAGAATGAAATGGAATAAATAAAACAATATTATTATTAATTACATTATATCTGGAGTATTTTCAATGCATATAGCGAAATTTATGTATTTAAATGTACGTGAGTCACAACTCTGTGACCTTTGAGTAATAGAAACTCAGTACATTACTTTTATTAATGTTCTTATGATTATATGTAAACTTTTGTAATAATGGTATTGTATTTATGTATTTTTCGTTGATATATTACGTTATTACGTATCGATGATGTTCCATTGAGCACGTGACGCACAGTACACGATTCATGTATAGTATTACGATGTTCAATTTTATGATTCTTATGCTGTTATAATGCGTAATAATGAGATTACAAAGGTAATTCATTATCACCATTTATGATGTATTAATATTGAAAGTTTGATTGTGCTATTAAGACTGAAGTGGCTGAGGACGAAGTGTCTCGAGGTGTACGGGCTGGTAAAGGTAATTTTCCATGCCCACGCGGCCGAGGTTTCGTAATGCACAAGACCGGTTCACGAGTCGTGGCATATCTAACCAGCTGAGACGTTTTGAACGTCGCTGTGCAACCTGTGAGAGCTATCGTGAAGAAAGAAGACAACTATTCGTAAGAAATTCTACTCTGGGCACCTTCATACTCCTTACGTAGCAGTTCACTCCGTATGTACTCCATCAATACTAAAACTATTTACAAAACTGGAGCGTGCACATTTCGAAAAAAAGTCCAATACTGAAGTGTAGCACTAAAATACACACAATCACTGAATGTTTGTGCTAATAATTATATTGGGAATAGTCAACTGGTGTAGCGACCGAATTTGGCCCTTTAGCAAGGTATCAGTCTCTATCCTATCTACCGTCCACAAGTACTAAGGGCTCAATGGCAAATTACATAGTGTCAGGAAGTTGTAGAAGAATGTATTCATTCCTCAGTTAAATGGAAACTTTCATTATTTTACAACGAGGAGATCAAGTAAACCTCCGCTCTCACTATTTTAGGATGTATTTCCAATTCTCAAAATAACCTCTAAAAGAGGAAAATGATTATGCAGACTACTGATTTAATTCTGGCGTTCGTGCCTTTGACGAAGTTTAAAATAGTTAGCGTACACTTTTTAATTGATCTATTTTTCTACCATGCTTCATTGCTTTTTAATACTGTTCATTGATGTTCATTGGCGCGGACTTTCTCCTTTGTTTTTTTCTCTTTTACCTACTCCCACATTCACCCCTCAATGATTGATTCCCTTTTTCCAGGACTTCGCTTACTGAAGATATAAGCGTACGTTCCACGTAAATAATTCAACAGGTCTGCGAAACATTTCATTAAGAGTATAGGGAACAACGGTCGAAATACGGATACGGGGTAATGATCGTGTAGATGCACTTTCCCTGCACCCAATTGCCAAAATCACAATATATATCCAACCAAATTCAGAACTAGACACAATGGGCACGATCACACGTAATCACAATCACATTAGATTAAATACATTAACTACAATTAAATTTTTAGGTTTATTTTGTAGTCCAAATGCCCATTTGTTAATATTTTGTATTAAAAAATATAATAGTGATGATATTTGTAAGTAAATAATTAAACTTAGATGATTCGCTCACCACGTCGATTCAAGAAAAGTATATCATACAAATGAGTAAATAGTTCAACCAGCATATAAATAATATTTACAATTATGAATATCCAGAATGTCGTGAAGGGTCGTTTTTCGAACTAGCCCCGGACAATGCAGACCCTTTCGGCCTAAGAGATGACCCCGTCCCCCAAGGCGCTCTGACAGAGGCCATGCGTTCATTACGGTACACTACTCTTGAGCAAACAAATTAAAGTTTCCCTTGGGAGAAACCAATCGAAACATCGCCAATAAGTCTAGCAAAACTCTTAACTCTTAGAAGAGTTAGAAATATTGAGGTCTTAAACGACTTCATGGCAATGTTTATCTGAAAGGCCAAGAAATCTATGGATTGAACACAAATATCCTCTTTCAATTAAATAATTTTACATGATACTCCCCACTAACGCATAGGGCTTACCCCATTTCTCTTAACCCAATGATCGCCCAAGTCTGACATAACATTGGAACTATATGACCTCTATTCATCTCAGCAACCCGGAAAGCTACAGCACCGACACTAATATCAATCATTTTCGAGTCACATCCCAACCCATAGGGAAGTTGTGCATCTCATACGGTCTGAATGGTTACATAGTGGCATCAGGGGGATGATAATTAATCTCAAATACCCGAAAAACTATGGGATTGACCCTGATATCGGTCGCTTTACGTTATTTTTACATCTCGCCCTTTGTATCCTCAGCTCTAAGGGTACCATTCTCCGATGTGATCTAAACTTGAATCTGACAATACAGGTAGTGTAATTGTTATTCTCGGGCACTCCAACAACTATAAATACAATTCAAATTCTTACCAATTTATTTTTCTTTGTCTCTTTCCCACCATTCCCTTTGAGGGGGCAAGGGGTTTTTCTCCATGCGGGCTGAATTTAGACCTCCACGATATTAGAATGCCACTATCAGCTCAAAGATGCCGTAAATAGTAGACTCTTAGCGGATCGTGTACTTAGACGTCATCGAAATATCACTTCTGATTTTAGAGACCCCGAAATCTCTGATCTCCACAATTAATATCCGCCATTTTCAATTCCTTTTACATTTCATCACTGAGTGGTGTTTCTCTTTTCTATATACAGATAATGACTGGGAATGACCCTCAGCTAAATGCTGTGCATTACATGCGAAAAAATGCTTTGGCGCCATAACATAAGAAAATATTGGGTTGCAAGGATATATTAACCTACCGGGGACCCTTCTCGCTGCGATATTTCCGTTGGGTACATTTCAAGCAATTTGACTGCTCTTTGTAAAGCATTACACTGAAGCAATGTATAGCACTCGCACCTGATAACTATATAATGAAGACTGAAAACATGCTTTCAAAATCGTAACTATTCCTCTAAATTTGGCAATTTAAAGAAAATTTTCATGGCCGTCAAATGCTCAAAATAAATAAACGCATTTAAGTTGATGACATTTTTTTCTTACTTAAGACACATTAAACGTCAAGGCGATACCGGTTAAGTGCCCTTTTTTGTTAAATCAAAAGAAAATACATATATCTATAAAAAAGTCTAATAAAAGTTTTGCATTTACCGACTTGTTTTCGAGTAAATTGCAGATAAAGTTACATAGTCTCCTATAGAGACAACTCTCAAACTTCTTGGAACGAACTATATTTTTAAAATTGTGGAAAAGTCAGGTGGTGAAATGAGAAAAGAAAACTGTATGCCGAGCATTCATTGTAAAATAAAATAAACTCCAAAAATCAACTAAATTAACCGATGGAATAATATGTTATTCATCGAAAACTGCAGAAAAACACGGAAAACCAGTATGTTCCCACCATTACGCAGTATGTAGTATGGGGCATTAATCCTGTTCGGTTTCATTCGGAAGTGCGCGAAGTTTGAAGTTCTCACACCATATTGAGTAGACTTGTCAAACAATTTAATACATTCTGAATGATTGATAAGTTATCACATAAACAGAATTAAGTAATTAACAAATAATTTGGGATCTGTCGGTAATAAATAATTTTGTAATAAAAATTAATGTATGTATAAAAAATTGATTAAATATACCATTTGTTTCAAAACAATTTTTTTGTTTTAATGGTTATAAGTGATAAAAAATGTTATATATCAATAACTTTTTTATTCTATTGAATTTTGAAAAAAAAAATTCATCAATTCTGTTACTTGTTATCAATCAATTTTTATATAAAAAAGTAATGTTAATTATACAAAATTAAATATAATCACAATTATTATTAAATTATGCTCTTGAATAATTAAAATTACTTTATTTAAGGGTGTATTTTATTTGCTAATGTACATTTTTATTAATATTTTCATTTTTTTGTAACAATGTAGAAAGTCTAAATAATGAAACTTTATTTCAGTATAATCTTGGATATTAAATCAATCAGTTTCTGAAACAATTTTTTAAACGAAATTAACTACTTTTTTAACAATATCTTTTCTTACAGTAACCTTGGGCGTCCCGCCTATTTTAACACCCAAAGAAGCCACAATACCCATTTCTCCGTGCTGCTTATATTCACTTATTAATTCATCAGTAAACCATGTAATTCCATTGTTTTCAACATTGTTGCTGAAACTACTCCCTGCAAACGACTCAATGAAGGGCAAATTTTAGTTCTACTTTTGCAGTGAAACTTGATTTTTATAAAACGTTCTAGAATTATAGCCTTATAAAATGTAAATAGAAATGATACCTAACCGAATAACTTATGATTAATTACTTACAAATGAATTGTACGTACATTGGATTTAAACATGTGAATGCAAAGCTTATAAAGGAACAAATTCATGGCGGCAGAACGCAAACTGTTATCAAAAGATGTGGCAACAATTACTTATACATAACGACCAAATATATTTCAACAATAATTTGAATGTAACATAATAAACACATTTTTTTCATGAACCATCCAGTTAAATACTTGTCTTTAAAAAAAACTATTTCTTTAAAAAAAACTATTTTTTTGCCCTTATCTAGAATTTCAAATAAACTTAAGAATTACGAGAACAGACAATCACAGCTGAGAAAGCGTGACAGTGATGATAATTTTGGGTCCGAATTGCTTCTGGTGTAGAGGGCTTCCAACAGCATTTGCTGCGTTGAGGCTCCTCTGTGCCCTGGTCGTTGCACACGACCACCACCTGTTTTCAGACGACCTCCTTATGACGGGGATGACAATAATGACATGCGAATGAGGGAAACATGATGAGTGAATGTTGTAGTGGAATGAATGGCAGGGGAAGCGGAACCACCCCGAGAAAACCTACCGCGAACACCAAAGTGAAATTTACTTAGATTAGACAGGGTTTGAACCTGCGCGACTGAAAAGTACGAGGTGTGTACGCTAGGCTCTACGCCACGGGTCACCTTTTATAGAAGTGGTAGGAGTAGCGAGAGTCGAACATGGTCGAAGTGGAACAGAGTATTGTGGAGGCGAAGTCATACTAGAGACCATTTTTGGAATAAAATTGTTTTATTTGTATGAAATATGTAGTTTACTGCAATTTGATTTTTCACTATTTATTTTTTACAATTACTTGCTTTATTTAAATTGATAACAAACTTTTTTCGTTCAACAAATGGTTATATTATTTTCTTCGGTCTACGGCGTTCAATCTACCTTAAATTACTTTCTCAATTTGAAGTATTTTAACACGCCTGTTTTTAAAACACTGTTTTTATAATTTAGGTTATCTTCTATAGGTAGTCATGTGTCGTCGTAGATTTTTGTAGAACCCTTTGAGGTGTACAATATTGATCCTTATTGTCGCCATCCATCTCTTAACAGTTTAAGCAGCGTGAACATACCTATCCGAAGATGGATTTTTCCACAACTTCAACATTCATCATCAAAAACATTTTCTATCTTTCTTCTCTCGCATTTTTGAAATAAAAATTTCCTGACTATGAAAACTATCTCTTTCCCAAATTTGATCATGATCGGTTCTATGGTTTAGTCGTGAAAAGGATGCAAACAGACAAAGACACTTTCGCACTTATATATTAGTATGGAAATGAATATAGATTACCAGGCCTTTACAGATAACAATATCAAATAAGAGTTTCGAATCTTCTTTTAATGTATTAAGTTTTTACCGTTCTCCGGTGATTTAGTCTCGTAGTTGCCGTGGGCTGTGCTTGCAATATCCTGATATTCTCTCTCAAAGAACTTGTTAGATTTTTTGTAGTATTCGTAAATGGGAAATGTAGCATGCTATTGAAGCTTCTCTACATGGAATGATAGGAGGTAGGAGGTGGGAGGTGGGGCTATTGTTCGTAGGTGGGCCAGTTATTTGGGTTAACCAAAAACTTTGCCCACGTGGAGGGGTTAGTAGGAGTCGTTAGTAAAAAGTAAGTGCTAGGAGGTGCATAGAAGAAGTAGGGTTGATTTTTCAGTAGTCACAGCATTGAAGTGAAAAGTTACAATTTCTTTTCTCTGGCCTCGTCGGGAACTGAACCCGGAGTGACTCCTGAGCGAACGGATGAGCACTTGCTGGGTGTGCCGTCCGCACTCGTAACAATAAACGCGTACGTTCTAGGAATACATTCTAATATCAGTGTAATAACGTTTAAGTTAATTACCACGCATAAGTATACTCCAAAGTTAAATCTTATGGTAAGTGGCTCGTTCGTTAAGCACCGTTGGAAACTACAGATAATCAACAGTCAGGATAAGGACAACATATGCACATATTTACGCATTTGTACATGTTTACACAACACTATATTCCACGTCACTAAATACTCTAAATAATTGTACAAATTTACACAACGCTAAATACTATACATTTCATATACTATACATATTCATACATATTTCCACATCACTAAATTCTACATATTTTGTATAAGAAAATTGTATTCTAACAATTTCTTCGTCTTTTCTTTCTCCACCAGAATTAAGGAACCAGGTACAGACTTAAGGAAGTCCGGCAGAATTTTTCTCCTTCACTGCTTGTATTTCTGAGATTCTCTTGTCTGTTTCCTCTAATTCTTTTGACGAAATTTCCAAGGAGTTACACTACTGGTGAGCATCTCATGAATTCAAACAACGTTACATCTCGCGGTCTCTCACCGAAGTTTCCCTCGCATAGCCAAAGCTTCCTAATACGTTCAGTTGCAACTAACTGCAGTAGAATATGAATACAGTTTTTATATTCTTTGAAGAGTGGGCAAAATGTATGGCTTCCCCATTGACCACCTGTATTGCAAGCACATACATATACCACGACAAGGTAATTTTTCATTCCTCACACAACTGAAATAAAACAGATAAGGTGTGTTTTGATATTTCTTGACTCAATTCTTACTTTGAAAGATTATACAATATGAAGTATAGCATTGACTGAAAGCAAGTTCTGATACTTTGTTAATAAATGTTTTGTAATATATTTCTTGAATTAAATTTTGTAAACTCTCAAAAGTAAGTTGTTAGAAAAAGTTATGAACAATAGTTTCGTCGTTAATGAATGGTAGATGAACGTCAAAGTAATTTTTAATGGGAATGTCCTATTTCATCAGACTGAAAATATTTCGCGTCTTTATTTCACGTCCCGCTCGTATCGAAATTACTCCTATCACCTTAGCTTATAAAATTCCACTTTTTGTACTTTCCTTACTCATCTTTCCTCAGTTTCTTTAAAATCAAAAGTAGGGTGCTGAGGTGAAGCAAAATGAAAAACACTGCATTCCTTCCGCTGCATTTCCTCCTGGGCCTTCTCTCCATTTGTCTCCATCTTCGCTCCGTTCCTTCAACCTTCAACCGTCATGGCGTCGCTTCTTTGTGTACTCAGTCCATTGAAGCAGTCTTTCTTTGCCCTCCCACTCGTTTCCTGGACCGAATAATGGATATCAGTCTCCCTTGTTAACTCAATCCTCTACCAAGATGTAGCAGCTATCGTGGGTGGGGCGTTATCGGTCCAATGTGGGAGACACAGATGACCATGTACCAGCTTTCGGACGAGAATACATTTATAACACTTAGGCTTCAAACCTACTCACGTTGGATTAGGTGGTTTTCCATTCCTTCTAGTGACAAATGTTTGTCCTATTGTTCATGCTCTGCAACAACGCAAAATCTCTCTTCCTCAACTTTTAAAGCTGTTTATGGGTGGAATTGCATATTAAAATCTCTTCATGTAGACCTACTTGAAGATCGTAAATGGTGTATTTTATTTCTACCTCTCTACGGTGACCATCATAGATGCTTCTACGTAAGAATAAGACGCAGGGACCATTAGTGACAGATATTTTGAAAAAAACATACGTCAAAACACTTTATCAAACATATATGGCATATTTGGAGATATATATTAATACACATACAGCCTCTCGCTGGCATCTGACCCTGAGCCCTTCGCAATCACGCAGTTGGCTATTGGCGGCGAGAAATGCCTTTTTTGCCGGCGTCCACAAGCCAGATAGCCGAACCTTTGACCGTCCTTCCCAAGATCCCGGGGACAACTGAATATCAAATATCATGATCTATTAGGAGCGAATGCCGAATATCACTGTTTTAACACCACGGAGACTACGCAAATTTGCCGTGACAAGTCGATGTGCGAGCTTCACTCTCCATCCCAAGACATCACCCACCTGGCTCAAATTAACGACTTTTCTTTCACACACACACACAAACATATATGTGTGTGTGTGTGTGTCTGGGGCGTATTGTCCATATTGTCAATAAAGTTACATTTTGACTCATAAAATACTCGTGCGCGAAGTCATGTCACAAGAAAATTCCTGGAACGGTGGTTACCTAGAGTCTCAGGTACTTATAGGTGACGCGCTAGCTAGGAAACATTATGAGTTTACGGAGAGCGGAAGACTTTTAACATTCACTGAGGGTTCATAGTGATTGTCTCGACAGAGAATCGAGAAATATTATTAAGTTGTTGTGAGTGGTGTGAGTGGTTATCGTGGGTGAGGAAGAAGCCTGCTTCCTGATTTGGACGACAAAGATTACATGGGAAATTATAAGGTTGTCGGATTACCACCCTGAGACATTATATGATTAACAGTGTATTTTGTGGTCGAATGAAAGGCAGGGCAAACGGGAGTACCCCGAGGAAACGTGGTTCCGGTGAATCACGCTTCCTCCACCACCTCGAATGAGACAGACCAGTAGTGGAAGGCGAGTACGCTAGGCACTATGGAACGAGTCACCCTCACAAAGTTGCTGCACTACTGTGAACAATACCACTGATCTCGTCATCATTTGGTCAACTTCTTGGCTCGTAAAGTGTTTGCGATTGGTGTTGCTACGCCTTTTGTTGAACATGAGTTAGAAAGACTCGAATTCAACATGAGAATGAATGGACATGAGCTAGAAGGGGAAAGAAAGGAGAGGGAAAAGAAGCTGATAGGAAATTTATTCGAAAGATGGCAGCAAAGATGGTACAGAAAGGACAAAGGAAGGATGACCTGGAGGTATATGCCAGTGGTGGACTTTGTAGAAAAGAAATCGAAACTGGTTTAAAATGACATCGTATGCAGTGCAAATCCTCACAGAACACAGTAACTTTGAAAAGTATTTGACTTGGATTGGACGAAGAGAGTTGTTCTCAGATACTTTCCTTGTTGAAGGTTGACGATGTTAACAAGTGTAACAGATTTGTAGAGCCTTAATATTGATATCATACCTACAAAAATCTGAAGATTACACATAAATAAGGTTAAAACGTAGTACTATGAATCAAACTTATGCAATGCAATGTTTTTAAATATTAAAAATTTGCCTCGAAATAGTGGTCGTGTTCATCCACATTTAATTGACTCAAACGTTAATGTGTATGTAAGAGAAGGATCATTAAACCAGGAACCACTAGGACGAATGACCTCGCAGAAGCATCTATTGTATATTTGCTTCAGTGCGATAATGTTTGCGGAATGGATACTCCAGTGAAATAATAGTCATCCTAATATTAACTTAACTAATGATTGACTTAATTCGATTGACAAAGAAATAAGCAACCGACATGTCCACCGAGCAGGAATTGAATTATTCCTGTCTTATTTACAGCGTGCAACCTCAGTCCGCCCGACCGTTAGCCGCGCAGTTCCCTCGGCAGGTCTCTTGTCTCTGTATTGCCACTGACCGCACTGTCAGCAGTCAGCTCTCGATATATCGATAGTTGACACACTATCGACCTATGGTGTTTGGTGCAGCTCGCTCTATGTGACTCTTCAATCTCTAACCGACCCCTGTCCAATTGCTCTGCTCATGAAAACCACGTAAATAAGTGGAATTAAAGGTGTTGCTTGCTCCTTGCAGAGTAAAGTATACTATGAAACAAATTAATTCCTTATAATTAAATTATTACCAATTCACAACATATATATTTTCAAAACCTTCCAACACCTTCATACATTAAACCATTAATTTAAAACATTACTAGAGCTGTGCAGACCGTTATTCGTTTAATTATGAATAGTGTATATAGTTTCCTGAAATTTCTACTAAATATATAGTTTCATGAAATTTTCATACGAACGTAATACAGCATCTTACTAACTGTTCTTAACAATAAGTTGTTAGTCAAAGTTTATAAAGATCGTTACACTCATTTACTCTGCTCAGTGAATAGCACAGTTTCATTGTTCGAATTGCAGCTTTATATCTAAAGGTTGACGAGCCCTACAACCCCACAAAAAAAAATCTTAAAAGAAGGGAAGGATGGCGGCTCTCACAACTCCACTCCCGACCTCCTTATACGCTGCTCAGTTGGTACTATTGCACGCCTTTGCCCGTAGCATTGGTTGAGTGTCAGATCGCTGATCACATCTGTGTTACGTCAAGGATCGCTCTGACCATACAAATTTCAGGAATAGAAACTTTATTTTTCTGCCCATGTCCCAGCACTCTCATAAGCGGGCACTACTATGCTGTGGCTGTCGTAGTTCGTGTTTGTAAATCGTCCAAATCACTTTCTTTGCAAAAACACGTGTAGGTTCACATAAGATATGCCTACAGATTGTTGAACGAGAACGTTTCAGACATTGAAAGAACTGGACTGACGGTAAACGAGTGCATAAGAGTAAGAAAATATCTCTTTTGTAAGCAATTTTTCCAAGGATAAAATTTTACTGGATTTCATTCAGAAAAGAACTTGCAATGTGGAAAGTGCATACTCAAATCTATATAAGATGGCGGAAGGAATGAAAAGCAAAGTATTATTCAAAAAATCTGAATCTAATGTATTAAGTGAAAGAAGAGGTTTGACATTTTAAATGATAGCTTGATAGTTAAATGATACCAAGTTATATTCATGGTTTAAAAAAATCACCTGTAGCATATGACAATATTTGAAGTCTTTTTTGTTTGATTCTCTGTCACCAATGTTCAAAGTAGTTCACCAGAATTATGGATATTTGTTTGAGTAATTCGTAAAACTCATTTAACCTTTAGCCTAGATAAATATGATAATGATAAAAAACCCACCAACAAATATTAACTTTAATTTCATTTTAGATTTAAGAACATCCAAATGACATAACAAATCGTTCCAAGAGAATTAAATTTGCATCTGTGGTGCAACGGATAATACGGCAATAAATAGAGCTGAAATTAAGATAAAGAAAGGCCCACATAATGCGTGTGACTTTCCTCCTCGTCCCAGGATTGTGCGAGAGATTGGGAGGAGGAAGGTCACGCACAACGGTGGTCCAGTGTTACGGTTATAAGGCTCGGACTTCGGCCGAAGAGCCACGGGAACCTCGGTCTCGACTCTCCACTCCAAGTAGCTGTGCCAGCCTTCGCAGGGAATGGGACGCAACGAGAGGAAAATTTATTACGTCGTCAGTTGGGGTGACAAAGCAGTGATGAGCTCAGTAAAACGCAGATCACCGAACAAGGGTAATGATGGCGAAACAGAGACAGAGATAAACGACGAGACACCTAGGAATTATGGGTAGTTCCAGAAACTAGAATGACATAATGTGACGCGCAAGAAAAGGTGCTGTTGCGCGCGATGCACGTTGCAGCGGTCCTTTGTAGCTGGCGGTGCAGTCATGGCCACTAAGACAATCCAGATGTCCCACTGCCCATCTCGGAGCAACGAACAGCAGCGCGCGCCCTGAAGGAGAACACGACACCTTGTGGAGAATGGGGTACTTGCTGCTTGTATACGTCGACATCGTCTTTGCAAGAATAGTGGAATTCAGACAAGGAAGAGGTCTGGGCAATTGCATGAAAAGCCATTGTCAGCGCGCCACAAATGGACATTCAGTTCATCCAGAAACCTTGGTTGCAAGATCTACCCAAAATCCAATTTCGTAATTTTTCGTCTTTCATTTGTTTTACTTGCTTACAGGTTCAGATTTTGAAAACATAACTTTTCTTGTCTTAAGAAGTAAGCTTATGTAATATATTACATTCAAGCGTCAGCTTCAAATTCTTTTACTTCAAAACACGTGATATGATTCCAATCAAACTTCAATAAGTAAAGACACGAGTTTTCCACAAAAATTAAATTTTTTTCTTGCTTAAAATAATAGTACTTTTCTTTTGTGAAATACTCGCATATACTCCAAGAAGTACTCGTAATGGAACCTTGAAAACGTGCAGGTCATAAGTGATTGTGACGAAGGCATTAACGTAGTCATGAAGAGTATGTAAAACCAATTATTTATAAAGATAAAGTTGAATCTCCAACATATTACTACTACATCTTTCAGAGTCGCAAGACTTCTTACATCTGTACTAATATTTTAAGAGGTCTTGAAAGAGTGAAAACAAAAAAACAACAACTTAAAATAGATCAAAATACACAGTAATCAGTGTTAAAACTATAAATTTTATTCAAGCCGACTTGCTTGACGTTTCCCAACACAATTATTTTTAATGCAAATGACAAAAAGACGAAGGAAATAAAACACGCAAAGTGTTCCCGAGTCAACTGTCTTATGAACGTGTAACTAAAACTATTTTACTTTCAGCGTCCTCTTCTGACTTCTCTGACTTAGCTCAGATCTATCATGCTGGCTTATCTTTGAGTCACTCCGAGATCAGTTCCCGGCGGGACAAGAAAAAAATTGTTGCTTTTCACTTCAATGTCTCAGTTATGTAGTTATGAAATTGAAAAGCGAAGCCTCTTTCTTTTATCCACCTCCTACTACTCCTAGGAACACAAAATCTTACTATTACTAACCACTCCTACTGACACCTCCACGTGGGCCAAATTGTTGGTAAACGCAGCAAATTGGCCCACCTTCTCACAATAGCCCGTACTATCCACCTCATACCTCCTATCACCCCGTGTAGATAATCTTCAATAGCACGCTACATTTTCCTTTTACTACAATATATGAAAAACAAAGTTCCTCCTCAAGATGCACAGCCTTAGGAGGACACAACTTTGTGTTATAAATCTATGTTGTCTGAATGAATATTTTATGGAGAGAAAAAATAAAAAAATCTGTTCAGATTTCTCCGAGAGGGTGGGGAGATCAGCATGCTCGCGGCTAATCCGGGCTAAGTCGGTGGCAGCAATGTCCTTTCTGCTTTGGTTACTGGTAGGGTCTTCCATGTCAGAAAGGTTTCAATCGGAGGGTGTCTCACAACATTCTGTCACTCCAAATATCATCCCAACCTTTGTCCACTTTCCTGCCTCATCCACCAAAGTGTTACACTTGCGTGTTACACTTTCTAATTTGTTCATTATTTCCGATGACTTGTGCCATAATTCTTAATTTTCTTAATTTAAACAGAGGATGTGTAGTTGCTAGAACTTAGCACAAAATAAACTACTTTCAAGAATAAACAGTAAATTAAAACATTTAATAGATAAATGCAAAGTAAAACAGTTAAATAATCAAATCAGCCTTCGCAAATGGAAAATGGAGAAAACATTAAGAAAATAACATGTGCTAAAGCAATAAGAGATGAAGAAGGTATGGATAAAATGTTGAAAAACATTGTTGAAATTAGAAAAACAGGAACAGTTCAACAAAACTATATCGGAATGACTGACCAAGTTAGAGAGTCTGAAAAAAAAACTAGTGGTGCAAAACTATTGCTCACACTTTCTCATATATGTTTCTCCGTCTGCCGCATGAAGTGAGAAAAAATTCTATAGTGAAAGGGTCATTTCTGGTGTGGTCCTCAAAATTTTCCCCATCTTCCAGTGCTCTACTCAGGCTCAAAGTCACTGGATGAACTTATTACTATTTCATTTGAAATTTGTAAGTAAATTAAATATTCAGAATATTATTTTAAAACATATAGCGTATCTATATCATACTTATAAATATCGTAAAAGAGTTATGTAAATGTAATTTCGTTGTAGACAGAAATTAATGTATCTTCGTATCTGCAGTGCATTTGCTGTCCTCCTACGTATTTTATCATTATCATATCTTTCATTTCAGTTTACAAGAAGTGTATTCTACGTCTGCATGGTTCATTTACACTGCCAAATACTATTCAAATTTCTTGAAGCAGTAAACCAATGTGCAAGTGTAGCAGACAGAACATCATTTCCTGCGTCTATACTAAACATTCAAGCGAAATACCACTAATGTGGATGTAATGCATACTAATTGTACTTTACGTACAGAAAATTTAAGAAAAATCTTTAGAGTAATGTTTTTAGGAACTTTCAAAAGAGTACTTTGACCTTCATGTGAAGTACCCTTTGTTTTAAAGTGAAAATAATATTTGAGCACGTGCATCGACAACAAGTAAATTCTACCGTAAATACGAAATGCGAATTAAATTGATTCATCCATTTGCTCAGATTCGCTGCGCACAGACGGACGGACGTTATGCCAAAAACCACTTTTTCAGAATCACAGATCGCCAAATCGGATATTTCCATCGAAATCTCGCTTTCGAATTCTTTCACGATTAAAATACTTTCTATATACCACGTGTATGAGAAAGTAAAACAATCCTGACAAACAATAATGGACAGAATCCGTGTCGCATTGTGGAATGTCCAGGAACTTCTGCCACATTTACACGAGTTCGAAGAATTTTTGATACATGTCTTGTCTGAAACTCATTTTATTATTGACAAATTCACTATCTTCTTTTTAATTTAAAATATGCGAAAATAGCAAGTCTGAGTTATTTTCTTCAGACAGCTTCCATTTCCACATGACAGTAACGGCGGCGCGAGTTCAGGAGTATACTTGTTAAATCTTAAATATATACAAAATAGTAATGATTACACTGCCGACCTTTACGTTTGTGTCTGTTCCAATAAGCGGTCCGCCAGTTATAATACATTTGACTTCAAATTTTTCATCGAACGTAGGGGAACTTTGCGTTAGTGTAACGTAGTGCTACTTCGACTCCAGTGTAAAGTGAAAAAAACTGTAATTTCAATGTTAACATGTATGTTGCCTCAGTTGAAAATACTTTTCTCATCAAGAAGTGATTGCTTAACGGAAACGGATCTATTTTGAAAAGTGAACGGGACGCTTCTGTACCCTTCGGGTGACGCATGTTTATTTGTTTTGAAAGTGAAAATGTTTCTTCGATCGCCTGAGCGTCGGTAAATCTATGTTTGTAAACAAGGGGGACGCGTTGCTGGCCTGAGCGTCTATGAACAAAGGGCGCATGGGCAGATCACGTGACTGTTTGTCACTATATAAGAGGATGCTACATGCTGCCTGAGGGTCTCACATGGTAGAGTGGTGAGTCCAGGCGTATGCCGAAATTTCCGATCCAGGGTGATCGCAGAGAAGCCTGAGGGTTTCTGAGAAACCATGTTGTTTGTTTTGTAGAGTCGCTGAGGTGACTTGAGGTAATTGCTTTATTGAAATCATTGATATCTTGTGTGATATTTATTTCATTATTTAATTAGTATTTGTAGAGTCGCTGAGGTGACTTGAGTGAACCGCTTTATTGAAATCATTAGTATTTTGTATAATATTAGAAGTTTAGTTCATAAAGTGATATTAGTACGATATTGGATATTTGTTTCCATTTCATCACTTCACTGGATTCTTGTTTGAATTTCAATTGAACTTTGTTCTACAGATCAAGTAACGTTTTTATTCAATTATTTTTTTTATTATTGTTTAATTGCGTGTTGGGTTTTTCCCGTGGACACGGGGTGGTGGCTGCGGTACCTTTATCTGCAACTTAGCGAATGTAAGTCGCTGCGTTGCGTTTCGGTGGTTACAATTGGTTACAGTTATAAATGTATGCTATCTGAATGAATATTTGACGTGGCTTGTCCGGTGAGAGAAAATAAAACATTGTATTTAGAACTACACTATCATTCATTCTAATATGAAAATATTTTATTATGATACTGAATATTAAAAATACTTTTTAAAAATAAAGAAGTATACTATTTGAATTTCTAGCTCGAAATATTACAACTTTGTTGATTAGAGTCAAAATACCATTGAAGAAATAAAGATATATGACCCATTAGCTTGATCGTCAGGGGAACATTTTGCCAAATCCTATCCTGTGCTTCTCGATCGATCGAAAATATAGAAAATGATGCACGACCTAAGATAAGTTGGACAGCGTAGATCTATTGTATCCCTTTATATTCTATCAAATCTAAACTGACAAAGAGCATAATTTACGGAAGGAGTTAAAGAAGTTTTATTGTCCATCTAGGAACATTTTTTAACGTAACATTCTCTTTCTACCTTTTTGTGCCTAATATATTCTTATTTTTATTCAAATCTTCATTATAATGGTCAGAAAGTTACATACCGATTGAAAAAAGTATTGAAAAAGAAAGGTCGTCGGAGAATCTTTTGCAAAATCTCTTTAAAAATATAGAACACTTAAAGTAAAATTTTGTATTCCAAAATCATTCAAATAATCGTTTCAAAGTCAATATACTGATTTTCGACAGTAAAATACTGTAAGCGTAGAAGGGTGGAAAAACGTTAAACCGTTAATCGCAAATTAACTAAGAAAACGTTTGTTTAACTTTTAAGCTAATTTCTAAACCAATAAACGGTTTTAATTATCTTCCGTTAACTTAAGACCGTTCATTTTCTTTTTTTAAACATTGTTCCCGTGAAATTTGTCTTCAGAAATCTGTCTCGTATCATTGAAGCGGACGACCGTTCATTGATCAAGAAATATCCGTCCTTTTTTGTAAAATACCGGTAAATGGTCCATACACTTTTACCTCGCCGAAAGACTAAAGTCAGACGGTCTTAATACGCCAGAACGCTCTGAAATTACCATGCTATGCATCGACGTTATGTGTGATATTGGATAGCAGTAGTCGTTAAGTGCTAAGTCAAACCTGCTAGCCTGGAGCAGTTTTTCCGCTACGAAATCGCAAATGTGTCTTAACACTTGGGTTCATAATAAACAATGCAACAAGCACGAAACAAGTATTTCTCAGATAAGGTGAGACCCACGGAGTGCTCGTTATCGTCGACATTTCTTGGTACCGCCTGGAAAATCTTGTGCCACTAGCGAATTCTTGGCTGGGGCATGGCTTTCACCCGGAAGGCTTTCCGAATCAGACCCACCGTCTCAGAATACGGTATTTTTAGTTCAACGTAAAATTTGATTGCGTATTGCTGCTGGATTATCAGTCACACGTCACCAAAACACACTCTGCAAAACGCGATCCTCACTCTGCCACTGCCCGGAGGTGACTGAGGCAAGTCGCATTCGTTAGTCAAGACCCCCAACCACTTTTCCGTTGAAAACTGCAACACTCTAGCCCTTCTCGTTTGCAGGAGAATTCTAGTCTCAAAACATTATATA
>NNCF01126305.1:712475-723740 GCA_002313205.1 Laupala kohalensis
AGAGAGAGAGATCACGCCATTTACCCATTTAATAAATCTAAAGGAGGCACTGGTAGTGATAGTAAAGGAAAATATTATAAAGCATGAAGGCATTAGACAGACAGAATCAATCAAGTGACGTCAATTTCGGCAACACATTTCGGCAACAAGCGAAGTTAGGAACATCGAAAAAGAAAAGCCACGAATCAGAGAACAGAAGGGGCGGAGCAATAAGCGGCTATGGGCAGTACGAAGTTTCGACTAAGTACTTTTCAGAAATAAGCAATCAAAATTGTAAGTGAGGAGAGCAGCAAAAGATAGATATTGGAGAGTAGAGATATTAAGTGGGAGTAAGTCACATGACCAAATTTTCCGATAAAGAGAATGGACACAGAACTTTTTATTTAGAGAGATTTTAGCTTGTTATGTTGTTGGTTGGTGGGGTGGTTGGATTGAGTGAGATTGGAGAGAGATGGAGGGTAGACGAGGCCAATGAGTGATCGTCAATTGATCCATCTATTTTCGGTCAACTGAGAGTGGAAATTCATAAGTCTAAGTTTTACAAAAGTTATTTTATTAGAATTCCACATTTCAACTTGTTTAATGTTACAAGTCTTAACTTTCATTGACATTCGAGAATTAGTGCGAATCGTGAAAGGTTGTCCAGTTCGGGATAATGGAGAGTTAGTGTAACGAGTGCAGCTAAATTTAATTGACATTCCGAGATTTGAAACTGAAAAGCAGTATTAGGAACAAGTTCGTAACCAGTAAGAACATCGACCAGGAAATAAGTTGTCTCCAGCGAGTAAAACAGCAGCAAAATTCAGAGTTAAATTGTCCGCATTAGAAACATGTTTTTGTACAATTGTAAGCCGAGACAAGGTAGCGTTCTTGCAAAGTAGCAAATACCGTGGTTGCACTTTATTTTCAGCCAGAAGGCAGATTGTTTGCACATAAACAAGTGACCACGAAGTTAGAATTAAATGTTGCAATGAACGAGTGATTATGAAGTACGCAAGGTGTTTAGCGGAGCAACCCTGAAACAATTCGCGATAGTGGAGCCAGTCGACGGTAGTGCGGTGGAATAGTCAAAAACGGTCGAACAGTTACGAAGCGAGCATCGAAGTGGTGTTCTAAACATCAACATAAGAATCACTGTGAACTTGGTCAACGTCGAGGAAAACATCAATAAATACATCAAAGTGTAAAAGAGTGTAATATATGTTATATTTTTGCTAAGGCCAAATGAATTGTAACGAGAGGCAATTAGGCCCAGTGTCAAGTGTAGTATATGTGCGTAAACATTGTAAGATCAATGACCAGCTAAGCCCAGTGGCAGAAATAGTGGTGAGTACCATTTAACAATTTACCGGAGAACTTTCTTCGCGCAGTAGGCGTCATAATGTCTAGTGATCTTGTATTTCATGTATAATTAATCAGTGCTGAATGTTAATTTCTGTGTGTGTAAATCAAATCTATAGACTCTATCAAATAATAAATGCCTTTTATGTCGTTTGAACACCATATTGTTGTGTTTTAGATTGCAAGGCATTCCCATACAAGCGAGAGTTCAGTTCCCACCCTTTTGATAATTAAATATTTTTTTCTAAATTCTGAGACATATTTCTATTTAATTATTATTAATTAATTGATTATAACAATCAAGTATTACTCAGAAGTATCAATGGTATCCGAAAAGGTGACTATCATGAGTATTTTACTTTATTAAATAAATTTGTTTATAATAATTTTAAAAAAATGCTTATAACAATTACCAAGAAGTCTCATTGGTATCCGAACAGGGACCATACTGAGTAATTATTTTTTTTATCTTTTCAATAAAATTTGTTTATAATAATTTAAAATTGTTTATAACAATTATCTAGAAGTCTCTCTCTCTGTATTTAAAAATCGTTAGAGGATTTATTAAATTAAATATAAACAAAATTACAGCGAAAAGAGAGTTAATTAGAACACAGAACCCAGAGAGAGAGGAAATTTAAACTTCGCGCCAGATGGGAGCGCGTTCTTCCTTGCGCGATGTGTAGAAAAGATTCTCAGGAGTTAAACATCAATGTAAACACTCCCTTTGGGAGTTAGCCGCGCGTATCTTTTTGTATGCACTCGATTGGCTATTGTCTTTGCACATGATCTAGAGAGCATTGGGAGTAGGGAGACGCGAGGTGAAAAGGATGGCAATTCGTCGTATATCGTTCTCACTAGTGAAAACCGTCCGGGGAAGACGGTTCTATCGCGCTCACTGTTAAAAATTGTCTGGAGGAGACGGTTCTACAGCTCGCTATAATCAAAACCGTCCGTGGGAGATGGTTTTTCATCTATCGAGCCTTTCGCGACTTGGAATCGTCCGAGACAGGCATAGTTGTTCGGAGTCGTAGTAAATTCTCCGAAGCAGATCGAAATTACTTTTAAAAGATATTTTTTCGAGTACGTATTATTTTCTGTCACGTATACAGCGCTCCGAGTGAAGCACCAAATGTCCGGATGTATAACGCGAAAGTTGAATCGCGACACGAGTTATAAGCATAAATACGCTGTTTAATACGAGAATTCGCTGCGGGCTAGAAACCGCGAAGAGTACATCCGTACGGTGGACCGTACGGTGCGCCAACGAACAGCAAAGACAGGCGGCGTGATCAAGGTCGCAGCCCGGCAAAGAAGGGACGAGCGGTACGAGGCGATCAGCTGCAAATACGACGAAGTCGCCGATTTCGAAGGAAGCTGTAAGATGAACGAGATAATTCTACACACGATTTCGATGAAGATCTATGGGTTGTGAGTATATATCTCAATTAGACGAAATTTAATGGATGTGGCATCAAATGATAGGGACTTGCAATATTTGTAATAGGTTCAAATATCTGTTCTAAGAGAACGGTCCATCGAAATAAAGAATTTCCTGATGTATTTGTTTTATAGAAGAGAGAAGAACTTCAAGAATCACTTTAGATGAACTGTTTTATTTTTCTCTGCGCTTAAATTGTTTAATGAGCTCATAACGTGCAATATTGTATCATTAAATTTAAAGAGTATTAGTGGCTTTTTTTGTATGATGAAACTTAAATGCACGAAATACATTGAATAAGAAGAACATTTGGCACAATAATATCGCAGACTAATATTTCTTTAATTGTTTTATGGAGGAAAAATATTTGTACATGTCAATTCTATGTTCAATTTTGAGAAATCAAAATAAAATTGTGATAATGTGCATCTGAGTTCCGAATCCTTATTTTTATTTAATCTAAATGTGTCAATGTGAGTTTATTAATATTATTTTATTCTATAAGGGTACATTAGAATATATATACATAAATGAATCTTTTAATAGGAGTCTTCAAAATAATTAATAGTTATACCACTTACCTAGCCCACTTTTCCGGGTTACTCTGAACTGCTTCACTTACCCCAAAACACAATCAATAAAGGAAGAGTCGGAGTTCGGCCCATTTTTATTTTCGTGAAGTATACACAAATCCTTCATACAGGAAACTCAACACTTGTAAAATTTGGTTTAGTTATTTATTTACATAAAAATACACTCCACAATTACTCCCAAAAGAAACACAACCCACCTACATATTCCACTGGCACACTCCCATTACAAAGTATCCCTCAAAATGCACAATCATAATTCTAGAAAATAACATAATATATCTGCTCCCTTTGATTACTTCAGACAAATGCAAGCTGGTTTATGGAATGTTCAAGTTAGAGTTCATCATATAAATCTAGAGAGTTTTGAATACAAATCCATTTGCAGTGGCGCTTTATCTTTAACACCATTATTAATAACAATTAATTAGTGCCACATGAGTCTTGGGCGAAGTAATGCAGCTTGATAATGCTAACAGTGTACTGTATACAGCAATTCATTGAATTACGTCATTGTCTGAAAGTTTGACCTCCAGCTACAAAAAGTCGTGGTTTATGCTCGTTCATTGATGCGTAGATACCTTCCCCTATCAAGGTTCATTCACAACGACTCCCAGTGGAACCGCTCGTACGCTCGCTGCTACAGCAACCAGGCAACCCTCGGAGTGGAAAGTGAGATGTCATTAACTTCATCAGCTAGCACAACTTGACGAGGACGTTTCGGTTTAATGGCTGTAATATTTTTCATCGTCATTGACCGCGCAACAAAATCTTCATCACTAAAAACTTTAAACGTCACTCGCGCCAAACTAATTAAAAATTGCTGAGAAATTGCAACGAACTCGAATTTAAGTAGTTTGTTGCACGCCGACTGACGAAAACTAATAAATGATCAACTGATATAACTTATTAGTAAATGAGCTCAAATGGAATGATCACCGGAAACTTGTCCAGTGTCATCCAGCCGCACTTTGACTGAAGTAATCAGTCAGATATGATGAATAAAAAGATATGCCAAATAATGCTGTCTCAAAGACACTCAGAACGGACATTGTCTGGTCTCTTTCGCTGCTAATAATAATTCTCTAAAGATGAGAATATATCTGCTCCGAATATATTCTCCGAATAATATATGTCTGGAGTGTTTATGCTCCGTGTTTAAATAATCACGTCCCCGCTTCGTGGACCAAAATTTGAGAAAATGACTACTCTTATGACGTACGTGAGTTTCTTTGACCAATGACTTATCACTTTTCTTTCCCTGTCACTCGCCTCAGATTGGCTTCCTTCGTCGTGACGTATTTCAATTTTCACCAATGGCGATGTTTGTTGAAACTGACGATAGTTCTCTCCAAACCCTAGAATTTTTCCATCCCTATACAACACTCTTCTTTCCATAAAGTAATATTTAATTTTGACAAGGGGACCTCATTCGCCGGCGCTCTGACAATACCACTTTTTTTAACGCGTCTGTCAAATTTAACTCGCATCTCTCTCCACTTCGAGCCCCAAAACTTATTTTTGCGCGGTTGCTCCCCACTCCACTGTTCTACCCAAGATCATTCGCCTTTATTGTTTACACACTTGGCATGCGCCTCAGCGGTTAATACCCCCGCATCTTCTTCTTTCTTTACCCAAGCGTCTCTACTGGGTGTCACTCGTCTTGTATTGTACGAACATGGGTTACTCAGGACAATGAACAGCGTTCGTTCTACTGCGTCCATTCTCTCAATTAAAACACTCATGTCATTTCGCAGCTCTGATAATGGAAATTTCCTTTTTGGCAAAAGGTCCTATGACCACCTCTCAGTCCTTTTTCTTTTAGAAAATCACTCCTTCGTCCATATCCTTATAACTTGTCATCAGCTAACAATTACATAATTTTGAATACTCTTCACTGTCTTCTATCCTCACTTTATTTTGTTACTGCCTATATCCTTAGTGTTTCAGCCCCTCAACCCAATTAGCTCAACAGCTCGCTAATGCCACGTCATTCTGGTCCAAGGTTCTTTCTTTTCATAACCAAGGCTCCGCACCCTATTCCTACGATTCTTCACATATTCAATTTATCTGTCACCAAGACTAGTCCAAACCTTCCTCCCAGATTTCTAAAACGCAATATTCCATCTGCCCCTTCCATATACATTTTGACAACGTGTCTAGTCAATTATTTTTCACAGCTACTTATTTTTTCTCTCTTACACTCCCGCCACCGCAAAAATAACTACGCAGCTTGTCAGGACCCCGGCTAGATATTTTACAACCCGTTCAAGCGGAGCCTGAGCACGCGCCCCAGTGGAAGCCGTCTCCTCACTCCACTCTCTTTGTGTGTCAACGCAGTTCTTTCACCTCGATCCTTCCTCGACCGCGCTCGCTCGAGGGCGAAATTACGAGTTTCTTCTCAACACCATATCTTTTCTTTAACAATTTTTCTACTGATTTATAATAAAATGTAATAAACTTATTATTTATTACAATATATATGTATAATTTTTATATTTCACTTAATGTTGTTTCTTCATGGTCATAGTTAAATCTGTATTCCCTGTTTTGTTTCTTAAAAAATATTCAATTTCTAATTTCATATATCCAGCAATAAATATGTTTTTAAATGTTTCATTTAGGTTCTGTATTAATGTATCACAATAACCTTATTTATAGGAGATATTCGAGTCATTAATTCATTAAGTTTTTACATTTCATTAGGACACACTAAATTACAGGTGTGACATATTAATATTAGAGTCAAAACTTATAATCATGTCTATTATATTATATAATATAATATTATATTATATTATATTATATTATATTATATTATATTATATTATATTATATTATATTATATTATATTATATTATATTATATTATATTATATTATATTATATTATATTATATTATATTATATTATATTATATTATATTATATTATATTATATTATATTATATTATATTATATTATATTATATTATATTATATTATATTATATTATATTATATTATATTATATTATATTATATTATATTATATTATATTATATTATATTATATTATATTATATTATATTATATTATATTATATTATATTATATTATATTATATTATATTATATTATATTATATTATATTATATTATATTATATTATATTATATTATATTATATTATATTATATTATATTATATTATATTATATTATATTATATTATATTATATTATATTATATTATATTATATTATATTATATTATATTATATTATATTATATTATATTATATTATATTATATTATATTATATTATATTATATTATATTATATTATATTATATTATATTATATTATATTATATTATATTATATTATATTATATTATATTATATTATATTATATTATATTATATTATATTAATATTCTCGCAATATTAATAATGATTCACAGACCATAGTTGAAAAGGGGGTGAAAGAGAAAATGACGCTGTAAGAAAGATAAGATTTTATTTGACGTAGCTCTTAGGCTTATCACAATACGAAAAGAAGTAGAGAAACAGCAAAATATTAGTTCTGGTCTTCAAAGATTCTCCCTCTTCAATAATTTTGTTTATATATTAAGTTTGAAATTTGTAACAGAAGTAAGAATGCTGAAGGTTTATGTTTGAATTCTTATATTATCGTTCATATTGATCAGAATGTTAACAAGAAGATGAATGAATATTTGTAAGAATCAATGGAAATTATGAAAATACATAATCCGAGAATGTGCACCATGCAACACAATTTGGAGTCCAAAAACATGATTAATGATGGCAAAGGAGATGAATACTTGACTAAACATGATCAAATATTAAAAACTAGAAAATAGTGTGTTTGATACCTTTGTTCCCCTACTCTGAAAATTGAAGTGAGCAAGAACAAATTCACAATGATCCTCACATACTCTTCAGTTTAATAAGCTGAAATTTCTTTGAAACTCTATGTTAAAGAAAATAGAAAACGTATCTATTTATCTTTGATGGAAGAAAATATTTTCGGACACAAGTAAATATACAGAAAACAGAAACATCTGCTTAATGTCAAATATATCATACATTCTTCCTTGAAAAATTCGCAATATTTATTGTAATTTTTTTCTGTCCAAATAAGGTGTATGTTGCATTTAACTATTCTAGATTTCAAAATGCACTTATGTAGTAGAATATACACTAAATTTCGCAAAAAAACTCGAAAACTTTGTCCACAACAAACACATCTCACCTGGACAGTAAAAACCAATACGGATGTCCTCAGTGTCCTGTCGCTTCGCTCTTCGCCGGCCATTCGCATTCCACGAAGTCTTTGTTAAGCCAGGAACTAGAAAACGCTTCTCGCACCGCAAAAAACAAGCAACTTCCTCCCGCGCGCCCATCCGGAGACATTTGTGTGTTTTGCTCTCGGATGTGAACCGAGACGGGGTGTTGCCACGGGTGGCATGGAATACTTGACATTCTTCGTCCACGGGCCACGAAGGGATGAGTGAGTGAAACGAGAAAGACAAATTGGTCGATGGCGACTTTCTTTAAGATATGACATTCGCTAACAAAACGTCTTTCTAAGAGGTTCTGAATGAGAGTGTGAGGACACTGACGTAGTATACAGAGTCTGTGATACGCCCTTTACCCCATTGTCGCATAAACCAGTCCCACTCACATCTTATTGCTGCCCCTTTCCAAATACGGCGGTCAACTTAACTAAGTGGGGAATATTTATTATTCACAAACGACTAATATCGTTCAATGCAAGCGAACAGCACAGAGTGTAGTGGGCGAGTGTGCTTCCTCTGTCCCCTACTAGCGGTTAACGTTCGCTGCCACATCACGAGTGGCTTCATGTGCATTTCCCCAACCCCCCTCCCACCCATATCACAAATCAAAAATACAAATGTTTAGAACAGTAGCGTAAACAGCCCTACTGTACATGAACATGTAGCCAATTAATCAAATTTGCAAATTCGTTGATCAAACTTTCACACAAAAAAATCAACATATGTAAAAAAATTAAAAACAGCTTGAAGTAAAAATATTTTTAATTTTATAGAAACATTTTTCTAATATATTTCAATTTTTACATTATTATGCAGTTGGAGCTATCGCGCTTCAGAGTTGACTACAGCTTCATTATTGACCTGTACCATTCGAGCTACCGCGCTTCTAAGACAGGACTGTTCCCGCTACCGCTCGACAAAGCCGCAATGATTTGCCCTATGGTGCAGTCCAAAGCACGAGCGCGCTTCAGCAGATATATGTGTCTGAGGTAATATATTGGGACGAATCTTATGCATTCATTATCGAATTACTGATTGGATTTAGGTATTCCGTCATGTTAGTTATATTGAAGTGAATAAAACAAAAAGATTTTTTCACAATATTTTTCTTAGAAAAGCAACTTTAATTCTCCAGTACTAAAAAACTGAAACGGGAGAAGATAAATTTATAAGTGACTTGTACTCAGATGTAAAGACGTTTCGAAATAAACTAAAAAAAATATTCATGTCGAGATCAAAAACTGCTTATTTTCCTTGTTGTATGACATTCTCTTAAATTTAAAGACCGTATTTCTCATAAACTAAAAAACTGTTACTTTCCAGTCGACAAATGTGTTCAAGAAATATTACTTACTGAAAGTGAGTTTAAAAATCGATTTATCGAACTTCAAGTGAATGGACGTGAGATTTGATTCTTTCAAAATCCTTTCCAAGTTTTGAGAGTTCCAGAAAGTTAACAAATAGATTGAGCTACAAGCTAATGACGCATTAAAAAACTCAATAAAAGTAATAGAATTATTGCGTTTTACTCCAGTCTTACGAATCCATTTCCGAACTAAAAACGATCGCGTCTGGCACGGTGACGTCTTCGGAAAAAAGTTCATACAGTGGCATTCCCAGGGGTTTTATTTCCGGGGGGGGGGATAGACGCCAATCATATTATGTTTGTATGTGAAAATTGTGTGTTCATATTTTATACAAGTAAGTTGATATTGTTAATCAGGCGTCCAAGAAGAAAGCCCAAGCATTGCACAGAATTGCTTTCAAAAAAAGTAATTGTACCTATTTGTATGCTACGTGCTCGTATTTATTTTCTTACTAAAAAAGTGTCAAAAACCCTAAACGTCTTTCTTCATTTCTTTTTATACCTCCACATTCCCAGCCTTTCTTAACGTCATAAATGGAATTAAAATATAATTTACATTTTATTTAACAATTTTAAAATATTAAATAGGATAACTATGCGTTCCGCAGGGTATTGAAAATTTAACGAAGTGGCCCGCGAGTGGGAAAAGGTTGCCGACCGCTGCATTAAGAAGATGGCTCAGGGCGTTTTCTACCCGGCACCACAATTCATCCTATAGTTACGTTAAATATTTATTATTAAGTAAACAAAGCTAATTGGTTCATTGTTAAATGAGGAGACATTATTGTCTTTCCTATAAAGTTCGGTGAAATGAAGCACACGCTTATTCTCTCGCATCTATCTAGAACTGGACGTAGCCAGCTATGTGGAGTTACCTTAATTACAGACATGGATTAAATGTTGAGTTGCCTTGCGCCAAACTGTGTGATCGCCCCAGGCGGTAGTCGGGTTTGATGATCTCTGAGCTACCTGCTGCCACTGCCATTGCTTTGCCTCCCAGCTGCATGGAATCAGCCGCCTCTCGTAAACCCATTCTCGGATGCCACTAGTCACCTCGCTGAAGTCCCGTGACATAATTACAGTTCATAGCCGTAACTTCCGATTCTCGAACTTCCGGATCGCGAATCGAACTCGTCGCGAGATGCTTTTCCAAGACGTTATTAATTGTTGAATATCATAACTCGCTAGCCATCTGACACAATGCTGAGTTGCTCGTTATTAAATGTCAATAGTCATAAAATTACAAGTTTATAGAATCCGAAAAATGATGTTCAACCACTAAACAAATGTTTGAAAAGAGATCGGACTCGTATATACTTAAAACCGATAGGCTAGCTCACTTAACCGCAAGATCTAGAACTCAACGTAAAAACCCATCTCTAAGTGGCTATCTCGAACTAAGTAAGTAACTATACGAACTCTCAGTCAGTAGTTACTAATGATCTCTGAATCAATCTCTGAATGTATTTAAATAATATCTGAATCTGAATGATCGAAGTAAGAATGTTCTCTCCGCTTTCGCGCACCTAATTTTATAACAACTTCCCCTCATTTTCCCCAGAATTTCGAAAAGATGTTCACGCCCATCTCCATGCCACATGATTTCATGAGCCAATAAATTTGTTTTTCGTACTTCACATGGAGTCACTTTGATTGACTGAAGGTTAGTGACGTATGTTGCGTTCTCGACGAATCACACTGTCCTGTTTAACAACAACGTTCGTCGTATCCCATCGACGCCACGCCGAGACCACGTGGCCCTTGACCCTTTGAGGGATTCTCGCGTTTCGATAGTAGGCCTCGGGTTGTCTATTGTCCATGGTTCCCACGCCGCATCTTCTATTGTCGAGTGAAAGTTGGCCGCCCGGTAAAAGAACTCCAAGTTCTTCGAGTTCGAACTTTCACTCATGTACATAGTGACTATCACTCTCCGCCTGTGCCCTCTTTTGTTACACTTACTGCGTCGTCCGAAGCTTCTCGTCTCCTAGTTGTGTGTCGCGCCGTCTCACTTTGATCTAATGAGTCCTCAACCTTTTTGACTCCCAGTTTTTATGTTTCTGTTTTGCAGCTCAGAGTCTCGCCTTGAGATGTCCCAGAAACCGCTCCCTTGAATCTCAACGTTTCTTCACCCACGCCCTCTGTTAAATCCTTACAAAAGCGCCCCGTGGTTAATTTTGGCTGATTTCCTATTATATTTGTAACGTCTCTCTTTCGGTTCTGCGCGGGTTACTGCGCATAACCGT
>NNCF01126305.1:724001-771683 GCA_002313205.1 Laupala kohalensis
TATATATATACATATATAATGTTTCTGTTTCATTATGATGTTTTTTATCAACATTCTTGAAACTCGCATTATATCGTAATGGTGTAAATTGCTTCTGAAGTTGTTGAAGGTCTGATGAATAAAACAGCACTTTTCTAAATTATATCGTAATGAATCTAAATAGCTTAGGGTAAAGTTTCTTTTTATATTTAATACACCGAATTACTTCACTTTCCGAATTGATAGTAGCACAGACCTAGCAATAAAATTTCATTTCTAAATATTTATGTAGCGTTGTGAATTCTGGGTCTCGTGTACTTATAATCCTTCAAAAATCACCAATGCTACAAACTGAATATTCTGTTCTTGAAAATATTACTAGTATGGTAGTGTTGTCAAGTCCTATGCTCTGAACTTTCCTTGAATTAATGTTATTTCTTGTTTCAAGTATCATAGGGTGCCGCAGTTTTGCAAATTGACAAATGGCACTCTTTACTGAAAGCAGATAGGAAAATTATTATTACATCCGAATTTTAATGAATGGAACACACTTATTTTATTTCGAATTAGATACTTATATTTAGAAGTAATATCTTAACTTTATTTCTGTTACTCCTCTTGTAGTATAGGGCTTCCGTGAAACACTTCCATCGGGTCCTGTTGTTAGTCATCTTTTTTACTTCATTCCATGTTTTTTTCATTCCCATGCATTCCTCCTCGATCGTCTTCTTTAGGTCTTCTTAGGACGGCCATGTTTTCGAGATCTTTGTAGGTTCCAGTCAAATGCAGTCTTCTCAATGGCTCCAGTAGGCTTCCTTAGGGTATGTCCCAACCAACGCCATTTTCTCTTCTTCATATGTATTTCAATTGGCTGCAGGTTCGTTACCTCCCTTAGAATGAATTAATATCACTTCACTGCATTTCACCAAAATTCAATTTGGTAACAAATCATATTCACTTGGGTCAACGGAACGGAGGAAGGAGAGATGAACCTTCTCCTCCCCCACCATATCGGAAGAGAAATGTCACGTTCGAGTTGAAAGTAGCACGTTATTCCTAAAGCTGCACAGTGTTAGATTCTTCTGCTAGGTGTTTCACAAATCAATGGTTGTCTTGCTATATTGTTTTCAGGCGTTTCCAAGGCCTTTTTTCCATACAATTGTGTCAACCCAACTTTAGAAACGAATTTCAGCATTAATTAAGAAGTCAGTTCTACTTGTTATTTAATTACAATATTCTGTTGTGAAAGATAGCTCTATCCAGCTCGGAGCCTTGTTAGTACATGAGCGTAGTGCCTATATTCACATATCTATGGTTTACTTGCTGTCAAAAATGTGTGTAATGGTATTCGAAACAATTGTGACAGTTATTGAGATTTAATTTCTCGATGACACTAGTCCGGTATGGTATCTGTAGAAGTAAGAATAAAAAGTAGAGAACGTTTCCTCTACTAATACGGTCGATATTCCAGTACTAATACTATTATCTACTAATTCGAACGAGAAGAATATAAATACACAACGTAAAAGTGACAAACAGAATGAAAATGTCGTCGTATGTTTCCACGCATCTGTCTGATAACGAGTAGTCAGGTCACATATCGCGTAACCTGCGGACTTAACCCCCTCGTATATGCCACCGAAAATACTCAGTCTGTTCAATATATACTGAAGAAGAACGTCACATGACGAGTAGGCGACTACGCTTCGTCTGTCCCATAGCATGTCCTTTTTTCGTCCAGAGGTTGGTTCGCCCCTAACAGCTGATCTTGGAACGCCATGACATCACAGGGAGTGGCGCGCTGCCATAGGTCCAAAGGCAGGTACACTGCACCCCAAACACGCCTTTGTCTAGGCCTTTCATGGTCTCTGCATGCGGCGAAAATATCTTATTCATGAATATAATAACATGGAAAATTTTAAGGGACGATGCTCCCACGGTTGAATTTGGGTGTTTCCTTCTGTATTTCGCCGACATTCTTCATGGGAGCAGGCAGGCCCTACCCTAGTTTTCTAGTTGTTGTCAAGTTAGTTTACAAGAAGTGAAAGTTTGAATTCACAAATAACAATACACACGTATTGGACTGGTGTCGGTCTCACGCTACACTAATCTTTTGTAGCCGGCCGGTTATCTTTCCTCAGAACCAAGGAAAAGGACGATTCTAAACGAGAGCACACTCAAGAAAATTGGAGAGGATGAAGAGGTCGCTTATTTTCGAGTTAAATTAAAATTTAAACCATAGTTTAAGTCACTGATACCCAAAGTGGTCTATATCGACCCCCAGGGGTCGACTACGACTTGAAAGGTGAACATGTCAGCGAAAAACAAAATTGGGGGTTCATGAGATGTAAATGGAGTTCCACGATAGTGGATCTCATTTAAGCAGATTGTGACCTTAATTTTGACTATCCATGAATAGAATAATCGACATACATTTTAGTATGACATGTGTATGACATACCTGTTACTTATCCCGTATTATGGAATATTGAGAGAAATTTTTTAATTGCTTTTCTAACTTCATACCTGGTGGAGAGGGATATCAGCGTAGTTGCCAATCTCCTTACAAAAACAAAAACAAAAAGGAACAGACTGGACATCACTGACCGAGGAGATTTGAGATTAAACCTAACTCAATTGATGGCAAATGTTGAAAATGTGGTATCAGATTCATCTCTCCCACTAAATACATTTATTTTTTGCTTAGTTATTTCATGTAATAGATACTAAATTTTAATTTGGTAGGTTTTTATTTGAATTCAATTAATAAATATATAAAGAGTAACGTGTTTTTATATTTTTCACACTACAGTCAGAAATTTAAATCTTTCAAACTGAATAGCACTATAACAGCTGTCAAAAACACATTTTTTAAGTTGATGAATATGCAAAAAAAAGTCAATATTAGATAAGCAAGGGGTCTACCCACAACCGAAAAACATGGCAAATGGTCCACGAAACAAAAACATTTCGGGATCTCTGGCGTAAGAGAAGGATGCAATGAACACACACACTATGGAACTTAATTAGTTCATTATTTAAATATTTTTTTACATTTTCAGACACAAAGAATACATGGTATTACATATGTTACATTTAAGTACAGCGTTCCAAAGTAGAGTCATTTATTAAATTCTTTTTTTGTCTTTTTCTATCGCGATAAAAATATTAGCTTCAAACTATTTAATTCGAAAATATGAATTACAATCAAGATTCACAAGAACTACCACAATCTTTCCACTATTTTGTCTAAAATGTTGCTTCATAATATAACTTTCTTGGTTTCCTTTTCTTGCTTTCTCTTCCTCGAAATAAACCTACATATTTCCATCTTTATATTTCTTCCAGTACTTCATAATTCTGTTTTGACAATTTTTTTTCAGGTCATATTTTTCCTATCGATTTTCATTGTGATTATGATTGTCCTGGATGTACATCAATTGTTAACGTTTTTCTTATTCTTTTATTTATTACATCACTTTCATATTGATTGTTTGTGAATAAATCAATTACACATTTCACTTGAACGGCCCTATGTGAAGTGTTTCACTTCAACATTGTTAACTCTGTCTCAACTTGTTTCTACTTGTTTTTATCTTAAAGACGTTGTGTATTTCACAAAAATGTTTTAACTTAATTTTTAAATATGAACTTGCGATTCAATGAGAAATTAATGTAAAATGCAACCTGATGAGGGGACAGAACTTTGTCCCGAAACGTTGTTGATACAACCCTTCTTTTAAAGAATTAATATATCATATATTGGTAGAAACTGGTTGGTGAACATAATTTGATTGTCTATAATATAATATGTGCAATGAAATGTGTGATTGGTTTATTCTTTTTATGTTTGTTTTATTGCACATCCTTGTTTTATTTTCTCATAGCTTCCTGTTTATTATTGTTTTAGTGATATTTCTGCCTTATTTTGTTTCTTTTATATTAGGGCCTAGGTACTCGTAGATGACTTTTAATTCTCCAATGTTTTTATAGTCATGTGTTCCGACGTAATGGATCATGACACATTACTTTGTACCTAGTGTTATTAGCTTGTCCTGTTTTCACATATATTGTTGTATTTGTGTAAATTATCTGCGAGAAGATCTTGGATAATTCCAGCCTTCTCCCGAGTCTTTCGAAACACACTCAACACTTGAAACATGACATCGTGTCAATTTTTACATCATTGCACGTTACTATGAGAGGAGACGCTCCATATCGCACACTTCTGCCAGCAATATGAAAGTTTGGAGGGAACAAGGAATAACCATCGCCTTCGACTGAACAACATTCACCTGTTTGATAAAAGGCTAAGTATATTGCACTTCAGCGATGGAACTATACTTACAGCGAGCAGGTACTAGAACTGTTTCTGCAGAATTGATCAACGTTCGAGCTGAATTAAAACAACTTTACACAGAGCTTATCTATTAGGTAAAGCACATATTCATGTTCCTAAGTGGTGATGAAGCGCAACTTAAAACCTCTCTCATTCATATGCCAACCTCACCTTCCCGCGGCAGGCCCTGTTATCATAAACGAGGCAATGGCGACAGAGTATTGGCGGGATAACCATATCAACTTGAAATGACGTCAGGAGAAAACGCCTAGGCGATAGTCTCGCAAGAAATCGTCGCGGAAAAGGCAGGTGCCCCTTGTCTTGAGTGGCAAACACACAAGGGCAGACGACAACGCAAATGGGTAGACGACAAAGCAAAATTGGCGGAGGAACAGCAAGTAAACCTTATACAAAGGAGCTCTATCGAACCACAAGAATGATATCTAAAACTAAAAGATGTAAGAGACCAGTGATAAATAATGAAGGTAATCTCTTAATGGGTGAAGAGGAACAAATAAATTGATGAACAGAATGTTTTAATGAACTCCTGATCAAAATCTACACTATTCAATCGACAGATCATGAGGTAAACACCAATAATAGATTACCAAATGAGAATACTTGAGGAACTATCCGAATTAATACAGAACCACCAACAATAACTGATATTAAGATGGCTTAAAAACAAAGAAAAAATGGAAGATTTCCTAGAAAATTACAACATATCAGCAGAGATACTCAAAGCAAAAAACCTGCTTCCTCCCTTTCAAAATGTACGGAGAAAGGAAAATATACCAAAAACCTGCATTGTTAAAAGACTTTGTTAAAATCTACATTGTTACTACAAACTACATTGTTAAAATCTGAAATTTTTGAATCCGCCTCTGCCTTAGGGTCCTTGATCGGAATTGATGGGATAGTCCCTTGCTTGCTTCGGAGAGTAAATTAATTTATTGACCTTCACGTAGTCATATACAGTTTGTACTGCTTTTTTGACAATAAATTTATTATTATTTCTTGAAAAGGGTGATATAACAAAATGTAGCAATTAGAGAGTGATGTCTGTTACTGTCCATTTCGAGGAAAGTATTTTCAAGAGTGGTTCAGAATCGAATTGCAGACGTAATTGAGAAAAGAACTGACTGGCTTCCGAAAAAATAGGTCCTACTTACATATATTTATATCTACGGATCATATAAATACTCACCTACAAATTGTGGAGTAGAGCATGCAATGGAACTCAACGTTGTATTTATTGTTTGTGATTATGGGTAATCCTACGTATGGAATATAGTGGAAGAGACAGTTTTCCCTCAAAAGATAAAATAATATAATGGTCGTGTATGATGAGTATTCTTGCCAAGTTTTATACGATGGGTAACTATCCGCACCCATCAAAGTAAGAAATGGAGTACGGGAGCGATGCATTCTGTCACCGCTACTGTTTATTTTGGCATTATATGACATCATGAGACAGGTAACTGCTGACAAGAAGAAAGGGATTAGGTGGAAAATTATGGAAACCAACGAAGACCTAGAATATGCGGATGTTATGTCTTCTCTCACTTCTGCATTCAGATGTCACGAGGTGACATGATGGCTCCCCCTTCCTACCTTTCGTCTGGACCCTCCTTCGATTGTCTCGGCCCCGCTGCTTTTGGAAAGGGTTGATGATTATTTACAGCCCTCGCTATACGGGCCCTATTCATTAAAATGGAGTCAGTGTCCTCCCAAATGGGGCCTCCAGACGGTATCCCGCAGTGGCAGCCACAAAGCGGTAGACCGCATACGCACCCTTTCCTGTTTTTTTCTGTGGTGACTCTGTTTTTCTGTGTGGTCAAGATGACGCACAGGACGATGACACGGCCGACGCAGCTGCACCCTCACGTCCCCTCCATATGACATTTCCCCCTCTTTCTTCCCTGTTGCATCTAAATCTATAGACAACGCCCAACTACTTCTCCACGACAATGAAGTGTCGTGTGCAACTTTTTCCATCTCCATGGATAATCCCCACCACCTACGCCTTAGTATTGTATCCTTATGGACACGTCTCCACACCACCAGGGCGCCCATCGACCCCCGCGCCCTCGCCCCGAACTTACTTAAGGCAAGGGACACGCATCAGAAAGGTCTTCTTGTCGACGATCAGAGAGACTCGACGGACCGCCAGACGAGTCGCCGACGAATCCTTCACCGTGGCTACGAGGGTAGTCATCAACTTTGGACCGAGCGAACTCCCCGATGGTATGAACAACTTGGAAAATTGTCGGATCTCGACACGAGCAGCCTTTATGGCAAGGCATATTAGAATGTTGTAATCATTCGCCCAGAAGGGCAGTAATGTAACCGATTATTTTGAAACCCACTCAGGGCTCTTTAATTCATTAAAATCTATTAATATTTTGCACGAGTTCATGTTTTTAACCTATGACAGGGCAGTCCAAGCGAGTTACTCTAAATCTAAAACTGTGTTATCTTAACCCACCGCCGGAGATGAAAACTACCTCAGTCTCCGATACGAGACGGGCTCCGATGTGACACAGACATGCAACAAAATGTTTTCAAAATTATATCAAATTTCAGAAAGAGCAGCACTTAAAATGAATAAAGTTAAAACAAAGGATATGCGTATTCACGCAAGATATCACTGCCCATTGATAGTACATAGCCAACACATCGGAAATGTGAACTCTTTCACCTATCTCGGTAGCAAAACAAACAAACAAAGATTGGAAGATGTTACACCTAGAATTGGAAAAGTGAATTCAGTATTTGTCCAGTTGTATGCAGCATGGAGAAATAGGTACATCTCAAGGCAAACTAAACTTAACCTTTTTAAAAGACTAGGTATACCGGTTCTTTTGTGTGGAGCAGACACCTGGACAGTAAACAACGAAACCAAAATGAAACTACAAACTTTCGTTATTAAAGGTTTCAGAAGTTTATTGAATATCATTAGCCCCAGACAATGAAAAACGAGGCTTTTGAGAACTTGCTGGTGAAGACCCAATTGATAAACAGATTAAAAGATTGAAATGGAGATGGATACAGTCAGAAAGCAGGATAACACCATAGAAAAAGAAGCTCTGGAATGAAATTCACAGGGGAGCGTAGAAGAGGAAGACTATGGAGAACGTGGAGAAGGAATACGCTGAAGGAAGTGGGAGACCTTGGAAAAACATGAAAGGAAGTGAAGAGGTTGGCAGCAAATCGTGTCCGGTGGAAGGCTTTCACGGATGCCCGATGCTCTTGAAAAGAGCAACAAGAATGATAAAGAAGAAAGCGTATATTCCACTCGTCAAGACAATTTATAACAAAATGTAGCAATTAAAAAGTGATGTCTGTTACTGTATTTCGCATCACAATTCTTTTGTTTTATCACATATAAATTGCATCACATCTCTTGTACTTTATACCGCTCCAAAGATGATTCATCACTGATCTTTTCAATATTGAGTCAACTATTTGCTTTCAGTTCGGTTGGGATGAAAAATTAACGTATTCCGCTTGCCTCCAGGCAATGACATTTTTCTTTACCCACAGATTCCCATTCAGAAGTTCCTCTTTTTTTTCTATAACTTTGATTAATTCTTATATTAATCCTAATATAAACGTCTATACTAGATATAAAGTGAAATTATAATTATGAACTAAGGATTCAATCGACACCCTCCCAATCCCCTCCCATGCATTCGTTGCCGACCTCTCCTTGACCATCCCATCTGTTACTCCCGTTCATCAGAAAATACGTCAATGTGCGACCAGAAGCATAAAGTGACGGGTTGAGGAAACGCCATGCAAATTTCTAAGGCGAGAAGCGAAGGTGGAGGCAAATCAGAAAGAAAAGCAACTGGTGTCTGGAGGAAACCAGTTGCAGAGATAGTATAAGCGAAGGCATGATACCAAAAGAAAGAAATGAGGTTAAGGAAACTGAGCGAAAAGGTTGTAGCTATCGCTCAAGAGGATACGTTCAACATTATCAGGTGAATACGAGAACAGACACTCGGTAATAGAGAGTGGAGAGAGTGAGCGAGCCTCCCACGGAGCAAAGATTGCTGCGAAAAGGAGATGGTGGCACAAGCAGCGCTTTAGTGACTGACAGAGGTGACAGCGTGAGTGTGGCACTCAGATAAGCTGAGTTTTATAGGCACCGTTGTATTATAGCTCGTGATGTTTACTGGTTTCAAACCGACAGGCGAGAAATTCTGAGCGAAACCCACCGAGAGAAGGACGCGATGGATGGGTGGGAATGGGAGGGGTGGGGTGACAAAGGGCTTGTGGAGGAACACCACATGTCGACAACCACCAAAAACGGTTCATGACTAGATGAGTGTTCGTTTAGACTCTCTCGTTCCAACGATGTTGTTGCCTTCCCACTCAACGTTACTAGCAATAACTAGATGAGGAAGGTGCATTCCTGTAGAGATCCACAGGGAATGGTCATCCATGCCTATAACTTGCAATACTTTCCAGGCAGAATTGTACTTACATCTTTCAAGGTCACCGAAGTCTTTCTTGATGTGGCTAGAGCAATTTTGTATTAAGGATGGGTAACTTAGGCGAGACAAATAAAACAAACGATTATGTCATGTGATTAATATAAAAATATATCGATTATATAGAGGTCGATTATTTGTATCGATAAATCTTTACTACTATTAGCTCAGATATTTATACTTCTTTTATTTATATTGAACATATTTTCTCCGTCTACTTGGGGTTCACATTAAAAAATAAAGCACATTGTGAGACTATTTTTCTATTTTCCTTTTATTATTACCTATTATTATGAACTAATAATTAACTGGTTCGTAGGAGACTCTATCAATCCCGGTTTAAATACACAATAGTAATCTCAAATTCAAAATTCGCACATTCTTTTCGTTTCTTCGTTATGTTAACGTATATTGAAAACAGAAGAACTTCACTTCTCTACGTGACTAAGGAGAAAACTGAAACTGTTTCGTCCACTATGTGAGTGACTATATACGAGTATTTACATCCCACTATGGGTAGCATACCCACCTAATGTTTGACCCCCCCCCCTCAACTCGCCCACTTACTTACCTAATCTAAAAATTGTAAAGATGACGAACACAGGTAAAGGGAATACCGGGTTTCGGTATTTATTTGTGCTGACTTTCAATATTATTAGCTGAAAGATACTAACCAATTATAATGAATACACAAAATGTCAAATGAACTACACCCTCTACTATTCACAAAATAAATTATATTGTACACTTGCAGAAGAATATCTCAATATATGAAAATAAGAAATTTCGTCCTCTTTTTGGAAATAATTGCACTACAAAGAAGAAAAAACTTGCACAATACCGTCATAAAAAATACTTTTGTAAAATCCTCTTAACAAGTTTTTTTACGTGAGTCATATCACATCAAAGGAACTTAGATGTTAAACACAACCAGATAAATAATCAAAGAGAAAAAAACTGTCACTTGCATTTACTACAACAATCAATTTTCTATCTTATTACCACATAGTCTACTCAAAGAAATCCCCACACACTACAATAACACAAATTATTTCACTTTTATAAAATTCATATTTCTGTTTCAAACAATTTATTCTGTAATATTTTCTATTCAAATTGAATAGTCAATAAGAAATTTTATTTATGAGAGACTCAACATTAATTTTGAGACGGATTTATTTCCTTCGACTTTTTTCCACGAATCCTCTTTCAACTTAAGTTGATGTTAACGTCTCATTTTCGAAACACTTCACAGGTCAATTCCTTCACAAGTTACACAGTTTGTACAATACCCATTTCTTTCTCTTTAGGAAGCAATGTCTTTTTCCCAGTGACTGTAAAGCATGGGTAGTATTATAAACCATGGGCAGGTTAATAAAAGTTATTGAAAGCAGTTGTTAAGTCATTGCTGTCGTCGTAGAGGTGGATACTGTATGACGCGCGTCTCATCTGATTCATACCCGTGTGCTCATCCTCCAGACTGGTTTTGCTCTCCACCGAACGTGCAAGCGTACGGTTGAACACGGGCGCTTGTAAGAGAAACCGCCACATTTGTCATGAACCAATTCACACAGACTCTGGCTACATCACAGACAGGCTGCCACGAGGACACTCCTCCAGCTCCCATTGACTTCTGCAAGTCGATGTTGACAGTAAACCATCAAGGACTTTGCGTCGACATGCTCTTCTGATGCACTATCAGCGTAAGCTGACACTCAGATTGCATGGTATGCTTAAAATATAATGCGATTAAAATGTACACTTTGACTGCATGGTATGCTTCATACTATGTGATTACATTTGAGTCAAGACGTTGCCTGAAATACTGTGACAAATAGAGTAATTGTTCCAAATAGAATATTACAAAAATTGCTATCACAAGCAGAAAAGCTATCACATAAAAACTTTTGACCAGTACATGAAACTTAACATGCAAAATAATCCTTTGTATCTTCTTAAACAACACAAATTATTTCTTATTTTCATATGTTACTTAAAATTGTTCAGCGACAAATTATTTTCATTTCTATTCTAAACTGTTTACATACATCTCGTCAATCTTATAAATTGTATGATGCTTTTAGTTAACATAATTTTCATGATTAAACCTTTTGCATCAAATAATAAAATAGAGAAGTACAATTTATCCAATTAATTTTATATTTTTTGGTAAATACACTAAATATAAAAAATATTCTGTATTATTAGGGTGCATATGACATATATTTAGGAACATTTTATGTTGCAAACACATAGGCAGAATAGATATCATCATAATGCCCGATCTCTTTCAAACAAATTGACAGATATTGAAATTCTTGTACATGAAAATCTATTCGATTTGCTATGTCTCACAGAACCTTGTTTTTCAACCAACAACATCAATGATACTTATATTTCTATTGATTATTTAGCAAGTTCTTACTGTTGACAAAATTTTAAAGGTAAACATCCCCACGGAAACATCCCTTCTTTGGTAATGGTATTTTATCTTCTGTATCTAATTTGGTAATGCTATTTTATCTTCTCAATTGTCAGAATACGATAACTTCTGCGTTATCAGCGTGTTCGAACTTTCTGCAGTTAATTTGACTGACATGGATATTATTGTTTTATGTATTTATAGACACCCTCAATCAAATCCTGACATATTTTTTCGCAATTTTGAGATTATTTTAAAACGTATTACACGCAAATCCAAAGAATCTATCGTTATATGTGGCGATTACAACATATATTTCCTAAGTGCTTCCGATTACACAAATTCACCCATACATCGATTCAAGAATCTTATCGACACCTTCAAACTTGTAACTACGATAAGCGACCCCACTCACCTCTCCAGTTCATCTCAAATATTGCTAGATGAGATTATTGTCAACAATGAAATCTCCTATTCCCCTGAAGTGTTCAAGTCCTGACATAGCGATTACCTTGCTCAGGTGTTGACCATTGAAGATAAACTAAAACCACTTAAAATCCTTTACAAGTATTCTACACAGTTTAACGACACAAATTTACCCATATTGACATATTATGTGCGTGAGGAAACTTGGAAAGATGTAAACAATTGCCAAAACCCCGACGACAAATTCAATGTATTTATTTCAACATTCCTAAAACATTACAACTGTAGTTTTCCAATAAAACGCAAATTAATTAACACATAGAAATACAATAGATGGATAACCCAAGGGATAATAATTTCTTCCAAAAACAAACACCGTTAATTTTATTTTTCAAAACTCTATTACCAACCACCCGAATTCCATGATTATTTCCGTAAATATAAGACTATTCTCCGAAAAGTAGTCTATGCAGCTAAAGTTATGGAAAATGACAAGCTGATACTAAAATCGAACCACCGGACCAAAACCATGTAGAATATTATTAAAAATTACATGTCACCTGAAAATTACGAGAAAATATTCTCTGCTAAACAATGGCAAAATCGTATCAAATTCACATGACATCGCAAATTTGTTTAATTCTTTTTTCTCAAAAGTATGAAAAATAATTATTTCAATAACTCAAAACCAATGACCTCCAAATATATCCTCCCACGTGCCCCATTCTATGTTCACTTCCGAAACTAACGCCAGTGAAATCATGAAAATCATCAATGCATAAAAAACAAACTTTCAACAGGTATAGATGATGAACGCGAATTTATTGTACAATTTTCGTCCCACGTTATATTAAATCCACTCATAAATTTATTTAATAGTTCTTTATCGGAAGGGGTATTTCCTAACATATTTAAGAGAGATCAAGTGAAACCTTTATACATGAGAGGAAAAAAACACAATGTTAGTAATTATCGACCAATTTTTCTACTACCCACTTTCTCAAAAACTCTTTAAAAAATTGTTCTATAAACGTCTTGTAGATTTTCTATCAAAAAATAACATTCTCTCTGACGATCAACTCGGATTTCGGAAATCCTTTTCCACCACCAGCGCCATATTTTCTTTCTTAAACGATATTACCACTTCTCTTGACCATGGAGAAAATTCTCAGGGTGTTTTTCTATATTTATATAAAGAAATCGATGTCATCGATCACTAAATTATCCTTTCTAAATTGCAATCTTGTGGCATTGGTGGACTTGCACATCAATGGCTAACTTCCTATTTAAAAATAGATATCAACAGGTCGAAATATCACATACAAAAAATAAAGTACTTCAGCGTTGCCTTTCATAAACAAAGCCACATACTCGTGGAGTTCCCCAAGGTTCAATTCTAGGCCCCATACTCTTATTGTTGTATTGAACGACATGTCGTCTTCCACATCAGATTACAAAATGGTTCTTTTTACTGAGGACACGAATTTACAATGTAAACACGCCAACGCTCAAAACGTTCTGTCGGACCTCTCAGCTTGGTTCCCTGCAAATCGCCTCATTGTAAACACTCACCAAACAGGCTCTATATCATTTTACAATAGTATCATAAAATATTTACTTCAAGTTTCTCTTTTGTAAACGGAACACAATTAAAAACTGTTACTAGTACAAAGTTTTTAGTTCTCCATATTCAAGGCAATCTCAAATGGTATTGTCACGTTGATAATCTTAATTCCAAATTAAGTAAATTGTGTCACGCATTACGAATCTTGGTTAATATTGTTAGTTCACATATTTATCGTTGCGGAAAATTTGCAAATGTTTTCTCCCATTAACGATACGACGTTATCTCCTGGAGCAATTCCGGACAGAGCGTCAATACTTTCAGAATTTAAAAGACAATTGCACAAATAATTTGTAAATCTAACCCCAGAACCTCTTGTAAACATTTATTTAAGGAATTAAATATTTTAACACTTCCCTGAATTTATATTTATGAAAGTATCGTATTAGTTAAAACCGAATTACTGAAGAGCCTGTAATTGCATGTAGAAAATGAGGAATTACGAGATGCCGCGCGATTAGAAAAGTAAACTGACATTAGAGAAAATCACTACGTTTTTGGAAGAGAGAGAGAGAAAGGAGGAGGGATGAGGAAAACACCTGCAATACATCATGAGGTGCTAACGGAGATCAAGGAGGTAGAAATTCGAATCAAAGAGAATATTCAACAAACCAGGGTGCACGGAGTGGAGACAATAGGGTGGTAGATGAACGGTATAACACAGTATACGGAATAATAGAGGAGATAGAAAAGTAGCAGATGGAAAACGAAAACACTTATCGCACAGGTTAAGACAAGCATAGAGGAAATCATATAGGAAAAACTAGATATATTATATACATGTCAAAATCAACAAAATGCAGAGAGAACTTATGCATCAGTATTACAGAAAGGAAAACGGATTAGGGAAAGTAAAGAGATAATAATTATCAACAAAAATGATAGAAAATGTGACAAACTTAAAGAAGGGTTAACTGCGATGGTTAAAAAGATTAGTAAAACATTTTGCATCGAAGCAATACCAGAGACGGTAGGGGGAAATTTGATAGTGGTTTTACCAAATAAAGAGGAAAAAGAAAATCTGCAGGCAGCAGTAAATAAGAGAGAGGGAATAGAGTATAGAGAAGTTGGGAAAAGACGTCCATGATTGCATGTTCTTGGAGTAGCGCATAACTTAACACAGAGTTTATTGAAAAATTACTGCAGAAAAATGACGGGTGAAAAACAAACAACGGGGAAACCACAGACAATACGGGTCTTGTATAAAGAAAAACCAAGATTCTGAGAACAAGAGAACTGTATTCCAGAAATGGGTGGAACAATATTTGATCATTTATTACAAAAGGGTCACGTATATGAGGTTTTTCAGAGCTATGGGTGGAAGAAGATTTAAATCCCTTACGGTGCTACTGGTACCGTAAGTTTGGTCACGTGGCAGCCGTTTGACGTGACAACAATGTGGTCACTGCGGGGAACATGGATAAAGTGACTAAGAATGTACTAGAAAAAACGAATATCCATGCTGCGCAAATTGTAAGAAAAAAGGATTACCTACAAATCACAGTGTGGTAAATCGAAAATGTCCAGAGTATTTAACAGCGAAATGAGTCCTAGCAACAAACATACTTTATACTTAGAATCGTACAACAGAATGTATAGCGCACAAAATTAACATCATTAGGAGACATCACATTAATGGAAAAATGCAGCACTTACCCCTAGGATATAGGGTTATTGCAACAAAACAATCATGGAGTGCAATTGTTGTATGTGGTGCAGGAGAAATACTTATATTTAGTTTACAGAAATGTCAGTAAAAATGCGCAAGAACAGGACACACGGTTATGATAAATTCACGCATGAAATGCTGCATCAAAAGTTACATTATATTGGAGAACATTTAGTGAGAATATATAATGATTGTCTCAAACAATTTATCTTTCCACAATGTTGGAAGATAGGACTCATAAGGCTATTCCTGAAAGGAAAGGAACGAGATCCAACACAACCTACCTCTTAACGCCCAGTAACTTTAATCCCAACTTTGGGTAAATTATTCGATAAACATATAAGATATACTTTGACGTCTCTGAGTGTCACTAATAATTTCAGTGACCCCGAAAACTACAATCTCAACACTAATATTGGTCACTTTCGGATATTCACTCCTTCTCACCCCAACACAAAGGGTGTTTATTTTTTATAGCAGATATAAACCTGATTTCGCACTCCTTGGTGTGGTTGACCAGAAATTCGTGGAGTCCTGAGTAACCTCGGCTAATGCGGTTTGTGGGTCCACGGTAACAGAGGTGGCTGTAGCTTCCACACACGAATGGACAATGTCCGCTGCCGCTGTGCGAGTAGTGCACTGTGACTGGGAACGGGTGTTGTGCTCCGGGGTGTTCAAGAAACCAGATTGTGAAGTGGCTACAGCAAACCCTGGGAAGCTAGCCCGAATGGATTTTTTATTCTCAAGCGATCTAGGACTTGAATAAAAGGTCTGACTTAGCTCAGGCAATTTTAGACTTTGTTCACCCTCAGTTTTTTAACACTTAATCAATAAAAATATTTTCCAAATTTTCAACATTTTGATTTAGTGTAACTCATGTTAATATAATCACTGATTGAAGAAACTATATTTACCGATGTGTTTTTACCTCCCCGACTTTGCTCACCACCTACTTGTGAGTGCAATAGCTTATTTTTGCAATAAAGGTGTTTAAAAAAAAACTTGTTTATTATGCATGCACGTCGGCATATGTTTAGTATCCGGCAGATAATGAGTGCTTAATTTGAAATCTACCATAGTACCAATACAACATAAACAAGCTCAAATACTCCGTTGGTACAACCGGTGCTATTCTCGAGAAGTAAATGGTTGATAACGTCATAGACATCACAAGCAAACTAAATGTAACGGTAAACCGATTAAACTTGATATTTTTAACAAAAATATTTGTATTATTTTCAAATATCTTTACTTTGTACAATTTTGTCGCATTCTTTACGTTATTAAATATTAAATGAAATATTCTATTATGAATAGTTAATAAGAAAATTACTTTGTAAATAATAAGAGCTGTAAGAAATTGATCACTGTATTGCGATTTATTTATTTTACTACCGACTGTTAACTTCCAAATCCATTTAATTTTGATGTAGTTTTAATGGTGAGATTTATTGTGCATCTCAGCTTTCTTACTAGAGCTATTGTAGCCTGTATTTGACTTGCATTTTAAATGACCTGGTTAAAAACTAATTGCTATAATTACAATCCATATGTATGTAAACGTTATATATTTTCTTGTATTCAGATGTTCAGTTTTATTCTGATTAAGTTGATATTATGCACACCGGTTCTTCAATGAAAGAGTAAGATTAGTGTTCCCATGATATTTTAAAATACTGACCCCAAATTTTTTCCACACCATAATGAAGATTTTTCATACACCCTGGTACAATTTTGCATACTTCTCATTCAAAACAAGAGGGAAATTTTACTAAGCTAATATTTCTTACCTATACCTACACCTTTCCACAAGAAAAAGTATTGTCTAAAATGCTGTATAGACCCAAATTGGCCCTCACACCTCCTATCCCTGGGGTAGGTGTGTGGATGGGTTAATTCGTATAAATTGCCGAAAACAGGCAAAATTAGTGTCGAATCCGAAGTTTTCGGGGTCACTGAAATGAATACAAACTCATCTAATGGAGTTTATGTACACGTTTATCCATATGGATGGTAAGACACCCCTAGCACTGCTTCAACCTAAGATTTATTACTTCGTGATGAAATTTCGTACACTAGATGTTTTAAAGAGAAATTTATTGTCTTCTGTATCGTTTAAAATCATATAAACATGCTATTACGTTAGTGCATGTGTATAATGCAATAATCAATAATTGTGTAAGAAATTATAATTGAAACAAAAAAATTGAATGTGTGCGAACTTTAATTATATTTATTAACGAAAAAAGAATTTTATTTATATATTAGGAAGAATAAAAAAGAAAACTTAGTTTGGTATTAATTGGTGTTTAAAATTTTAAAACACGATAATATTTCTCCATATATCATTCAGACAGATTCCTTGTAAGGTGTAATTATCCGAAAATCAATTTCAAAAGGGGTGAAATGGAAGTTCGGTGATTACATCATAAATCTGGAATTTTAACCAAACTTGGTGCAAAGGTGACTCACTATCTGGAAACAAGCACAGTGGGTGTAAGACATCCCTTGCACAGCTAGAGAGAGTGTGAGAAGAGAATTAAATGTAAAAACAATCGAAACTGATAAAAAAGTAGTAGCGGAATCGAAAAAAAAGTCATAAGTATGTGTGTGTATATATATATAATAACATACTTAATTATCATTAACAATTAATCAATTACCAAGTACCCCGAAGGATAAGGAACTTGGAAGGGCGGGATTCGAGCTCAATTCTTTTCAGAAAAACACACACATTGAGTAGTAGAAAACTGGTTTTATTAACACATAACATTATTTTACATACATGATTATTCCCTCCATTCTCATACGCATGACCATACACTACCCAACACTTTCCCCAAAATTCACACGTTATATACATGTTACACTCACAATGAGGTGGGTTCATTCAATAGTCCCCCACCATCCATCTCCTAAATTTACTTTTTTACAATCAACAACAATAATGAAAGCAAAACTAGTTGGTTCAAGTTCATGAGGGTTATTTTCCCCGTTAGTTCCGTATAATTGGAGCACACGCTTTTTAGTTAGTCATATCGACTCACTTGCTCGCCTTACGTCGACTGGATGCTACCAGTGATTAGTGTTACCTTATTATTCAAAATGAATGACCGATAGGCCACCTTCTACCAAAATGCAAGGTCGCCAGGAGCAGACATCCAGCTCATTGACCTAGGCGTGGGTGCCTACGGCGACTAGGACTTCTTTCCGTAAAAGTTGTCTCCTCGGCAGTTACAACTCCGTCCATAGACGCCGTCTGACCCGTCCCAGGATTCCCAGCCTGATTCAGGCTCTTGGTCTCGTGTCACGAATCGCGAACCCTTAGCTCAACCCCGACACTCGCTACGGAGAATCTCTCCCCAAAAATTCAAGTCAATTAATCTGACTGTACCTTGTTATATGTTCGTTCACCACTCGACAACTCGGGGCGATCTCCATTTCCGAAATATATTGATTGTCTACAAGTTCCAGCACGAACTTAGAAATCAAATCTCATCTATTCATACGAATTGAATCTCGGAATCTAAACTCAGAAAAACTGATCAATAATATTCGATGTCTCTGTGTCGGGCATTTTCTAAGTGTTCTGTGCTCCTCTTTTTATACGTTCACGTCCCCTCTTCTGAATTTGGAAAAAGAACACGCCTTCCGCCGTGTCACATTAATTCCGAGGGCCAATCCTTGCCTTCGTTTCATTTTACGCGAGTCTACTCGGATAGGCCAAAATGTTCATGACGTAAGTTTAAAACCCAGCGAATCCCATTGCTTGGTTTTACACAATAACACTCCGCCTTCTTTTGGTGCTCGGTGGATATCTTTCTCACGCATTGGTCCATTTTTTGCACCCTATTTCGCCGATTCAAAGAATCTGGAGTTCGGCGAATGTCTAGCCCATCTCGAGACTTCTTAGGACTGCCGTAATTGCCTTTAAGAAGTGCCGCCTTTCCCAGGATCCGGCGATGCTCCCCCGAAACATGTGCTCCTTCATTGAGTTCACTCCTTTCTTTGAAGAATTTTACAACTTTGTTTACTAAAATCATTGACATGGGATACCGCCTCCATGACGTGCTCCCGTGACACTCCTTAATTCTTTCTTAAAGTTATATTGTATTGTCGCGGTCACATCTGTGCGGGCTGCTAGTCTATCCGTGGTACACGAAAATTTCATGTCTCAATTTCTCACGCCTTCTGCCAAATGTTTCTAAGAATAAATATTTATCTTTATGCACGTCCCAAAACTCTCTTTGAGGTGCCGGGTGCCGCGCCGCTAATGACAGGTGCCCTTCCCTCTTTAGAATACATTTTAAGATTTGGGTTCCCTTTCTCTTCGGAACACCAGTGACTGCCGCCGCCCGCACCCTCTGACAGCAGACCGCACGGGCGGTGGGAACCGCCAGATCACGCTGTATTTTTCAACGGTTTGAAATTTTGAATTTTAATTTCCACTAAAATTAACATTGCATAACTATGTACACACACACATGATATTTAACTCTACTGGCGCAGCACGCAAGGTGGACCTAATAGGCTATAGATTGCGGCGGCGGCGATAGAGATTGTCGGTTGCCAGCGGTAACAACGCTGTCTAATCTCTGCTCTGAGACAGCGGAGAAGGAAGCGAATTGCACTGCACCACTTCTAGACTCAGATTGGTAAATACTCGTATATCATGGTATCTTAATTACCCATGAACACTTGCATAATAGGGACTTTAATTATGATGTATTGGTCAAGTTACTAAACTATAAATTCGGCTAAGTATTGCAGCATCGGTTTGGGTATGTTTATTTTTCATTTTCTTTGCCTGACATTAAGTTAAAACAATACCTCGACATCATTGCGATTTAATATTCTGGCTATTAGTTGGCGAAGTAATAAATTCGAAAAGGCCAGAGAAAATTCTTGGGGTTTAGCCAAATTCTTTATTTACTTTGTCAACGTTTCGGTAACGAACGTTACCTTCATCACGGTTATACAAAACAGAAACCTATTTAGGGCTATTTCAACATTCATAATCAAACCAATAATTGATAATACTTCCACTACTGCAAATTACACAACCTCACATACATTTACCATAAATTATAGAAAAAAATCCTTTTAACATTAGTGAAGATACCCTAGTAAAGGTTAAACAGCCACGCTCCTTCTCTCAGCTAACAACGCTTAGATAAAAATACCACATAATACACATAACACACATAACTCTCAATCAAATGGGCACACATATCACCCTCTCAAACATGAATATTGTAAAGAGGAAGTTACAAGACAACACTCATATTTAATAAACATATACCTAATTTAAAGGTGGCATATATCTCATATCTCACTGTAAAATTACTGGACACAATTAAAAATATCTCTCACTTAGTTGCACAACGATGCGTTATAAGCAAAGGGACCTATCATATAGTCAATAAAGTTATTGGTATTTGTAATTCTTAAGAAGGATATTCGGGCCCATACAAGAAGGGGAAGTTTGGCGCATAAGATACAATAGCGAATTGAGGGACATGTTGAAGGAATATAATGTAGTTGAATACATACAATTCCAAAGACTAAGATGGACAGGATATGTACAAAAAATGTTTGATCATAGAATACCAAAGAAAGCACTCTCAGAACAAAAATTCATAAAATGTGTCCGAGGGGAAAACCTAAAAACAGATGGGTGGATGCTCTTCGGAAGGATGCTTGGGATTTGATACAATTGGAAGAGGAAGGCAGAGGATCTAGAATATTGGAGGCGACGAATAGAGGAGGCCATGGCTCTCACTGGATTGTAGCGAAAGAGAAGGAGAAGAAAATAATGAACTATTTTAATATATTATCTTATTATTCAAAGAGTAATTATCCTGATTTTCAGCAACCCTGAAAACATAATAATTATTACATCAAATGAGCAGAAAATATCCTCATCTAGTTTATCTGTCCCCTGTATGAATACCGATGTGCTATTCCAGTCAGTGACTGATCACCAGACGTTATCACCGTATATCATGATTACCATTATCGCAAATTCACAACGTTGATACAGATCACAGTCCCACACGGATTTTTGTCCAGCTCTATCATAATAGTCAGTAAAAAAAATTTCATTAAACTTCCCTTTCTCCAAGAGTGACATAAAAATACCCTCATATATGTAGGACAAGCATATATTACATTGTTTCCCGACATAGGGTTGAGCAACCTTGAAACAACAAGAGACATGTTAATGTTGTTCGTATTAGATTTGAACATAACCTAGTAGCGGAGAGCAGCGTCTTAAACAAGACCTCAAGGACCAAACTGTATCTATCGTGCGTTATCCAGAAAAAGAATGCATGTTTTTACTCCATTTTGTTTCTAACTGTACGCAACCTTGGCACGGTTGTGCACATTATCTCTCTAACCCCATCCTGGTCCGCGTTTTTCTCCGGTTTTCCTCCGGGTAGAGGCGAATTTTCCTTGGGCGGGAATTTCATTACTACTTTTTTTTATTATTCTCGAATATTTACTGCACAAATATCTGCAATTTATTTTAGAATAATAAACTGCTAACAGGACTTATTTATTAAATAATTTTTTCTGTAAAAATTAAATCCGCCACTGCCCTTGAGCCCTTTATTGGAATTGATGGGTTTGTACCTCGCTTTGTTTCCGAGAGTAACTTAGTTTATTACCCCCACTTGGTCATACGCAGTTTTCAACTGTTTTTTTGACAATAAAGTTTGTATAATGTATAGGTTTAAGGGTCACTTTCCGGGGCTGCGTCATCGTCCATTTGGGGGCACTATGTATTGCACTTTTTGAAACACAAACTGACACAACGAAGAGCGTGCCGCACCCAGGAACAAGAAGGCTGTTAGGATTAAGGGGCTTTGGAAACAGTTTACTGAGGGAGTGGACTACTCAAAGTGTGTCCTTGAAGCAGTCCGTAGGTGCATGATTGCGTCCGATTGCGTAAAGCGGTGAAAAGTAAAATGAACGATGTACATTGGGTGCAAATTACCGGATGTAAATAACGTGAATGCTATAGGTGGAATACTCGAGAGTTTGTTCGACATTGGGCGCTCATTGCACAGAAATCTGCGTCTTTCATGTAAATCAAACGTGTAAGACTCTGTAGGCTCAATAAACCCTCTCCACCAGGTTTAAACAGAGCAAATTTTGTATGGTAAGTAGGAGGTTTTTTAGTGTATTACTGTTTGTCTAACTGACCACTTAACGCATTGTTTTTATGTTGCTCAGAATGTCCTAATGTTGTTTTACAGTGACACTGCCGTTAAAACCCGGATAAATTATTGCATATAATAGGGTTCCGAGTTGACAAATCATTTGACCATTTTGTGAACCATTAATTTTATTTTGACCACGTCATTGTACATTTTGTAAGTGTTTTACACAAACCTGTGACATTGTAACGGTCACAGTGATGAGGTATAATCACTGTTTTGAGAATGATGTATCCACCTAACCATACGCTCCGCGCGTTTCATTCGATTTTGCTGCAACGAATGCTTTAAATTGCTTCGTATAAACTAAAAAAGAAATAACTATTCGACAATGTATTCACAACAGCAGTTTCCAAGCACGTACTCTTACCTTGCTGTGTTGTGCTCTTGGGAAATATGATTGCACCAACACACGAACTCTTTATTTTATAACATTTGATGAGTTCACATAGAGAAAAAAGAATAGAAGTGAAAGGGATAAGTAAATGCGATGAGAGGTACATGATAACACACATAAAAATTTATAAAATATTACTTTAATGTTCTAAACTACCCCCACATTTTTATTCAAATTTATGTGTTGACCTCCGTATTAAAAAAAGAGATGTATAGGGATTATATAAAATAATAAATAAAAAAACCTTTTATTAAGGTTTTTCGCGCGAAATGTTCACAAATGAAGATAACCTTACATTTCATATGTGATATAGGAGAGTGATAGTTTGGTAAGTAGGTACTTCCCAAAGTATATATTATCTACACAATTCGCGAGAAACGTTTTTTGAAAACAATAATTCAACATAAATATTAAATCATATTTAGCGATTAAGAAAGAAAGTAGTTTTTTTATCAGAATCTACCTATGTGAAATATGTATGGAGGTACCAACATTTGACATTATATTGTCTTAATAAAAACATAAATCTACATAATTCGTTTCAGTACATGGCTTCTATGAATGCGAGTTTTAAAAAGGCTTTTTAATAATTTTTTTTGAGTTATTCTTTGTTTATTTATTTGTCGTAATAATTAATCTTGCTTCTTCATATGTACGAATGTAATACTAAAAAAGCTTTTTAAATGCAAACTATTCTTAATATAAATAAATATATTTGTATCCACGTGATAACACCTTCCGATAGCATAATTATCTTTTGAGAAGCGATCGTAATAAGTTCATTCACCGTTAAAACGAAAAGGCGTTGGATATGCAATTCGTTAAACTTATTTGTATGAAAAGACGGATTGCTCTTCGGGGGAAGCTTCTCGGAAATAATCCACAGTCAGTTATCTCTGAATAAAATAGTCATACAAAAAACCTTTTTAAAAAGTTTTACTTGAGTTAAGAAATTATAGTATTGCATTTTCATAGGGTTCATGTAAGTACCAAATTTCAGCTCAATCGGTTGGGGGAACTGGTTTAAAATTCAGTTGCAAGATTTACTAAAATACAAACAAAATGGTGAATTCAAATAAACGTTTGTAAAAACAGATTTGTGCTTACAAACATCTAACAAGAAAGCAGTGAAATCGTCTGAAAAATGCTCAAATTTTTGTTTTGATATACTGCTAAGGTCAGAATTGCACGGTCGTATTTCTATGACATAGATATATTATCAAAAAAATTATAAAACATAACTCAGTAATACACACGCTTTTGATAATAATTGAACTACGATCATGAATCTGTGACAAATGTTCTCGTTGAGAGAACCAATGACAATATATTTGATAATATTTCTATGTTATAGAAATATGATTGTATGATTAAGTGGCCAGATTTTCGATAATTCTGTGTGCTGTGTTGTCTAGAGATCACACGATCAATGGGAGTGAACTGAGATTTAGTACACACTATAAGAATGGGTTTTATTATTAACTGAAATACATTCGGTTAGATCCTTTCACGTTCACAAAGTGTTTTTTACGAAATTTAATTTTAAATTTATACATTAAAAACAAGTCATGTTATTCTAATATTGATTATATGAACTTCAGCCCCGGAAACACTCGACCTTCTTTCAACGAGTCACTTCCCATGATGTGTTTTCAGTAACTCAACTGATAGTGGAACCTTCGAACCTGCTTGTAACTCTTAGCCGATGGTATCAGTGCAGGAATTTGGATATCGAGGAAGCTTTTGGCAATACCTCGTATAATTCAATGGTTATAGCCGTTCGCAATCGAGGGATTGAATACACAATTTGCAAGTGGATAAACTTTATGCTGCGAAACAGAAGAATCCAATGTTATTATCTCGATACGAAAAGGGAAATAATTACCACATGTGACTGCCCTCCGGGTGAAGTTCTTTCACCAATAGTCTGGAGTCTCGTGGTTGACGGATTTCTTTAGAGGTTAACTGAGAAAAGTTTATATAGTCCAGTGTATGCTGATGACATAGCCCTAGTGTCATTTGGACAATTTCCACACACACGCTATCAGACCCGATGAACTAAGGTCTGAAGATCTGAAGGTTGTCAACAACTGGAGCGATAGGGAGGGATTTTGAGTCAAAGCGTCGAAAACTAATGCAATTCCCTTCACCAAAGAGAGTCCAAGGTGTTTTCAATAACTGTGGCTCAATGTGAAAGCATCATTCCCCCCGAGATAGTTAAATACCTGAGAATCACCCTGGACTGCAAACTAACTTGGAACTATCATCTGAAAAATGTTCTACACTGAGCGCGGTAGTCATTTTTACCCGTCAGACACTCTGTAGGGCTAACTTGGTATGTCAAACCGCACATAATCCATTGGATATATGTAGCGGTTATCCGACCACAGATTGTCTATGTGACATTGGTCGCCCAAATCACAACAGACAACAGCACGGGAAAAAACTTGGAAGTTTGCAAAGTTTGTTACATGTTTGCACTACTGAGGCATTTTGTCGTGTCCCTACTGCAACACTGGAAATCCTACTGTGTTTGACGCTGAAGCAAGGATGGTGGCCTTCCGACTAGCACCGGTAATTGGAAAGGGAGCTCTCGTGTGGTTGGCCACTCTCTCATTACGGATTCAATGATCAAGGGATCAGTCTCAGATATGAGACTTGATCTCATGGCAACTGAGTCCTTCCACAAACCGTACACTGCCGAAGTAGAGTCCCGAACAGAATAAAACAACGACCACCATCCGGCGCAAACAACAAAACGATAAATTAAATCCCTCGAAAGACCGTTACATACGATTACGTTAAAAACTTGGGTGCGCCTGGTTATGGACAGAGCCCCGCAAGTAGGCCTAAAGGGCCTAATTTTACCCCTTAATACAGATAGGTTTACTCAATTTGAAGGACACCAAGGAGCGGATCTTAGTCTTTCTGATATGCTCTAGGTCTGGGAAAATGAACGTAGGTTACGGTATCTAATTTGAGCAAAAGCTTCGCACAAACGTGGTATGTACTCTGCGGATTTCTCCTCCACGCCGCATCTACTGCACATTGGATCGTGCCTGATCCCCATGATGTGTAGATGTTTCGGTAGGGTATTGTGGCTCGATACAAGTCCCACGTATGTTTAGTAGGGTTCTCTAGTATTCTTAGTTAGGCCCAGTGATTAACTCGCGGACCTAACTGGCTATTTTTGAAGCTTCCGGATGGCGAGATGTTGCTAGTATGTGCAGTTAACAATTACCATCCTCAGACTTCGTGAAGATTCTCCAAATAAGTGCTCTGGACCCACAAAGTGTCCCTTAGATCCCAGCATCGCCAATTTATTCGTCATTTCATGTCCCCTGATTCCCATATGCCCAGGAATTCACCAACGGGTAACTGGGTTCTGTTCATAGAGTAGTCTAACATCCATGGGCATATCTACACAAGTTTGGAAGTTGTTCTATCGGCACATAGTTCTCTTAGTGCTGTCTGGCTGTCTCTGTATATATTAATGCTGCCCCTGAGACCAGACATATTTTCTTATATCGTTAGCACATACTAGTATAGCAAATACATCGGTCTTGAAAGCAGCAATGTATCCCCCAATGAGAGAATAGCCTTATATTAGACCCATACATCCCAGCATCAGTATCCGCTCCCCTGTATTAGCTGATCCGTAAACCATAGATGTCCCCAAGTCTGGAGACTAGACCCGGCGCCAATGACCCAGTTCTCCCTTGTGAGTTCTTCCAAGAAGGAGAAGGATCTTTGGGACTCTTCACCATGACAAAACGTCTATCCTGGAATCGGTAGAAAGTTTCTCTTCCTAGTTAAGGACATAGTGCTACGGTGTCGACACTAGGTTTTTTGGGGCTGCAAAATGGAGTCTCTTCATATCCTACATCCGTAGGTCAGTCTGAACCTTTCTCCAAGCTTCTCTTTCAAAGTAACAAATGTGATATTTGCCCTTGTTATAAACTATTAATGAAATTCTTAAGGATAGATCTCCATACTTCAATAAAATCACATTTTCATACTTCTTGAAAAGTTTAAATGAAAGTTGTTGTTAACCCTAATGAAGACAGTGCATTTGTCGAGTCGTCGGCCATTATGAAACGCAAGTACTATAATTTTCCTAAGATCTTTCATGCTGTTCATTTAGTCGTTTTTTGTGGACACCTGCCAATAAGCTCGGTTGTAGCTTAAGAATGTAACGTTCTCTTGAACAAAGTTACGCAATGAAGACATTTACCATGATCCAGCAAGTGATTGAGAATGAAAACCTATTTACTATAGTTGGGTTTTAGAGTATGGCCCCGAGACAAAATGCCAAAGTGCCGAATGGTACACAGCAATATACCCTCGCCAAAAACGAAAGGCTCGAATGAGCAGCTCGAAATCAATAATCATGCTCTTTGTCATTAAATGTATTCTACGTGATAATGCTGAGAAAGTTGCACGACAGTGTGGAATCGTAATGATACCGCAGCATATCTACAGTCCCGATGTGGCTCTGATGGAATTTTTCCTGTTCCCTTGAACGAAGACAACGTCATGCGACCGTAGCAGAAGTCATAGTCGCTCCGACGCTCTACTTAAAGGGCTTTCCCGAAAATGGCTTACAGGCCGCCTTCCAAGAGTGGAAAAATGATTTACTGAAGTGTGTCGAAGAATGAAGATGTCCTATTTTGAAGAACTTTATTGATGTGAAACCGTGTTTGGGGCATAACACAATTTCCAACATTGGTCTCAATTTGGTCTCTACTTTTTTACAAACTTGTAGGCTTTGCATATATATTTTTCCTTAAATTAGGCTCGCATGACTTTTGGGTGAGTGCAACGTTTGGACAATCAGCGCTAGTGTACCTTCAAACAATTAAATAAATAAATAATAAAATAATCATTTGAAAATATTTTACTGAAAATTCGAACCATAACCTTTAATAGAAATTGTTTTGAGCACTGAACATCAAAACAATTACAGGTAGTTTATTATTTTTGAATCGGGGTTCTTGTGTCTGTAAATGTTGAAAATGACTTCAAAAACCTGGTAACTTTTATTGGTATTCCCATTAATTATTGGAGTACATATATAAATATAATTATTCTGTATCAATTTCTTTTTAATTTAGAGAAATAATTATTTCATCAGAACTCTGAAAAGCCGTAGACAACTTTTTGTTCTCTCATTTTTTACTTCTTTTTGTCTCCCAAACCTCACTCTTTCTTCGACTCAAAATATATTTCTGGAAGAAGAGAAAGAAGGTTTCTTCATTTCCTATATGTCTCGTATGCTTTCGGATGCTCTTCAGTCTTTAGATCTTGACTCATTATCATTTTATTTTAAAAATTATGTGAGGTGAAAAAATATCTTCCGGATCACACTTCACAGATTATTTCGTTTTAATTTTTGTCGTACACTGATTTATTAGTTAGGAATTCTTTTAAGTCCAATAATTTATTTCGGTGTTCTTTAGTTCGGTCCTAATCTACTCTAATTAATTGCAACAACAAAACTCGGGAATAAATCTTATGTCGCGTAGTGAAATATTCCTGTTACGTCACATAGCAGGAGTGTGATGACGTAGGAGGTCCTAATTTCTTATCAAGACCAATTGTTTCGGTAGAAATGCGCATTGTTCTCTGGCAGAGTCATTCATCGCGACATTAGTGTTTCTCATTTGCCCCAAAATACAAAAGCCATTCTTCTCCAGGGGTGAGCTCAGTATGGCACTTTGTTGATTAATTTGTTTCTGTCTGAAGCAAGACGGATTGCTCGTTGCTACAGCGCGCGCCTCTTCCATACGTAACCGACATTCTTTCTCTCTCAATATGAGGCTTCAAAAAGCGACTGCAGTTCTCCATGCACTTCGGATCACTTGAATGCCATTATGCCATTATTTTTGGATCAAGTATCTACCAGATCAACCGGAGTCAAACCCTGATATTCATTTGATCAATCATTGAAATCACTATTTTGCATCAAACACTTTGTTACGGTAGGACAAAGCAGGGGTGGGAGTTTGTGATCACATTGATATTGATCGGAATTGATAGGATGGTCCCTTGCTTGCTTCCGGAGAGTAAATTAGTTTTTTTCCCTCCACGTGGTCACATGCAGTTTGTACTGTTTTTTGACAATAAATTTATTATTATTAAATTTATTATTATTATTATTATTAACATTAAAATTGTGCCCCTCGTCACTGCCCACGAAAGAGGAGGAGGTTCGAAACTCGATGGTCTACGTGGTACAAGTGGGTGTCGTGCACGCAAACTCAACACCAACACCAAATTGAGTTTCGTGCAACATTGATGGCCGCATTCCGTGAGTATACTAACTTTCCATAGAAATTAATTTTTCAGTTTCAATGCAGGCTGAGTTGAATGAATTGGTTAGCTCAGTGGGATAGTATATTTTTGAACTCCCCAGTTATGTTTTATTCATAGGTGCGATTGATAATGGTTGTGCACAATTTTTACACAACACACGTTTCATTGAAATAGTTTTGATAACATTGATAAAATAGTTTTGCTGAGCAAAGCACTTTTATAATTCAATTACAACCAAATAAAAGTTGAGTAAAGTTTATTTTCTAAATTGAAAAGAAGGCATCCAGGATTCTTTTCGGGGAAAACGTTTTCATTCAGTCATTAACTCGAAAAGTTTTTAGAAAGATTAATAATATTAAAAATCATACTAAAAAATATTATTGAAGAGCAGAATTAAAAATGTAGAGTAACTACAGATAATAATTAAAAACAGAAACGTCAAATTGTTTAATAAAAGGAGAATTATTAAAGTAGTAAATATTTCTCACGGATAATAAAGGTGATAACGTGCTTATTAGTTTTCATTACAAGTCACACGAAAAATGTTACTCATCATACCAGAGAACTTTTAAGATCAAATGAAACATAAGTCTAGCAGATAATCAGATTGTGCAACGCGGTAAAGAAAAGTGTTATGGGTCACGCGAGTAGACAAAAATAGTCCTTCACACTCGCGATAGCGGAGGTTTTTTTCTCTGCCAACCTTTGCTTAATTATGAATTTATCCAAACCAGAGTGCAGCAAGTTTTACCCCCTGGTAACACCGGAGATCTTCGTTGTGTTCTATGGTGACAACACGGATTAATAAGCTGGCATATTCAATTTCCAAAAGGAATTATTTTAACCAAAATGTATACTGTATATATATTTTTTACATTTATTCATATCTGAAACGAGGTTTTCATATTATTGTTCTATGATTATTTTTTAGGTTGCACGATTACTACCAAATTGTTATATCGTGGATAAATATGTCACTAGAAGATGTAATTTATTTGTTTTTTAAGTAGTTTTATATTATTTATAACTCGAGAATTAAACTTTTGTGTTATTAGCTCATGTTTTAGACAAACGTTTTCTATATTTATTTAATTCCTTTTCATATATATGAAAAACTTAAGAGAATCGCAAATTATGTGAAATTACTTTCGACAATACACATCACTTGTAGGTAATGAGATTTGATTTCTTTACTTCACTGTATAAATATAAGAAATTATAGGAATATTTATAAGTAATTTGTGATTCGAATTATACAAATTCCATACGATATCTTGCAATTATATTCAAATTCTGTTAAAAACTATATTGTATCACAGTATTACGCAAACGTTTTTTACAGAAACTCTAATAACTTTTACATTGCCTATGAAGACCTTGCGAGACAACGAATCTCGAGATGTCGTTTAAATATAGAGAATGTTAAAGTTTATTGAAGTCAGGAATATGCAGAATATTTTTGTTATAGAAGTCCAAAATGTGTTTAATAAAAAAATACAAAATATTTCTTTAATAGCGGTGTAATAAAACATTTTATCTCGTTACAATTTACCCGCCGTACTATGTCTTCCAAATATGGGAGCCGTTTCAAATAGACCTACGATTGGTCGAACGAAACTTCCCCACACGAAGGGGAAGGAGGAGGAGAGAGGCGTTGCAAACAAATCCAAAGCTGGTCAGAGCGTGGGACTTAGAAAAATAAATGGGCCCTTTTTTGTTATCAGTAGTGTACAAGAACCTGTACCCATATCCGCATATGTACACCTTTTTCTTTAGGTTGCTACTTTTACGGAAATAAATGAATATATAAACTAAGGTAATCACATGCCAAGAAGAATAAGTGAAAAGAAAAAAATATAATACATATATTACTACTACATCTACTACCATATTAAGTCTGATCTCTCTGGTCAATCTCCTTCATCAGTTCCACCTCCCTCTTCTTTCTAACTATGCTCAGAAACGTGCCTTGGAGAGAGGTAATGGAGATTCTTTTATCTTGCAATTTTTCAAAAGCTAGAGTGTAATTTCTCAGTTTACTGTCGTATCCTCCTTCAAAAAGGGCACATTTTTCTACCTATTTCAGTTTTAACGCAACTTAGCAGAATATGGACCCAGTCTTCTTGTTCTGTGCATAAAGGGCATTGTGAATCTCGATCCTCCTTCAATTTCCTTAATTTCCTTCCCCCAAGTCGAAACCATCGCTCCATGTAGATAAGCTTCAATAGCACGCTACATTTCCCATTTACAAATACTACAATAATAAATACATAATACAAGTTGAAACCAGGCATAACCTCCTCTTGCTATCTTGTTTAATTTGCCGACGTACTGTTTTCGCCCTTAGTTTCCTGCTACAATAGTCTGTACGATTAATGACATCTTTTCCTGTCTCTCAGCCGTTATATTTTCTTTCTCTATATCCTTAAGTCTCTTAATAATCAATTTATAGTCAGACCTCAAATGTCATAGATCTCTCTGCCTCAAATGTCATAGTCCGGAAGTTTTGATTATAGTTGTCATTTTTCGACCCCACCTTTCGTTACACGTTAACTCGTAGCTTTCACATATATTGCTGTTCCTTTCCTCATTTCTTATTGAAACTCAATATTTAATGACCCTCTTTTTAATTTTTACTTCTAACGGTAGAACTCCATATTCCCAAAGAGTACCACAGCTAGCTGTACTTCGAGGCACGCCAAGAATATTTTTCAAAAATTTATTTTGCAGCGAATTGAGTGATTCGCAATTCCCAACGACCCAAATTCAGCTCCATATGCTACTGCAGGTACAAATAGTGACGTGAACATTGTTACTACAATCCTTGGATCGATGTCAGGGATGGTACCAGTACTTCTTTGGATATAATTTAGAACATACATGCCTTTTTGTTTTGATTTTTGCATATGTCTTGATCAGGTTACGTTCGTGCTTACTTTGACGTCTAAGTAAGTGTAGTCTTTAATGTACTCGAGTCGTTGACATTTTTCATTCCAACGTTTTCAATTTCATTTTCACGAAACATCCGTTTTCTAATACTGAGACATTGGTTTTATGCATGCTTATATGTAGAGACACTTTATCACAGAACAGCTCCAGCGTATCCTGACATATCTGAAGTCCCGACGGCGTTGTGGAGAACTGAACAAGATCTTTCCGAAATAGCAACCCCGGTTTCTGTTTCTGTTCAGGAGAATCACCTGTTGTTGGGGTATTTGTGGATGCCTCACATAATGTTTCGATTATGTCGTTAATAAATAATATAAATAACAGAGAGAACACATCCTTGCTTCACCCCATGAGTTACTTAAAAAGCTGGTGTTAGAGTAGCATTATTTGTTTTAACGCATGCATTGTCGGAACATTATAGTGCTTGCAAAGTATGTAGTAATTCTCCTGACAAACCTTTGTTCTCTAATACTCACCATAGAATGTCTCTGTTTACAATGTCGAGAAATTCTCAAAATCTACGAACACGTTATACAGCTTCCCGCGTTTATTCCGAGTTTCTCTCTCGCCTAACGTGTTTAAAATATAAAGATTATCTATTGTGCTGTTGCTGCTTCTAAAACCAGCATGTAATGTCGAGAGTTTACATTCTTTCTCGGCCCAAAGTTATTATCTCCTGTAAAGAATTTTGCAATAAAATTTTCCAATAACACTAAGTAGTGAGATTCCGCTGTAACTATTTGTGTCGTTCATATTTCCTTTGTTTTTATACATAGGTTGTATTACAGATGTTGTCCATGCATCTGTAAAAAACACCTTCATCGTAAGTATAGTTAAAAAAGCCAGTTACAATGGCACAATATCATTGATTAGTTCCTTAATAAATTCGGATGGAACACCATCTTCTCCAGACACTTTATTGTTGCTTAAATCGCAAATGGTAGAGGATATTTCATGTGGTGTAATACATTTATCTAGTTCAAACACAGTATCGGTTGTGAATATTATTTATATTTCGTTACTAATTCGGAATGTGTTCTCATTTCCTGGTAGAAGATTTTTGAGGTGTGTTTCTCATCCCATAGCATCAATCTATGTATATTTTTTCTTTAGTTTTAATTTACGAATTGTTTGATTGATTGATTATTTATTTAAAGTTTCGGCTATTATTCATACATATAAAATATAACACAATATAACAATTGTATACTATAATCAAAATATATAGTAATAAATAAATACAAAACCATCTTAAAAGTATTATTTTTGTACCAACATAACCTGCTGGAAATGCACCCATGGGAGTGAAAGCAAATTGGCACCCATGGGTGTATTTGGGATACCAACAGGGTGCCAATGCTTGGATCCCATGGGTTCCAAAGCAAAACCTGACCTAAAAAATAGAAGCTTATACCTTTATGCTCACAATGAGCATATACGCTTTGGGATGAAAAAGGAGAAAAATGGAAATACATAAAACATTAAAATATCATTTACAAAATTAACCCATTTATTTAATACATTGTACACAGCATAATTACAGTGATCCTTAATACGTTTAGTGAACTGTTTTTTTCTTTCAAGGTTTAATTTGACTATTCAAATTAGACATATTTTAAACAAGAAAGCTGAAATGCACATATATAAGACATTGACCATAAACCTTTCATTCTGCATAATCAATTTATCAATCACACTGACGATAAGAAGAAATTTACAGAAAAATGAACAGTAACACATTGTACTTATACTTGGTTACAATTACAGAACCCTGCGGTACAGGGACTCGCCCTGTGGAACAAAAAGGTTAAAGAAACAAAAATACTCTTTTTCTTGGTTCAACTACTATGTGTCAAGATATGTAATAACAATGCTCCGATGCATAGTAAATATAAAAATAATAAGGCCTGCGCTAATACTAAAAATAAAATTTTATCCTCTTAGTAACATTAATACATTAAATGCAGTGAAACTTTACTTTAGTAAACTTAATGATCATGGTAAGCATTTATCATATTAAGTCGCATTTATATTCTTGTCTCAAAATAATAACAAATTTCAAAAGATTAACAGAAAACTTCAGAATACAGAAAAAAAATGTTTCTTGTCTAATTGAAAAATTAACATTCAGCGCTGTTTAACATTCACCTTACTAACACCAGCAGTAAGAAAGTGAAATAATGTAACAGGCATTGGTTACTGATACCAGTCCTACAATAAAGTCTTACAAATACATGGTCACATTTCCACTTTAAAAATATCTTAAGTTTACGAGATAGATATTCTAGGAGAAATATGAGAAAGTAACATTACAAATTAAAAAGACAAATAGTTTAGGCGAGCCAACTCTGTGGATTCGACAATATTAATTTTTTTTTAATTATAAGCTTCTTCGAAAGCATTTACAATTAAGGTTTGGGGTATATTTTTAAATAGAGCTATATACACATTAATGTATTATATACGTCAGAGCGACTAGAATGAAGTCACCCAAAACATATTTTAAATGATAGTTTCAACCATTCTCTATCCAGTGGTGATGAATTTTCATACACTTACAGAACAAAATTTTCAATTATTTTACTTTAAATTACTATGAGCTTATATGGAGAAACTTGCGCGGGTTCATGTTCTTTTGCTATTCTGGAAAAACTACCGGCTTAACATAGCGAAAGAAGCCTACTAAAACATATCAAATGGAAATAGGAACACAATAATGTTAAGATTTTCACCAAAAACTGTGGAAAATACTGTTCTAACGGAAATGGCAGCCGCATCACATGACTGAAGACAAAGTGACCTTTGTCAAAGAAGGAGTCAAACGACAGTTTAAATTAAAGTTTTAAAATCACAAAATAATTGTTCTCATAAGATCAGTAGAATGAATTGTTTATGAAGAAGAACTACTTTGATGAATATTTCCAAATTTCGTGAATAGTTGGCAACTTGACTTTAGTCAACGCGCATATAACAACTTATGCAATACAAATTAACGAACTTAAACAAAGGAAATCTTTCAGATTTTTGACAATACTACTTGGGTTTCACAGATTAAAAACGAATGGTAAAATTTTATTAGCATAGCATCACTATCTTTCAAGTGATGCATAATTCTTTGTATTTCAGAAACATCTTTCTAGTATAGCGAATAGAACGTCAAGAGTTTAACAGCTTTTCTCATCAACAACCCATTTCCTATTAGAATCACTCTTATATACTGGAATCACCTTGTTTATCCCTTATAATATATCCAGAATGGGTACCATTCTTCTGTAATCACTTTGGCGATGCAGCATTCTGAAAGCAAAAAGCTGCTAAAACTTACGCGTACGGACACTTAGTGCAATATATCGATACTCGTATCAGTGCTCTGAAATAGATCAATAAAAACATTAGCAGCGGTTGGACAACCGTTAGGGATTTCCGCCCACCTTCCAACTGCTGTCACCCAGTTTCGTCAAAAACACATGCACTACCCCCTCTCTTGACATAAAATAGGTTTTGCGTGTTAGTGGGCATACCCCGTTTCCCCCTCTACCCACCACTCCCACTACTTTTACCCCATCCTATTCCGCACTTATACCCGTTAACCTTCCTCCCCGCAAACCCCGCACTGGTCAGCACAGGCGTCCAAAAACACGTAAAATTGTGCTGCCCAACACTGTGAAAGACAACACTTCCACACGAAAATCTAGCGTTTTTATTTTAGCTGATTCTTATATTGTCCTCCATTATGCGTGGAATTGTTCCCAACTATTTCTGTGACCGGTTTCTTCAAGCCAAATGCTCGTTTGGCTGAAGTTATCAGAGAACTGGACACTCACACGGAAAAACTCACAGAGCGGGACACAGTAATTATTATTGGTAGGCAAAATGATTTAAATTTGGGTGGTCAATTTAACCCTAGTGAATATATACGAAAACTGAAATAGTCTCCTGACGCACTAACATCATACTTTCTAGCCTGCCTCCACGCTACAACGTGCCACACTTCAACAACGAAATTGATAACTCAAGACAGCACCTGGTGACACAAACATCATATTTGTTGATCTGCAATCCCACCTTTCTGCCAAGGACTTTACCCGGCACGGTCTTCATCTAAGACAGTCTAGGAAACAATGCTTCGCTTGTCTCCTAGCTACATACCTTACCTCACCTCTTTCATCTACACAAAATCCACCACCCACCCCTATTGCTGCCTCGTCACTTTCTCCATCTGTACCCATTCCCATCTCTTCTCCTGTCCTTGACCTGTCTCCGCCCCTTATCTCACCTCTCCCGTCCAAAGCTGTTTCACTGGCACCAACCCCGACTCCTTGCACCTCCAAACACGGTTATAACTTGCAGTCGAGAGTTCGATGTATTGCTCGAAGATGACAATTAAATTCAAATTCTACTTATTCATCTCAACTGCGTCTCTCGAGAAAATAAAATAAATATCTTTCAGTCCGTTTCCAACAAAGTAGCAGATATTGAAATTCTTTTACTTGACAATCTATTCGATTTGCTATGCCTAACAGAGCATTGACTTTGTGATAATGACAAAAGGTACTATTATTCCAAATTATCTTTAATTAGTTTTTACTGTCGACAAACTTTCGAAGGTAATCATCCTCACGGCGGTACATGTATCTACGTTTGAAATGATATTTTATCCTCCCCACTCTTAGGTTACGAGAAATACTGCTTGGATGGTATTTCCGAACTCTCTGCAGCTTATTTGACCGATAATGCCATTGTTGTTTTGTGTATTTACAGACCTCCTCAATCAGGTCTTGAAATATTTTTTCTGAATTTCGAAATAGTATTAAAACGTCTAACACAGAAATATACGAAATCTATTGTTATATGTGGCGATTTCAACATTGATTTTCTCAGTGAATCGGATTCCATGCACAATCCCAAGAATCGGTTCAACAATCTAATCAGGTCCTTCAATCTTGTTACTACGATGATCGACTCCACTCACCTCTCAGGTTCATATCAAACATTGCTGGACCAAATAATTGTCAACAATGGACTTATGTATACTTCTCAAGTATTTGAAGCGGGGTATAGCGACCACTTTACCCAAATATTAACTATTGAAGACAGATTAAAACCACGAAATATCCTCTATAATATTACTAGACAGTTTAACGAGAGAAATTTAACAATTTTTAGAAGCCTTTTACATCAGGAAACATAAGATGATGTGTATTAATTTAAAAACACCAACGATAAATTCAATGTAGTTCTTAAAATTTTCTTGAAGTATTACAAATCTTGCTTTCCTATAAAACACAAATTAGTACAAGTAAACAATCACAATCGATGGATAACTCAAGGGATTAGAATTTCTTCCAAAAACAAACGTCATTTATATTATCTTTCAAAACTCAATAACCAACCACCCGAATTTCATAATTATTTCCTTAAATATAAATCCATTCTTTAAAAAGTGGTCTATGCAGCTAAAATAATGGAAAATGACAGACAGATAATATAATCAAACAACCGAACTAAAACCATGTGGAATGTTATAAAAACTTACACATCTCCCTTTGAAAATTGCCAAGAAAATCTTTCCCTACTAGACGACGGCAAAATTGTATCGAATCCAAAACACATCGCAAATTTGTTTTATTCTTATTTTTCAAATATAGGTAAAATATCGAAATCAGTCACTCAAAACCAATGTCCACCAAATACACCCACACAATTACAGAATTCTATGTTCACTTCCGAGACTAACTCTAATGAAGTTATGAGTGTCATCAGTTCTTTAAGAAATATATTTTCATAAGAGATAGGTGATATACCTGAATTTATAGAAAAATCTTTCTCTCACGTTATATTAAATCCACTCACACATATTTTCAATAGCTCCTTGTCAAAAAGGGTGTTTCCTGACTTATTTAAAAAACCTAAAGTGAAATGATTACATAAGAAAGGAAATAAACGTGATGTTGGAAACATCGACCCATATCATAATTGCCAACTTTTTTAAAAAAATCATGGAAAAACTTTTCTATAAGAGACTTTTAAACCTCATCGCATAATAATATTCTCTAAAACTATTAGCACGGTTTCAGGAAATCCCTTTCAACTAACAGCACCATATTTTCTTTTTTATATGATGTAACCAATTCTCTTGAGCGTGGAAATAATCCACAAGATATTTTTCTTGATGTTTCGAAATTATTCGATGTAATATCACAAAATTCTTCTCTCAAAACTGCATTCACACCATCATTCGTGAATTGGCACATCAATGGCTAATTTCCTACTTGAAAGATAGGCATCAGCAAATTGAAACAAACTAAGTAAAATATGCTATGCATTCCGAATTTCAGCCAAATCGTTTGTCAACACGTTTCTCGCTGCGTGTATTTTGCACATGTATATTCTCATTTACGGTACGGAATTATCTTCTGGGGCCTATCCACTCAGACCATTCTAACTTTTAGAATTCAAAAGAGAATAGTTCGGATTATATGTAAAAATCTCACTCCCGAAATTCATGTAAACCTTTATTTAGAGAATTAAATATTCTCCCTCTCCCTTGCACATACATTTATGAAGTAGTCGTGTTTGTTAAGACATATCTATTAAAATCCCACCCCTGCTTTAGAAGAAATAGTGAAGTTCACGAACACAATTGTAATAAGGTTAATATTCATCATCCTGGCGTGTCAACAACCCTTTGCCAAAGAGGTCCTTATCATTCAGGAATAATTTTGTATAATTCCTTTCACAAAATATAGAAGATATAAATAAATTGAATCTCTTTAAATCTGCGGTTAAAAGCTTTTTCATGTGCTATTGTTAATATAATGTGAAAGAATTTACAGATTTTAATTAAAGAAGTTAATGGGAGTTTCAATTTCTTAATAAATATGGTTTTCTACATGACTTCGGATGATGTGATGTTAATATCTCTTATACTTTATGTCGCCATTGTTATAGTACTTCGATACTGATTAAATTCTTTTTCATGCATGTTGATTTTGCTCCTTTTTGTTTTTAATAGTTTATTTCTAACTGTACGCAACCTTGGCACAGTTGTGTACATTATCTCTGTAGCCCCATCCTAGCCCGGGTTTTACTCCGGTTTTCCTCCTGGTAGTGGCGGAATTTCCTTGGGCGGGAATGTCATTAATACTTACGTTTTATAAATCTCGATTTTTAACTGCACTAATATCTACAATTTATTTTGAATAATTTATGGATAACAGTAGATATTTATTAAATAATTTCTTTTGTAAATATTAAATCCGCCACTGTCCATGGGCCCTTGATCTGAGTTAATGGGATGATCCCATTCTTGTTTCCGGAGAGTAACTTAGTTTATTGCCCCCTAATAACAAAACAATAATGGCGGTGCTCACGATCGCGGTATCGTCAGCATCTTTTTCGTGTGACTTGACAAATTCCTTCAAGAGACGCTTAAACGAATTCAATGTTTGTCATCCTTTTATTTTATTAGGCAAAGCGATGAACATTTCGATACCTTCATAGAACACACTTTTTTGTGCATACTTTGTTCTTCGAAAAGGAACTACAATAATACCTCACTGTCTAGTCTCAATTACGTCACATTGTCCTACAATTTCTAACATTATTTTTCAAATATTTTGGTAACAAATCATTTACTATCTTATAAACAAAAATACATACATTTAAATGCAGTCATTGTCGTGCAGGCATATCATCTATTTTCGTGTACTTATTGCAATGGAGGGTAGCTCTCATAGCTCGGTATTGCATTTTTTGAAGTGCATGTTCAGACTTTTTTGAGGTGTCGTCATATCAGTGGAGCATCTGTCAGTCGTGGACTCTGTGCTCGGACGGTACTTCCCGCCTGAATCGGTCAGCCGTCGCGGCGTCCAGCCTTCCGATTGGTGCCAACTCGTATTCGCGGTGCGAATCGCGAGCCTAGCCATCAGCTTACTTGTCGCGAGGATGGTCTGACGGCAATCACTCGCTCTCAGGTGGTAGCCGGTTTACTGCGAAGCACTCCCACAGACATCCTTTTTCTTCCGAACACTCAACTCCGGGTATATTCGGACTTGCGGAAGACTAGCGGGAGCAAAGTGGGACTGGTAATTTAATTCACGATGTTTCCCTTTAATTGAGCGTTAAACATGACTTTAAAATATATCTGGTAATTAATAAATCATTACTTACTAACAATGTTAATGTTCTACTATATAGACTGATTATTAATTATATCAATTTTCATATAAAATATTGCAAGGTTGGAAATGAATGAAAATTACTATTATTTGTTCTATTTTTTAATAGTTGTATTTGTAAATGGGAAATGTAGCGTGCTATTGAAGCTTATCTAAGTGGGGCGATAGGAGGGGATGGGTGGTAGGGCTATTGTTATTGAGTGAACCGGGTAGTCGGATGCGTAGTGTTGTGTGGTTGTTTTTCCTTGGATTTTGTTATGACCTAGATGTGTATTTCTAAAATACACGAGAAATTGTCAGACAAGGGAAATTTCAAATTATTGTGTAATATATTGTTTATTGCAATTCACTTTTAATAACAGATTATACAATTTTATCACTTTTTCAACTTAGATGAATTATTTTCATAGAGGGTATGCTAAATATTAGTCTAAACAAAATTGTTTATTTAAAATTTACATTATTACGTTTAATTATCTTATGAAATTTTCGAGGCTTTGAACAGTTCAAAATTAAACTGAGGCGAATACCATATTTAAATCATCATGCTCGACTGAAATTAAAGCAATAAATCTGTGTTTCAGACACCAATGACATTGTATGCTGAAAGAAAGAAAGAGAGAGAAAGAAAGGGAGAAAGAAAGAAAGAAAGAGAGAGAGAGAGAAAGAAAGAGAGAAAACGAGATGAGTAATTATTCCGAACAATCTTCTTTTGAAATCTGAAAGTTAGGATGCTACGACCGAAATTGCCCTGAAATTTAATGCAGTACTGTAAATGTGAGCAAATGTTTTCAAATCATACGCAACCGGAAATATGTGGACTAACTAAATAACCTAATATTTGGAATGTGTAAAACAATTTACTTAATTTGCAATTTAGATTATCAATGTGACAATTCCATTTGAAGTTGTCTTGAGTATGGAGAACTTTGAATTTTGTTTCCGTAACAGTTTTATTTGTGTTTCGTTTTACAAAAAAGAAGTAACTGGTGTACTAATGTTGTGATACTATAGTGAAATGGCATAAAAACTGCTTTGTTAGAGTTTACAATGAGACGATTTACATGAAACCAAGATAATGAGTTAGACAAATCTTTTTGAACATCGACGAGTTTACTTAAGAAAGTAGTTTCATCAGCAAAAAGAACCATTTTGCAATGTGTTACGAACCAAACGTTCGTAAAGTGCTCATCTACATATTTCTCATCCATTACGAATTCCAAGTTATTAGTGTTCTCTGAGAAACTTAATATTTATTCCATGTGTATAAATACTCCGTGAATACATAAGTATTCCATGAACATAAACATTCTATGGAAGCTATAATCTCCTTGTCAATTGCAAGGTCCGTGATTGATATCGATAATAGTTTCATGAACACGCTCCATGTAAACGTTCTGTGCGCCAGCTATATAAGGAGCAGTGTTCGAGCCACAATCATGCAGTCTTCATGCAGTCATACTTCAGGGTTCGTCGTCGTGTTATGTGACATGCTGTCACTCTTCCGCTTGCTATACTCTTCGAAACATTGAACATGCAAATGTATCAATGATACGAACTAATTTTTGGAACATTACTTTATATGCAAAGTCATTCAACAGCTGCGCCATCACTATACATGGCATGGCACTGTGAGCAACTCAATAAAAACATTGAACATACTTGTTTACAAACGTTTTCTAAGTTTGCTATTGTTACTGCATCCATTCTCCAAGGCTGTTACGAGGAAACTACTCTACCTTCACGGAAGACCACGGCAATGCGGCCATGGCAGCGGAGGAAAACAATGCTATGAAGCACTTCAAATCTTATTAAGTATTTACTCTCGTACTAGCGAGATCTGCTCTCAGATTAGAGGCTCACTCAATCTAGTGCATCATAAAATCCTGCAAATTATATGGTTATTCTAACCACTATTAATGACTAGCAGGTACTATTGTATATATGAAATTTAAGGATGTTACGGGGGGTTTTTACTCAAACTTGAGTCCAGCAAGGGTTTTTTGTTTGTTTGTGTAGACCATTTGCGGTCACACATCATTCTTGCTCATTTACCACTTCGTAATTCTGTTTAAACTGGGAAAAGGGTTATATAAGGGGATTTACATAAACATTTGTTGATGCTTTGATATTAATTTATCTATGTACCTACGAAGAAACCATTATTCTCGTAGCATTGATTGCCCACAACAATCAATCTCAAATTTGCAAATTTGCAACAGTTTGATGTGAAATGTAAGAATTAATGAATATCATGAACCAAAGTAGTATCATTTGCTCAACTACTTGTGAGAAGTTAGGATCAGGGACGACAAAGGGAGAAGGTGCAAAAAATACATGAATGAAAATTGTAATTTTTTTACCAGACATTCTTGCGGTTTGGCCAAATTCTTTATTATTACTTTGCCAATGTTTTGGTAACGAAAGTTTCCTTCATCACAGCTATACAAAACAGAAACCAATTTAGAACTTTTTCAACATTCATAATCAACCTACAAGTTCTATTCACTACTCCAAATTAGACAACCCCGAAGGTGACTCCCAATAAGTTGCTTACTCCTTGAATGCTTAACCCCCACTCTCCATAACACCAGGAATGTCCGTTGGCGTTTCTTTACCGTTGATCCATTTCAGTTTGACTTGAGCTTTCACTCGCAATGTATTTCGCTTGACAATGGTGCCAATGGGTACCGAAACGTTGTGTTTTAAAAGTTTTAAAGTGTTGTATTGTTCAGACCACTGAATTCTAAAAAATAGTGTGCTAAAAAAAGGTCGTTATTTACTTACTCAGAACAGTCCCTTATATATTTTATTTGATTTTTTCTGAATGTTAGCATGTACATTGCTTAAGCTGTCTGTATCAGATTTCAAATTGAACGACTGTTTATTTTGCACTATATAAACCATTTCTTTGGAAAATCTTTTCCGATATACAGGTTCACTGTCCAAAATAACTGTTTGTTTAAACTTAATTTTGTGTTTGGCATTCTTAGCATTATTTCTCAAGGCACAAACCGGATTACTTTTCGCACAATCTGTGCGATGTTGAGCCAGCCGTTTGGATAATGGCCAGACTTTTGGATGATTGCAATGCATATGAATGACTATGAATATAAAATGAAATAATTATTGAGTGATAAGAATACGTAAATTACATTAGATAAAGACCCAACCGATAGAATTAAGAAAGAATGATAAGTTAATCTTTGAACTATATAAAAAGAAAAAAAATTGATTTGAAAGTTTAGTCTAAATTAGTCAGTTACAATTCTCAACTTCCGAGAATTTATGAACTTGTTAGAGACCATAAATCAGACAATTCATTGCAACCAGTGGTTAGTTTTATAAGCAGTCTTACTTATAAAACGGTGAAATTTTTAGCACAATTATTGAATTAAGTATATTCTGATAAATATAATGTTATTGATTATTTCCAACTTTATTCCAAAATAAAAACTTTTACTTTACCAGATGGATATGTATTTGTTTCACATAATGTAAGTAGTCCCTTCACCAATAAACCGTTATAATTGGCTGGTGAAGTTATAAGTAAGAATTGGGATAGTATACAGCAACACTCCCATGTAAGAAAGGGTTTTGGAAACTATTTAATATGCGTTGTAAAGAAGAGTATTTGTGTTATCAAGGTACTTTTTATGGTATGGTAGATGGTGTTGCTATGGGGTCGCCTATTGCGCCAGTTATTGCGGATATTGTATGAATACATTCCTAGATGATGTATCGCAGAAGCTACCATTTGATATTGAATGACTTATAAGTTTGTAGATGATTCTAATCAACTCATTCAATGAATTCTATCCTAAATTAAAATTCAAGATGGAAAATGAACGTGACAACAAACTACCCTTTTTCGACTTGATGTTTATTAGAAATAATTATGCAAAAATTGTTGTTGATTTGTATAGGAAAGATACGAGGTCTACGAAATATTTACAACATAGATCACACCGCCCACTTAAGCTAAAAGTAAATACTACTCTGGAACTTAAATACAGAGTTCTCAATTTATCTACAAACAATCCAATGTTAAAAATCTTAAAATTGTATCTTATAGATTAAGGATACATGGTTTTTCTAAAAGGTTGAAGAATAATATTCTTTATAATACGAAAAATATGAGTCGTGTTGTTCATAGCGATGGAAGCAATAATAAGCAATATAAATCCATTATGTATGTGAAAGGACTATCTGAAGAAGAAAGTAAACTCATGCTCAACTAAAACAGATTTCCAATGTTATAGTAATAACGTATAAGAACAAGAATTGTTTAGGGAATTCATCTTTTTCACATGTTAAAGAGCCTGTGAAAAAGGAAGATAGAAGTAATGTGATTTATAAAGTTCCGTGTAATGTGTGTAATAATGCATACATATGTCAAACTAGTCAGAAATTATCCAAACGGCTGGCTCACAGATTGTGCAAAAAGTAATCCGGTACGTGCCTTAATTTTAAGTTTTACGACCATCTGCCAACGGGGATCCCATAGTTTATTACTATGCAGTAAATTTCTTTTTGGGTGAATGTTTTACACTTACATATATATTTTCAAAATATGTCGTTCTCATCAAAATGTTAAAATTTGATATCAATCGATACTGTAGTTCACATATTATAAACTTACAGAGTACGAGTTGTGCCGAAAACGTATTTTTTTATCTATAATAAATCAGACAGTAACTACAAAAAATTGTGATTCTAACAAGTTAGCGCCGAAGAAAATTAGCTCAATTTTGGAATACATCTAGGTTTTATTTGGGCCTTCTCTGTTACTTTCAATTTAAATATTAATTCAAGTATCTATACTTATAACGGTTCCAACCACAGTGGGCATGACAAACTACAACCATTTAGTTTTAATGAAATAATTTTCTAATATCTGAAATAACCTCATCATAATAAATTTGATTCCAAACATGACGTCATTCTTTTGTTTCTAAGCTTAGAAAGAGTCTAATTAAAAAATTGAGAAAAACTAGTGTCATGATAAGGTTTACGTTCTGATAATGCTAAACATTAGTGCTCTTTCTATGTCCTTGTCCATACTAATATATAAATGTGTAACGCGAAAGCGTGTCTGTCTTTTTGCTACCTGATCACGACTAAACCACACAACGGATTATGATAAAATTGCGCAAGGAGATAGTCTACGTTTATTCTGAAAATTTAAACTAGCTTTTATTTTTAAGATGTATGATAAATAAAATAAAAATGTTTTTTCTCAATAAATATCGATAAAATTGGGACAAAAGAGAGTAATATTTGCTTACGCTGCCTAAACGGTTAGAGATAGGTGACAAATATGAATGGCAATATTGCTTGCCTCAGAGTTCTACAAAAAAGTATTGAACAGCAAATGTCTTTCTACAAAAATTAACCTAAATTATTGATATAGTGTTATTAAAAATAGAAAAGCTAAAATACATTAATTTAAGAAGGAAAAAATCAGTCATAATCAAATTTAATGGATTATTTGTTTTGTGTATTTAACAAAGATAAAAATGTCTTTAAATCGTAAAATTTCAACTAATAGTTTAGATTTTACAACAATTTTAGTGAAATGGTGCAGCCGCGGCAAGCCTCGGAAGCACAAATTCGAGCGGCGCGGTTCTCGCGAAATGTAGCGTATACAATCTAGTTTTGTATCAAACTTGTATTATTATGAAGTGGAAAATTAGGATACTGAACATGTTTCTGAAAACCAATAAGTAAAAGTATTTTGGTCTTACAATATAGATGGATTTTATTTTTTCCTTAGTAAAAGTAGATTAGTTTTAAGAAAAATCCTGAGCATCGCGGAGTAATCAGCTAGTATAAAAATAATGGTTCATAGGTTTAACTACACCAATGACATACTCTACATACTGTAAATCTAAATTAGTTTGATTTATTTCAAAACAAAGTTTAGAAAAATAAATATTAATATATTTTTTAATTATTTAACAGAAATTTAAAGATATTATTAATATAGCTTTTAATTTTTTTTCCTACTACTAATTAATCTTGTGGATTTATGTATTAAAGTGGGTTTTTAGTTGTATTCCCGTACAATGTTTCCTTATACCTATTCGAAATCTTATTAATATTTATTTTGGCATAACTTTATTTTAAGTGAGTACAAAATTTATTGCTATAACAATTTTAATTGACAAAATAATGATAATAAAAATACTAAAAGTAATAAATAACAAGACACATTTTGGCAATTAGCATACGATTAACCATTTACGTATTCATACGCAATTTGTCTGCTTTTTGACAAATTGTAATTAATTAACGATCGTTGAAACTGATTACTAAACACGTATACGACAAATACCACCAAATATTCGCAGAAACGCGTGAACTCTATACACTAACTCCGCAGGAGTGTCTGAAAAGACAACGATCTTACCGTTCTAGCACCTGTAGACCAACTGACTAGCCAGTTCATACATCCACAATGGTAGCAAAGGTTGAACATGCCAAAAATTAGCATTTCACGATCGGAGAATTTTATAATAGATTTCAACATTGGCAGGTCTTTCGCCTGTGAAGGACGTTACGGTGCAGTGGGGTTGTCAATGCTGCAATCCGATTAGAAACTTGCGATGACCTTGACAACTGGGGTTGACAAAATCGACTGCCTGTGAGTCAATGCGTGCACTTGTTCTCACGCCACTCTGACGATATTCCGATGACTTTCTCACGTTAATTCAATTGTATCTAATGCCAACCTTGTAAGACTGCAATCTCACTCGGTTTTAGACTTCTATCTCTTACATAGTTTTTAAATTTAATATTATCAATATTCTTTAAACTATATAACAATTAAAATACCTAAGACATCAAAATTTCAAAAAAAGATCATAGGTCGATATTGGAATATTAATATCGATATATCGTTAATAATATGGGTCTAAAATATCGATATATCGAAAGAAAAATACCGTTCATATGGTATATTGATATTTTTTCAACACCCCTAGGACGGACACCACGAATGGTTGTAAACATATTCTGTTCTGACACTAATAGATAAGATTATTTTCTGATCAGATGCACATCACATCTATTACACTAATTAACATCATCAACCCTCAATGTTGTGACATCTCCGTGAACATACATGTAGTGATCTGCGTGTCACATTTACGCAGATAGCACAACATTGAAAGTTGACGATGTTTACTAATGTAATAGATGTTTAGAGTCCTGATATAAATGTAATACCAAGAAGCACCTGAAGATGATACTCAAATAGTGTCGAATGTATCTAATTTGTGGAATGTAAAGTTATTCACACATTGAACACAATGTCTGCGAATAGTGGTCGTGTTTTAGTTTCATTGCAGTATATATACTTATATGATAAAATGCGAGTTGTTAAAGTTAATATTGGATAATTGTATTATTAACAACATTATCTAAGGTGTTCTGAGTTATGGCAGTGGTTAAATAATTAATTTTTTTGGAATAACGATTTGTAAACTTAGTCACGAATAAACGAATAGTTATAAACAAATGCATATTGATTTTATTACGCTAACACAACCACTTCAAAATATAAGAAAGTAAACTGTGACACCCGATGGTTGCCGTATACTCTGACATCCACCGTTGCCACTTAAATATTACTATGACGTAGTCGCTAGTGCACCTA
>NNCF01126306.1:0-23214 GCA_002313205.1 Laupala kohalensis
GAGATTTACAAATTATCCGAACTATCCTCTTCTGAATTCTGAAAGTTTGAATACTCTGACTGGAATTACCCCAGAAGGTAATGCCATAACGCAAATGGGAGTAAACGTTTGCAAAATAAACGCAATGGGAAATACGTGGACTAACTGCGTTAACTAAGTTTTGTAATGCGTAACACAATTTGCTTAATTGGGAATTAAGATTGTCAACGTGACAATTCCATTTGAGGTTGTCTTGAATATGGAGACCTAAGAATTTTGTATTCGTAACAGTTNATTTTGTATTCGTAACAGTTTTTAATTGTGTTCCGTATAAAGAAAGATAAACCTGGGGTAAAGATTTTGTATTACTATTGTGAAATGACATAGACACTGTTTTGTCAGTGTTTACAATGAGACGATTTGCATGGAACCCAGTCGAAAGGTTAGACAAAACTTTTTGAGCATTGGCGTGCTTACACAGTAAATTAGTGTCATCAGCAAAAAGAACCATTTTGCAATCTGATATGGATGATGACATGTCGTTCACATACAATAAAAAGAGTATAGGACCGAGAATTGATCCTTGGGGTACTCCGCAAGTAAGTGGCTTTGTTTCTGAAAGACAACACTGAAGTATTTTATTTTTAGTATAGGATATTTCGACCTGTTGATATCTATCTTTTAAATAAGAAGTTAGCCATTGTTGTGGAAGTCCACGAATGCCTAAAGAATGCAATTTGGAAAGCAGAATTCCGTGATTGATGAAGAAGTAGAAGGGAGCTGGAAGAAAAACGTCAGAAGACAGTGAATAAAATAGTTAAATTTAGTGAGGAAATAGAACTTACTATATCAAGCACAAAGACAAAAGGATTGTGGTTTGACCTGTCAAAACAAAAAGGGAGAAATCCCATAATAAAACAAAGACAAGAAAATACAGATAGAACATTCACATGGGTATTTAGGCATAATATTGAATGAGAAGTTATTATTCGCGAAACATTTCGAATATGTTACATAAAAAGTGAGAAAAGTATTTTATAATTTAGTAAGAGTGGGTGTGACAAAATTTAATATAGATAATACAGGAGTGGTGAAATTATATAAGGGAACAAAATGAAATATATTATTGCATGGCAGTAGTGTCAGGGGCCATAAGATAGTATTTGCAAAGTATGAAAAGAAGTAGCAACAGGTGCAAAAGTTATGTATAAGATGTAGGACAGGAGGCTATTGCACAATATCAATGGATGCCCTAGAAGTACAGAATGGGGTAATACCATTAGATCTGTATATACACAAAATAAATTTGGGGAAGAAAGTACAAAAGGGAGAGTTGGTAGTTATAAACGGGACACAATTAGAGGGGATAGGAAAAGAAAAACTGAAAACGATTATGGCAGAATTATTAAAAAGATGGCAAATAAGGTGGGAGAAAGTAAGAATGGACAAATTACATATGAATATATCCCAGATGTGAATTTTGCAGAAAATAATTAAAATGGTTTGTATTGAACCTGTTTGTAATGGAGTTTTGACACAGCTTGGTCATTTCAGAGCATATATGAATAGAACAGGACATGTTTTCTGGAATTGTGATTTTTACAGGTAAGAAAGAGCAGAGGTATTTGAAAGAAAGAGGAATCTGGAATATAACACCGAAAATTGAATTAATAAAAAGCCAGGGAAGATATTTTGAACAAGGAAGATGTTTAAAAAAAGGACAGCAGACACCTAATCAAGAAACCTTGCAATGACAATGGTGGAGGCAAAGTGGCTAAGTTAAATGGTTCCCCCCTCCAAAAAAAAAAAAATAAATAAAGCTCATCATAGAAAGATAAAACAACATCTGAAAGGTCACAAGTTGATGTAACAAACATTTATCAAAATGTAAAATTAATTTTCATTTACTATAAGAATACTGAAATGAATTTACCTTTTATGACTAATTGATTCCACAATCCATGAAAGACTAAATGTCACTTAAAGTATATCATAACGTTCAACATCTCAATAAAATCAGTATATAAGGCCATAATATGAAAATTAAATAAACTGCAATGAAATTGAGATGCAGAACTAAGAATAGACAAAATGCGGAATTCTTACGTGAAATGTTGCTCTATGTAACTCTCAGCAAGAGCCAGAAGTTCCAAACACCCATGGAGGTCAGCAAAGGCTCTAATGCCCAAACAATTAGTTGGATGCAGTTGTGCTTGCAGGAAATCACAACATGCATCTCTTACGTCTGTTAGCTGCAAGAGATTGGCTGCAGGTAGAAGAACCTGTGAAGAGAAGTAATTTAAGAGATAATGAACAACATTTCTGATTTTACAATGTGATCACATGAACAACATTCTGATTTTACAATGTGATCAGATGTAAAAACTATTTTTAACACAGTATACAAAAATTAAATACTAATATTATTTGACATCATATAATTTCTAACATTTTTTGTTAACACTTGCATGAAACTATATTTTAACCTGACAGAATAAACAAAGTATGCAGGTATACCAAATAACGTGAATGATGTACCATGATACACCAAAGAGGAAAACTTAATTTCATTTTTAACACTCCTCAAAACAGTCTTCAATAATTACAAAATACTGTTCATCATATAATTACAAAATAAGCGTCAGTTTTATGTCATTTCTTTTAAGTATTTTAATTTATGAAAGAAATCATTCTATTTGAGAGCATGTTAGCTTGAAGTGATGGCCAAGTATCATGTATTGGCAATGGAGGAATTAAGTTTTTGTACAATTACTTCATGGACAGTTTCTATGACCTCACAAATTTCTGTAATTAAACCTCATCTTGGAAATCTCAATCCAGTCAGACCAGTGTATTGACATGGACTTTTCTTAAACCAAACTTAAAACCCTTTGCATGAGATAAATTCACATCAGAGTGTAACTGTCTTTCAAAAAAGCAAATACAAAAATCCCTTAGGAAATGAAAACTGCTCATTTTAAAAAGAAAAATGCATTTCAAAATTTCATAGGCAACATTTTACATAAGGAAAATATGTGTTGAAAATGTCCATCAAGGCAATTACTGGATTATTCAGTCCATGAGATTGGAACATACAATCCAGTTCAGACACAAGCAGCACTCAGTTTTCATCTCTCAAATTTAGGTAATTTTTGTTATAACAGAAGTTGTAACAGCCTTCTCTGTAATATTTCTATTAGTTTTTGGAACATATCAAGTAGGTCAGAGAGAGAGAGGAAGAAATGGTGAATGCAGAAGGTGCTAAGTTATTTTTATTCTCTTAAATTCACTTTGCCCCTCTATTGGTTTTTACATTCTACTAGGTAAAAGGTTTAAACAATCTTGAGAATCTACTAAAGGATTCACTAATATGAGACAAAGATAAAATTATACAAAATTTGGAATAACAACAAGGTACACACACAAAAGTTTGCAATTTTCTACTACACTACTTTATACAAAAGAAATCTGTAAGTGGATAACACTGTCATATAAACAGTAATCTCTGTAACTACTCCAATAACCTTCCAGAAAAACCATACCTGTACATTATCTTCGGTGACTTGAACTTCTGAACTGTATACATATTGCACTAAGAGTTGCAAAGCCTGAGCATCAACTCCTTGTAAAGTTATTCGATCCTGCTTGCTCTCCTCAAAACTGGTGAACATTGCATAAAAATATGGAGAACATGCAGAAAGTACCATTTTATGAGCTGGAACCTCAACTAAGTCAGCTACCAATGTAACATCACATAACAGATTTTGCCTGAAAACAAAGAGACATTTCAGATATTTAAAAAATTAAATTTTAAAGTAAAGTAATTTTAATTTGTTACAATACAATAGTATTATACATTTTCTAAATTTAGAAACAAATCCACTTTCATTGAGTGCGGTTTTCACCCTTTTTTTTTTTTTTTGTCAAAGTTATCGTCGGTTGCCTTGGATTTTGTCAGCGTGCCCACATAACAGTCTTCTGCTCTGTGTGGTATTGGTGTGGTTCCTCATTGATTAAGCATCTCCCAGTGTGTCTAGCCAAACACCTCTATTGCTTTTCAGTGCTTTTGTGCTTCTTTTTATTGATTATAAGTACTAATTACAAGAACTACATGTAAGAGAATACTGCTTTTACATTAAGTGTATTTTTGCTGCTTTCAGTTTCAAAATGAATGTCGGGCATGTAAGATAAAATCACATGTTCTCATGATAGATAAATTCTTATTGTTCTGTATTAAACAATGTATTAATTATAAATAACATGTCTTTTTGGTATGTATTTTGCGGTGTCTAGAAGGAATTGTTGGATTTATATTAATTCATATGGAAATTTTTTTCTTTTTTCTTTTTCATTTATAAAGGGACTAACAAAACTCCCTCTGCAGAATGCAACTTGATATCATTGCTGCCTAAGAAACAAAATGTAGTGGGAGTGGACTCATTAAAAAGAAGGATTTTACTTCAATGGACCTAAAGTTAGAACTGGCTAGGCTGGTACTGGCCTTTTACTCACAACAGATTAATAAAGTAATTGGATGAGAGATTATGTAAATTAAGCTTAAAAGGTTCATTTAATGACATCACATTAATGAACATTTATGCTCCTACTAATGAAATTGATGATGCTTCCAAGGAACAATCCTATAATGATTTACAAAGCATTATTGATAGTATGACAAGAAGTGATGTTCTAATAATCTTACAGGACTTTAATGCAAAATTGAGCAAAGAAGAGGTATATAAAAATGTAACGGGTAAAAATACTCTGCACGAATGTACATACAAAAATGGTGAAATAATTGTTAATCTTGCAATCTCAAATGATTTGACAATAATAAGTACATAATTTCAACATAAATTAATACATAATGAGACATGGGTATCACCTGATCAAAATACAATCAATCACATTGATAATGTTCTAATAAGCAATAATAATAAAAAAGATTATTGAAGATACTAGAACTTTTTGAAGACCTAAAGTTGATTCTGATCATAATCTTCTTAAAACTGTAATAAAACAAAAGCTCCTAATATTACTTTTAAAGAAACCACCTCAGACCTGTAAATGGGATAAAATTAATTTGCAGAAACCTAACAAGCTTAAGGAATACAGATCTATACTCTCTGGAATGCAGAGTGACACAGATGAAGATACCCAAGTTGATCATGAATCAATAAAATGGATAAAAAATAGGTAAACAAAAGAAGAAAAAAGGAGCGAATGGTGAGATGAAGAATGTAGCTAGATCATTAAAGAAAAAATTAAGCTAGGAAGAAAGCAATGCAATACAAGATCAGGGCAAATTACAAAATTTACCAAAACAAAAGGAAAGAAGCAAATAAAATTCACCAAAAGAAAAAAAATGGCTATACGACAAGATCAAACACATAGGAGAAAACAAAATGAATCAAGGAAGTTCTTTGATGGCATTCAAGATCTGAAGCAACAGAAGAGATACACCTCAATTTTATGTATAGATGCAGATGGAAATGTGTTGGTTCAGACAACTCAAATATTACAAAGATGGAAAGAATTCTTTTGTGAAGTGTTACATCCCAAAGAAAAACCAAACATACATATTGAATAAAATAACCCTATAAACGAAGATCAAGAAGTCACTCCACCATCATTTAATGATATTGTACATAATTAACAATTTAAAAGCAGCAGGTCTGATAATATCCCAGCAGAATTAATAAAAAATGGAGGAATAACTTAAGAGAAAAAACTGTACAAATTAATACTTAATATATAGAGCAAAGAGCAATTGCACTGCATAAGAAAGGCAACAAGCAAAACTGCAACAACTATAGGCAAATACATTATTGAACATTATGCAAAAGATCTTTGTGATTCAGGTAAATAGTAAATTAGATATAGTTGAGCCTAGTATTAGTGACTGCCAAAATGACTTTCGAGCAAATAGATCTAAAATCGACAATATTTTCATAGTTCAACAGATATTTGAAAAATGCCATGAGTATAAAAAAGAATTGTTTAACATATTTATTGATTATATACAGGCTTTTGATTCTCTACTCAGAAATAAAATAATTGAATGTTTATACCTGTACTAAGTCCCAGCTAAAATAATCAGATTGGCAAGACTCACACTCACAAACTCTCAGGTGAAAGTTAAAATCAACAATGAATATAGCAGTGAATTTAGGGTTGAATATGGAGTTAAGCAACGGGACCCACTATCGACTATTCTCTTTAGCATAAGTTGAAGCTGTAATGAAAAATCTAGACATCAAAGGCAATATTTCTACTAGTCTGAAACAGTGTATAGCATATGCTGATGATGTCAAACGCTTAACACTTAAAGTATTTCAAAGACTCAAGGATCAATCTGTTCAACATGGATTAGCAATAAACAGCTGCAAAACAAAATATTTGAGGTTTGAGGTTCCTCAGGGTTCCATTCTTGGCTCATTTTTCTTTATAATCTTTTTGAATGACCTACTTTTAGATACCAGTGACATGACAGCTTACGCTGATGACACTCTGGTTATAGGAGTAGGCAAGAATTGGGGTAAAGCAGAGGCAGACATTAATAAAAAACTAAAAACTGTGAATGACTGGTTTGAACAAAATAAATTAACAATAAATATAGATAGGACAGTATATATGCTCTTTGGAAGTTATAAGAACAGCTTATCTGATGAATTAACTATAAAAATAGGAGATAATAGTCTACAAATATCTTTAATTTAAGATGGGACTACCATATAAAAACCGTAGTAAACAAAGTGAAATTCTACCACTACATCTTTTACAAATTGAGACATCTTACAGCACAAACACTGAGAAGAATCTAATTTGCCTTTGTTAATAGTATAGCCTCATACAGTTCAATAGCTTGGGGCGGTGCGTACCAATATATTCTTGGGCCACTAATAAGAACTATTCAATCTTTTCATAAAAAGATAGGGGAAATTAATATGGGGTGATTAGATACAAGGAGAAACTTTTGCCTTCTCACATCATTCTATGAAGACCTTAATAGAAAACATCTTTGCTCACTATCAAAAACAAGGAATAAGCCTTTGCCCCTCCCACTGGTCTCCAAGACTACAAAAGATCTAGCCACTTCATAGCTACTAAGGCATGGAATTTATTACCAAATGAGAATTATAAAACATTAGAGGGAACTAAGGGAAACAAGAAAAAAATACTATAAGATTCGCTCCTAAAAATTGAAATAAACAAAATAATAGACTGAGTTACTGCATTTTTTACTATGTAAAATGATGTATTGCTTATGGGTAAACAATAAATAAATAAATAAATAAATATGGTAACCTAAATGTATCACAAGTGCAGATCAATAATACACAGCTCCAAGAGATAGAGTCATATAAATACCTAGGATCAATTGTCAATAGAAATAATTCAATTGGAGAACATATCAGAGAAAGAATTTCACATGGCAATGAAATTTGTTTTGCTAACAAAACAATATTATAAAGCAACCTGCTATCCAAAAATGCTTAACTGAAGCTCTACTGGACAATTATAAAACCTGTGGTAACATACACTGCTGAAACCTGGGTTCATAAAGAATCAAAAATGAGAAAAACTAAAGGTACTTGAAAGAAAGATACAGAGGAAGATGTTCAGGCCCATTTAATAATCTGATGATACTTCAAAAATAAGGAACAATATCAAACTTTATAAACTAATACTAATAATAATAATAAATTTATTGTAAAAAAAGCAGTACAAACTGCATATGACCATGTGGAGGACAATATACTTAATTTACTCTCCGGAAGCAAGTAAGGGACCATCCCATCAATTCCAATCAAAGACCCTAGGGCAGAGGTGGATTGAAAAATTTCAGCAAAAGTTCCTAGATAAGATAAAAAGTTAGCTGCGAGTTATAATACTAATAGAATGTCAATATGTTTGTAATTTAATGCAAAAAATTTACATGTACAAATTATTATCGAACTATAGATTATTCTGAGTATAATGTTTAAAAATCATAAGAATTGAAATAACACTAAATTCACAATTTATTATTACAATAAACATGCCCCTAGATGAAGTCTAGAGAACCTGTATAAGAAATCCGCCTCTACCCAAAGAAAAACCGGAGCAAAACCCAGGCCAGGATGGGCCAACCAAACCCGTGTCAACCAAAGTATTGTAAACTACATCAAAGCCTTGAGATTATTTGGTTTGGGAATGTGTGTCATTTGTTTGAAGAGAGAACTGGTAAAAAACTGTATCAATGGAATCCACTGGCAACAAGAGCAAAAGGAAGACCATAGCTCAGATGAAAGAACGATGTCTTCTAAGATCTAAAATGCATGAAAATAAAAAATTGGGCTTCCGTGGTACAGAATAGGAAGGAATGGAAGGAGATAGTTGAGAAGGCCAACACATTAGAAAATATTATCTTGTAGATCCTATTTAAGAATAAGAAAGGACCAACAAACAGTTCATTACAGAGACGGTAGAGGTCATGGTCTGAGAAGTATAGGTGAGTTGAAGCCCACTCAATCCTAAGGATCGTTATGTGATTCTATTGGCATAGTACCATGAAATTAGGAGATTTTCCAGATGTCGAATGAGGAGAAGAACTGTGAAAGAGCATGTTATTCAAATACCTTAAATGAATACAGTGAATAAAGTTGTATAAAATTCATACAGTATAAAATGTATAGTATAATATATTTTTAAGAAATGTATAGTATAATATATTTTAAAATATATTAGAAAAAAATAACGATATTATTTGCAATACTTATAGTATTTAAGATGCCCACTTGTTTAATGTAGAAAAAAAACCGACTGAATATCAACCATAGTTTCCATGACATGTAGATAATTGATAGTGTAAAATAAACAACAATATTAAAGAAATTACGTTAATGATAAATAAATATTTTATTTCCAACAAAGCTGTGAAATGGCGTATGTCTAGGTCAACAAGCTTATTTACACTCTGGAAGCAAGCATGGGGCCATCAATTACGATCAGAGAGCCCAAAGGAAAACAGGAGAAAACCCGAGCTGAAATGGAGGTAGAACAGAGACCAACAGACCAACAAAAAGATTAATTGAGATCTTGTCTCTGAATTTTTAAAATAGTATTAGTACTCAATGTTACTCAATGATGGTATTGCTTCCGCTTCCACTTCCACCAAAGATGGTAAGAGCTCAATCATCAACCTTACATTCATGAGCGGGTCTCAGTAGAAGGGTCGCAACTTAGCAAGTGACCGATATCTATATGTTACTGTGAAAGACCGAAATTGGAGAATGTCGACTTTCACCGGTTAATGTCAACATTCACATAGTCACTTGGTGTATGTCCGAAATATTTGCTAAGTACCTTTATTTCTGACTTACACTGGTAAATGTCGACATTCACCATGCACTAATGGTGAATGTTAAACATGTCGGAGATTTATATTTTCTTACCAAGAATTTAAAACACACAGGACATTCTAAAAGGGAAAAGAAAATAATCACGACATAAAAAATTATGAATAAAAATTTTACTCACTGTATATGACACCAAAAACTCTTTTCACCTTTACTTGTACACTGAAAGAAACCTATTTTTAATTATTTTTTTCTTTCGAGTCTCTGTGTCGGTGTAAACCTGCAATGTCGGTGCGTTTAAAAAACATGACATAACATTACAAATATTGCTGACAATCGTTTCTCGGATACTTTTAAACATTAAATGATGAATAAAACAAATATTAAAATAATCATTTAATATACTTGAAAGAAGTACTTAAAATGCAAGTTCCGTCACTTCGTTTGTTGTTATCAACAGAAGAGGTGATGAGGAGACAACAATGCTCAAGATGCATCTCCGCTGCTTTTTAAAAGGAAATAAGTGATGGTGGCATTCAACATATTCTTTCGGTTATGAGAACACTATCAACAATACTCTGATTCCAAATCTTACTCCCAGAAAAGGGCAACTTTGATGATGCGAGCAATGTTTTCTTAATTTCTTTTCGGATACCGTAATGTATACTAAATGGATACAGCAGTAAATCGTGATCTTTTTCTTGAAAAGTTAAATGCATTAATTGCGGGTAAACGAGAAGACAATTGTTTTTATTTTTCTCAAGAAAAGTACTCTAAAATACTTTCTGAAGTGGTTTCTGCTAAAACTAAGTGCAACACACCTTTGGATTACAGACGATTAAAACGTTTTGACGTTTAAAAAATTAATGATGAAGAGAAGTTAATTGTACCATTAAAACCAGGGGAAACGAACTTACAGTATTATGTTACCAATGAAAAATGGTTCAGTATACTATATGAAACTCGCACCAGAGTAGGCCACGGAGGAAGAATATAAAGAGTTGCAAGTTAAATACAAAAATATTACATTTGAAGTTGTAATGTTGTATTTAAATTTATGCAAACAGTGTCAAATGAAACACAGTGCACCTAAGAAAGGTATTGTTGTGAAACCAATGGTCAGTTCTGAGTTAAACTCAAGATGTCAAGTTGATCTGATAGATCTGCAGTCAAACAGAGATGGCGAATATAAGTTCATAATGGTGTATCAAGATCATTTAACTAAGTTTGTCCAGCTACGACCTTTGAAAACTAAAAGAGCTGAAGAAGTAGCATATCACGTTCTTTCAATATTTTTAACATTTGGTGCACCAGCAATATTGCAATCAGATAATGGTAGAGAATTCAGTAATCAAGTCATATCCGAAATATGCGCTATGTGGAAAGATGTTAAGATAGTTCATGGGAAGCCTCGTCACAGTCAAACACAAGGCTCAGTTGAAAGGGCCAATCAGGATATACAGAATATGCTAACTGCATGGATGAATGATAACGATACAAACAAATGGTCAGATGGTTTACCCTTTGTTCAATTTGCCAAGAACACTACATATCACGAAGGAATACGCCAAAGTCCTTATGAAGCCATGTTTGGCGTTAAAGCAAAAAGAGATATAGCATCGTCTTTTTTGTCCAGCGAACAAATCGCAAATATTGAAACCAAAGAACAGCTTAAAGAAACTGTTAATACTTTTGAAAAAAATTTGAGCGGTGGTCATACCAAAAACCATATTCCAAAGAAAAATATTGAAGAGGACCTGCAATCTACAATGTCTTCACATCAAGTTCTGACTGAAAAACACGAGTTAATTTCTATGAAAAGAGCGGCTGCGAAAGAGAATCTTCTACTGCAAGCAGCAAAAATGTTACGAACCTTACAAAAACAATTTCCTCCTGCTCAAATTGGTGATACTATACGAATACAAGTCCCTGATGTCGACCGTGGTCGTACAGATAGCCGAAATGTGTTAGCGGTTGTTGTTGGAATAGAAGACTCTGACTTCTATAAACTGGCAAATAAAAATGGTACCCTCAAGCAACTTTACACACGTAATCAGTTCGTAATTTGTAAAGAAAAGTTACTTTCCATAGATGAGATTTCTTTTGTAGAAATGTCGCTGAGAGAAGCAGCTGCAGCTAATTCGAGAAGTGGGGGGCAAGGCTATACATGCTGTCATTGCAAAAGGAAGTGTTCCACAAATAAATGCAGCTGTAAAAGCAAGGGACTCCTGTGCAATTCAAAATGTCATAATAGTTTAAGTTGTTGCAATAAATAAGATTTCAATCATAATTAAATAATTTTTTTATTACTATTATTTTCTTTTCCCATTTAGAATGTACTGTGTGTTTTAAATTCTTGGAAAGAAAATATAAATTCCGACATGTTTAACATTCACCATTAGTGCATGGTGAATGTCGACATTTACCAGTGTAAGTCAGAAATAAAGGTACTTAGCAAATATTTCGGACATACACCAAGTGACTATGTGAATGTTGACATTAACCGGTGAAAGTCGACATTCTCCAATTTCGGTCTTTCACGGTAACATATATACATAGCAACCATCAGGTCTTCCTTTGATTATCGCGGATGATTTCAACGCCTGGGCTTCTGAATAGGGGTCGCATGAATCACAGGGGTGTTTCTCTGCTCGAGTTCCCCTTAATATTGTGTTACTTAACAATAGCATTACTTCCATTTTTACCAAAGATGGTGAGAGCTCAATCATCGACCTTACATTCATGAGCGGGTCTCAGTGGAAGGGTCGCAACTTAGCAAGTGAGCGATACCTATACTCATAACGACCATCAGACTGTCAACCATCAGCAGCCCAGGAAGTTGCAGGAGAGAAAGATGGAAGATCAATCCATTCGATAGGAACACTTTTGGTTTAATTAAGAATGATGAGGTAGAACTAACCGGATCAGCGAGGAACAGGACACAACAACTCATGTCGTTTATCGGCAATGCCTGCGATGTGTCGATGCCAAAATCGACGAGGAACTCACAAAGACCTCCAGTTTACTGGTGGAACGATACGATTGCAGAACTCCGAAAGATATGCCATTCTTCCAGAAGACTGTTTCAACGAGCAAGGGGTAAACCAAATTACAATATTCTCCAACAAGAGTATAAACAGGCCCAGATAGAGCTGAAATGGAAGATTAAAGCAAGCAAGAGACAACAATGGAAAGAGTTATGCCAATCTGTAGATAGCGATCTTTGGGGAAGGCCATAGAAAATCGTCATGGCAAAACTGAAGAAATCTCCTAGGTTAGTGCCAACCTGCCCTAGACATCTGTAGATATTGTTAGAACTCTGTTCCCGCAGCAGCAGGAAACCAACCTAGGTGTCGACAAAACTGTCCCAGAAGAATCCGTACCCATCATCATACTCGATGAGCTGAAGCTAGCTTACAGCAAACAGGAGAGAAAAGCCACAGGGCTGGACAGAATTCCAAATTCTGTCTTCAATTAAGAAACACCCTCAAGATTTTCTGTAGATATACAATGTTTGCCTGCACTAAGGTATATTTTCCCGACAACGGAAGCGGTGTGTACTGATGCTCTTCTCGAAGGGTACGGGATTATTTTACGATTCAACCTCCTATCGCCCAATATGTTTGCATCATAAAGCAGGTTGTGTTGGAAAGGGTTAATTTTAATCGACTGCTGCAATTCACGGAGTGGTCAAACAGCTTGACGGACAATCAGTTTGGATTTGGAAAGTCTCGTTTAACAGTGGATGCCACCACGGGAGTAGTCAGCATTGCTAAGAATGTTATAAAACAGCAATAGGGGTAGGTGGAATAGGGCACTACAGATCCATAGTAAAGCACTAGAGTTCCATAGTAACCCTGGACGTCAAGAAAACTTTCAACTCGACAAGATGGAGATGCATTATGGAAGAACTAAAGGCCACAGGGATTCCATCGTACATTAGACGAGCTTCTAAGAATTATTTCAGAGACAGACTTCTCATGATTGATACAGAGGAGAGACCAAGAACATACTACGTCACCGGTGCTGTACCACTGACGTAGTGTCCGGACCCTATCCTGAGGTACTTCATATACGATGCCACTTTCAAGCTGGCGTTGCCTAAAGGTGCAAAGGTAATTGGCTTTGCGAATGACGTTGCGGTGGTCGTCGTAGCCAAGTTCCTGGAGGAAGTGAAATGCATAGCAGATAAGTTTGTTGCGATTATTCGTGGATGGCTTTCCACTGTTGACCAAACACTCACAAATCATAAAACCGAAGTGGTACTCGTCAGTAGTCGAAAAGTTACTAAGTCCGTCACTCTGACTTTTGGAGATTCATTCCCAGCCCTCAATGAGATACCTTGGTGTACTGATTGACTCACGACTGAAATTCACGAAACACCTGCATAGTGTGAGTAGGAAGGCCACAAACGTTGCGACTGCCCTGACATGTATAATACCGAGGTGATGCACAGTTTCTGTAGTTGAAAAAACACGATTATGATCAAGTGGCAGAACCGTTGGGATAGTGTGGACGTACAGACTCATCCCAGCAGACGTCATGGTGAAGTAGACCACTACGTCACCCAAACACAAACTGGTCGTAGTTATTTCCAGTCGTATCAACTCCGGTTTACACTGGCTGACGACCCTTCATGTCCTGTGTGCTCCGAAGTTGTGAAGGGTGCAGAGCACGTATTATTTACAAACCCTCGCTTCCAGGACGAGAGAGATGAAATGTAAAGACTCATTGACGGGCGACCTGATCCTCAAGGAATGTCACCTGGATGCTAGCCAAGAGAGTAGCGTGGGAGGCAGTGACCAACACTCAGCCTTCGTTATTCGAACCCTGCGTCTTCAAGACAAGGAAATAATCAACCAATAGCAGATGAGGCCAGGTGTTAGTTAACTCCTCTCATGAAGTAATGCTTGACGACGGTCAAGTGGGAAGTGTGACGGTGTAAAGGGAGGTGATTTTAGCTGGTAGAAATCCCATACACCTTGTGGCATGAACCACCAAGTGCCTTTGGAATATTTCCACCTGCTCTCGTAAAACATAAAAAGACATACACTCCTAAAAAATAGAAAAAGAACACCATGAATAAAATAACTGGGAATACCGAAGTTGCACAGAACCCTACGAGAGGACAGTTAATGCGATGATCTAAAGCGCAGCGCTGCGGGAAAACTAGGAGTCGCGTTATCAGACGTGGAATGTTGCAAGCTTCGCAGCAGATGCTGACCTTCAGAGTCAGTTTGCCTTGCCAAACGGACCACCGTATGTGTCTGCAACATTATTAGCATGCCGCGATAGCGTAAACGTGCACCGTCTGTGCAACTGACGGAGTTTGAGTGAGGGCATATAGTGGGTCTTCAGGAGGCTGTGGTTATACCACAGAATTGCGCAACACGCGGGGCGAGAGGTCTCCACAGTGCATCGATGTTGTCGCTGGTGGTCAGCAGAAGGTGTACGTGCCTGTCAGCCTGGGTCCGGACAGCTCCGACGCACAGATGCACGCCACAGTCGCATCTTACGAAGTGGCGTATCGGAGCGCACCGCAACTTCACAACAAATTAGGGGTACTGTTGCTCCGGGAGTGTCAGCGAGAACCATTTTCAACCTTCTCCGTGAAGCAGGGCTACGATCATGCGTGCCGTGAGGGAGACTTCCGCTCACGCCCCAACATCGAGCAGCTCGCCTCCAGTGGGTGTCGCGATAGGCGTTTATGGAAGAACGAATGGCGATTTGTTGTCTTCAGTGATGAGAGTCGCTTCTGCCTTGGTGCCAATGACGGTCGTGTGGCATCGTGCAGGTGAGCGCCAACGTCTGGAGTGTATAAGACAGAGACACACAGGGCCAACACCTGGCATCATGGTGTGGGGAGTCACACCTTACAATGGCCGTTCTCCTTTGGTGATCGTAGAGGGAACATTGAACAGTGCACGGTACATTCAAAACATAATTCAACCCGTTTGCTACCGTTCGTGCACCAACAAGATTATGTCCTTTTCCAGCAGGACAATGCACGTCCACATGTAGCCCGTGCCACCCAACTTGCTCTCCAAGGTGTACGTCAACTACCCTGGCCAGCACGATCCCCAGATCTGTCCCCCATTATGTTTGGGACTGGATGAAACGTCATATTGCGCGCTCTGCAAGACCGAAAGGAAATCTGTCCTGCATGGCAGGCCTTTCCGCAAGACTACATTCGTCACCTCTACAATCGTCTCCATGGGAGAATTGCAGCCTGCATTGTTGCAAAAGGAGGGTATACAAGGTACTAGATCTGATATACCGTACGCCCTGTCGACTATACTCAAGAGCGTATGACTGTCGGTGTGATCGTTTGTTGTATACGTCCTCGAGAATGTGTCAATAAAATTTCCTTCTGGTGGGTCCACGAATTCATGGTGTTCTTTTTCCATTTTCCAGTAGAGTATATACACACGAACAAACAAAGAAAGTCCGACCTTGAAAAAAGTCACGGAGAGTTCATATCTGGCATACGTCTCGAGTTGGAGGTAGTAATGATATGCTGAGTTTTCAATACCCAATCTTTGCCGCTCGCACCGCAGAGTTGGAAAAATGGCGGCGAATTTGACTTCTTTGCAATTATTTAGTTTTCGATACAAGTTGCGACCAAAATAGTTATTACAAAAGAGGTCATTTAAAATCCAACATTTTTGTGGAAATAATTTTTTATTAGATCTATGGTTTCTGAGATACAAGGAATTGAAAAATTTATATTTTCCAAAATTTTTTAATTTTTACAATTTTTTCTTACTTTTGAGGTGATTATTTGGATTTGTTGTGTAATTTACTTATTTTTACGTATAATGAGTTTAAAATCCTTCAAGAACAAGGCATATAAAATATCAAAATACATATAAAAATAGGAAGGCATATTATAGTAGGAATATGGGAGATGTATTCAATATCGAAACATGAATAAATATTCAATAAATATTGTATGTATTTTTTATGATTTACTCATTTCGGCATCATTGTTGTAGAGTATAAGGCATCTTTTTAGTGGTGTCCCTATTAGGAGAAACTGATTTCAAATCGTACTGAATAAATGTTTTAACGTTATCATTATTACACACAATTCGAGATGTATGCCAAATATGAACTCTCCGTGACCTTCTGCAAGGTCGTCCTATATAAAAACCCCTTTTCCTGGACTACTACACGAGGGTTCCGAGAAGGCCACAAAGCGTTTTTTACGAAATTCCAATTCGATTTTTTAAAATTAATTTTCACAAATTTCTGAGTAACAGCAGCAGAGCGCAGAAATCCTGTCTACCTGCCAGTTTATCTTATCTCTCGAGAATCATAGAACTTTAATTCATAGGTCAGGAAATGGTTTAGTACATATTTTGTTATGTATATGTTTGAGTATGTTTTGTTATGTATAATCAAGACAAAAAAAAAACATCTTCGGAGAGAGAGATTTACATACGTCGCCTAAACGTTTAAAGGTAGAGGACAACAGTGTGCAGCAATATTGTTCGTCTCAAAGCGTTCTAGAAAATAACTTGGTGACAGCACGTCTCTCTACAACAGTTAACCTAAATTATCGAGAAAAATAGGTTTTAAAATTAGACATGTTAAAATACTTCATCTAAAGAGAGTAATTCAAGTAGATAAATAATGAAATAGGTGAATACACGACCTAGATACACAGATAGATGGACAGAAAGAGTGAATGACGTACGTATTATATATAATATACTTAACATAGTTAATACAATGATTAAGTAGGTCGCGGTTGAATATTGTAGTGGTGAGCGCACTGACTACGATTTACAAAAATAAGGCGTATTTTGTCTCGAATACATCTATCCGACTTGGTTTTAACCCTATATTAGCTTGAAACTGCCACGAGACAAAAGTATGTAGCGGTGGATAGTGCACTACAGTGATCTGCGGCGACAATTGCGAGGAAAATCCACAGTTGTCATTTTTTCACTTCCCTAAGAATCGAACGAGGTTAGGGCATTTCTTTAATTTATGACATTGAATTTTGTTATAATAGCAACAAGAGTGAATATCAAAAACTATGAAATACATTTATTTGAAATTTAAATACTATAATGAGAGTAGTAATAAAATCCTTCTATCAGATATAGGTGTACATTCATTTTCACTAACTCATTAGAGCACATCATAAAATTTGATATTACTGTTACATTAGTGCGAATAAAATTTAATTATTTAAAGCCAAATGATACATATAATCAATATTATTTTAATGTAATCATCGCTTTTCTAACGAACACATGTAACTTTTGATTTCAAGTTGTTCTACCATACATATATTATAAATGTTCAAATAAACGGGATAAAGGGAGAAAGTCCACATTTTACACAATGAAGTAAGATATACTCAAAATCGTTAAGAAATCGAATTAGATATACTTGTAATTCGAACGCCTTTTCCCGCGGGCGACGGAGTGAACTTATGAAAAATGGTGAAATTTTCCGATTTCTGATCACGGTACGTTAGCACGTGATGTCAGTAGCTCAATATTTTTTATAGCACGTGATGTCAGTAGTTAATAATTTCATTAACTAGCACGCATAACTTCATCAAATTTTGTCCTTAAAATGAAGAGTATTTGCAAAGTAGACAACGGTGGTTGGTTAGTTAGATAGTTATACTCACCGGTGGATACAGGAGCAACCATCGCTAGCTGCAAGCTAGGCCAGCATAGGGAAATTGTACGGTCGTGACTATGATATTAGATAGTGACTATATCCTGTTTCAACAAAGCGCAACAAGCCACGTATCGAGATGATCGATGGGGTCAACCACCCTATTTCATCGCTTTCACCCATAATTTTTTTTCTTCTTCAAAATCCTATACTTTCCGAAACAGTTGAAAGAATATTTGAAAATTATGACCGAAATGAACAATTTTCGCTTTAATATTGCTGTTCCTAGGCCAAGTACACGTCTAGGGACAGAGCTGCGCGAGATTGTAAAAGGGTAGATCCGATACATTGTCGCGACTTTGTAGCGCGTCAACACCTATGGAGCCAGTTGCTCTACAGAAATAAGAACGCGATGTCCCAAGACATTGCTCTCACAGAGGTTAACTGAAATAATTCAGTGTTATTAAAAAGGGAAAACTTGACGGCACTGGAGAACTCTATTTTCGGGATGCATTACCGTTGGTATGAATTTTCTCGATAAATTAAATCTGGAAGATGGCATGGGTTTCAACATTTTTTGAAGAACAAGCCCTGGCCGATTTATTACACTTTTGGAGATGTTGGAGAAAAGATTTCGAAAAATTGCACATTTTAGAGACATCATACAAGTCTAGGTCAGGCTAGCCTCTGGTTTCTTGCCATGGTGAATCGTTTACCGGTCATTTCAAATGGATAAGTTTTTTCTCCATGTCGTGATTGGCCATCAAGTATTTTTGGTCAAGATGTTCCATTAAGTTCAGAGACAATATTCTATCAAGATATTCCTTCATACAATCAGAAAATACTTCGCCACGCGCAATCCCGAACCAGTTACTGAGAAAAAAAAGAAAAACTACATCCTTTCGATAAAATGGCGAAAAGAGAAATCTAACAGAGTTAATATACAAGTATTAACTTCGAAACACCATCTCCATATCTCCGACCCACAACACACTTGAAGGAGAATCAGAGTGGAGTGCGACCTGTTTTGAAAAATTATTTCACAAAATTTAAAAAAATATATTTGCAATTCACCCAAAACCGCTGAACTTGATATACATCAACTCCTTCTAAGACTATTACCTTGATCAATATTAAATTTTAGATTTATCTTTTTGAGTTTGCAAATACAGTACAAATCCATTTCTACATTAATAGGTGATGGGACCAATTTGGATACACAAACCATTCGGATGATTGGATAGATAAACTAAAAGTTGAATTTATAATGAACATCCCTTCACATACGAAATTCGTCGGTCTAAGAAAAGTATGCATCGGTTCCTAAGAAAGACGGATTTCTTAAAATCAAGTTGCGGGGACGAGAGGGGGCACAATGCCCAGTCATGTCCACTGGGAAAAATACAACAAAACATGAAAGTATACTGTCCTTGAAATAATCTTTTTCATCTCTGTACACAACGAAGCTTATTCTATTAGAGCATAATATTGTTTAATTCCGTAGTGGCCACAGTATCGTCAAGTTTAAATAATTGTAAAAGAATAAAAGATAGAAAATAAATGAAAATAAAACCACTGAAAAGAAAATTCATAGAAATATATCAACAGACAAGAATTCACAGGCGGTAAGAGTAACAAAATGAAGCTTTTCACAATAATACACATTTATCTCGCCGACAAAAGGTAACCAAGTAACGAGCACAAAAACATAAAAATTGTATCATGCATAAAAATTTCCTCTGACTTTTCGAAACAGATTAGTCATCTCAAAGGGAACTACCGTTTTGAAACATAGGGGGATAGTCCACGCTCATCAATTTTTGATTTGATTTACATTACATCAGTATTTGATTTACAAGTTAAAAATTTCGATGTTACTACGTGCAGGGGCACATCCACATGTGGAGGGGCTTAGGAGGTTCAATTTATGAATAATTCCGTTAAAAGAAAAAAATCAAAAATCGATACGACATAGAGTACAATTGTATGATCAAAACTGATTTATAGACATATGAGGGGTATGCAAACTCTTTCACTTCGAGTAAACTATGATCCTTTAAAATTCGTAACCAACCTAGGTTCCAGCCACGAATTCTCCGCTGTACCACGGTCACTGTAAATCTCACAACGTAAACAGAAAGATTGCAATCAGCTCCCATTCCGGAGACGTCCTTCTCAATCTTTCTCTTAGGGGTCAACACTTCCTTCATGCGGACATGTTTGCATAAATTTACGCATTGAGATGAACATTAAGAATATTTCTCATTCATCCAAGAATTATAACATTTTCAGTACCCTTCGTAGGTACTCTCACGTTTAATTCATAGGGCCGATTTTCTATTAGAAGAGGTTTTTCATAATATGTTTCTTTCCATGCTGCTCTACTGCTAGACGATTTATTATCTATTCAGAGGTACATCTAGCTAAAAACTTAATACAATTATTAGTAATTCTTGTGTCCTTAGCATGAAAGATTATATTATATACAAGTCAAAGTCAAACTATCCCTGAAGGTGCCCAAGGGGTTCGCGGAGGTAAGAGCTCCACAATTACTTGACCTCGGTACTACAACTAGAAGATGCGGTCGGCATCACGCTCCGACCGGCTTCCTAGACCCTGGTACTCATTTTACAGCAGGTTGAGTAGGTCTGGGAGTAAGTCTGGATGTTGAGGTGTGATGAAAAATCCCCACCTCGTCGAGGACTGAACCCCAGCCATCCAACCAGCAACTCTCTATCTGAGCCACGCTGACTCCTTATACTACACACTCACGCAAAAAATATGATCAAAATTCATATCTATGAAAATACGTAATTAAAGAGTACCTAATCTGCCCTATTCCTGAATAATGTCTCTGAGAATATCTTAAATTATTTTAAAATAACACGATTTAACTGCCGTTTCAACGGAAACATACGCTACAATCTGTAGGTCACGACAAATTTCATTCTTCGTCCATGTCATCAAACGCCTGAATGTGATGTCTCCACGACAACTGAAAATAAGCCTAGGCAGCTGTCGACTTCACGGTCTTAGGCGAAGCCGCCCACGCGTGGAAAGTGATATCTTTTTCGGAAGGTCTAGCAAACTATAATGTGCGCAGAAAGAGTAGAAGGATATACTCCGCCAACAGGGTTGCCTCAAGTCACCGAGTGCGGAGTGTTCGTTCTTTTCGTGAAGGTAGTCTGTGTAGAAAAAAATGCGAACATTTAATTAACTACGATACGGCTATTAACTGATTATTTCAGAAATCTAATACAATTAATAGGGTTGATGGTGAAGGGAGGAAAAACAACAATCACGCTTGGAAGCAGAGAGTCTGGTAGACACTGATGAAGACGTGACGGTAGAAAATGTGATTAAACAAATACCGGACAATTGGTGAGTTCTAATTTAATTTAATCAACCTCTAGGTCTGTTGTCTAGAGTATTTTACTAGAGTCCCTAGTCTAGAGACTAGTAGTGGTTGTTGTACAGCAACTTTCCAGTCTTTTGAAAATCATTGCACATACTTTCTCATATGTTTCTCCATCTGCAGCATGTAGAGAGAAAAATTCTGTAGTGAAAGTGTCATTTCTGACGTGGTCCTCTGTATTTTGGTCGTCTTCCAGTGCTCTATTCAAGTCTCTAAATGAACTTATTGCTGTCTTTTATTTGAAATTTGATACTAAAATAAATATTCAGAATATTATTTCAAAACATTTAGCGATATTTCAGTCTTAGAAATATCGTAAAAGTTATATGTAAATGTAATTTCGTTGTAGACAGATACTGATGTATTTTCGTATCTGCAGAGCGTTTGCTATCCTCCTATGTATTTTATCATTATCATATCTTTTACTTCAGTTTACGAATAGTTTATTCGACGTTTGCTTGGTCCATTTACACTGCTAAATATTATTCTAGCTTCTTGAAACAGTAAACTGTGTAAGTGTAGCAGACAGAAATTATTTTACTGCGTATATACCAAACTTTCAAGCGAAATACCGCGAATGCGGATGTAATGCATACTAATTGTACTTTACGTACATAAAATTTAAACAAAATCGTTGGAGCCCTTTTTGAGAAACATTCAAAAGAGTACTTTGACCTTCATGTGAAGTATCCTTTGTTTTAAAATTTAAAAATATTAGAGCATGTGCATCGATAACAAGTAAATTTTACCGTAAATACGAAATGCTAATTAAATTAATTCATACATTTACTCAGAATCGCTGCGCACAGACGGACAAACGAACGGACGTTATGCCAAAAATAAGTTTTTCAAAATCAGGGATCACCAAAGCGGATATTTCCCTCGAAATCTCGCTTTCGAATTTTTTCACGATTACAATACTTTCTATACATTACGTATATGAGAAAACAAAAATTAAAAAAACTTTTACAAAATTACAATGCAAAAAGATTAAATTAGTGGATAAATTATATGAAGTATTGATGACAATGATTGATTTTCTTTCGATTCTGATCTCTATTCCAATTTTTTGCCTCGATTTTAAACTCTTTTCTGATTCCTGAAAACTAAATTATTTCAGAATAGTGGTCAATAGCAAATTGTCAAATGTGGCGAGTGAATTAACTTTTTATGGTCATCGCTTGATTACGAATTGGCAGAAGAAAGCCATAAGGAACAAACGGATGAATATTTATTTGTCTTCCGTTACTATATAACAACAATTGATTCATCGAAATGTCTTTAAAGTTCGGCTTCTTGTGACGACTGACAGTCACTTTCACATATAGTATACAGTACTATTAGAAAGATGAAATTTACTGAAAAATCATAGAATCTTCTTTTATTTATTACTTTTTCTATAAGTTGCTATTTTTCTAGAAAGTGCATTTTCTTACCAAGTTAATACTCTTCACTCCTCGATATTTTAAATCGTCTATTATGTTCTACATCTCTACATCGACTAGCATTTTCGATCGCGTGAATAATAAACTTAAAATCGAAAAGTTTTTACCTATTGTTTTCATTAATATCCCATCCATATTCATATTCCTCATGTCCTCTCCCTCCTCCTCCCCTAATAAATAATTCCTGGGTTCACCCCTGACTTCATGCTATTTTGGTAAACAGAAAAGATCTCGATCTTTCGAATAAGATCGAGATCCAATCATTAATATATCAAAGGAAACAGCAAACCACGATAGTAAAATGTATTGTTATGAACGTTTTTGTAAATGATTCTGATTCTATTATTTAGTGAATTGTCCTGCCCTTCCGAATACAGAAAAATGCATTGTTTCA
>NNCF01126306.1:23224-66706 GCA_002313205.1 Laupala kohalensis
TGTGTGTGTGTGTGTGTGTGTCTGTATGTGTGTGTAATACATATATGTTTATAAATCGCTAAATTAAAATACATAAAATATAAATTTTCGATATCACTTAAACTTTTATGTGAAAATGTGTAACATGTTCACGTCATTAACTGGTCTATTTTGGAGTCACATACTGCTCTCAAATATGTTTAAAGTCAAACTGCAACCAAAAATTTTGTAAAACATGTATAAAACATTGAGACATGACGCGAAGCATGAACGAATAATTGTCAATTACCCTACACGGCGAAATTTAACACAAAATTATCAATTTTAAATAATTCCTTAAAGAAATAAGTTGGCGCGAAAAATGTAACAGAAAGAATGGAAATTGTTGTAACCGTGCAGTGCATGTGCTTATGCCTGTCACTTACTTGCGCATGACATTCATTACATCGAACGCTCGATGCGTGTGATGTGGATTTCTGTACGGAGGTTTGTCCTTGGCACTGGAATACGGAATATGCTTCTGCGAACTCTCGTCCAAGGAGTTTTGGCTGGCGTACCGCAGAAGCAGACAGCTGACATCACATGGAAAAATAACAACAAACACGACAACCTTCAACCACAAATATCTGAGCCAAAAAATTACTGACAGCACAAGAATAAAAGACGAAGACAATAAAAGAGGTGGGGAGGCCCGACTTTTATTTCACTTCACTTTACTGAATAAAAAGGAAAAAAAAATACATTCGAAGACACATACGAAATAGCGGAGGGCTAGCATTCTATTATCTCAGTTTCATCTATCCAAAACAAGCACACCACTAGCAAACTACTAGCATATAAATCGTCGTACCGTACAATGCAATGTACAATCTAGTTATTTATGCGACACGATACCTTCCAATTCCAGAGTCGTTGCTGACACCACCTCCTCCTCCGCCGCCACCACCGACGACGACGCTGTTGTTGACGGTTGCTTCCATTTTAGAGATCATACGCAAATGCCGGGGTCGATGCGATCGTACCACGGACGAATACCGTGGTACGTTAGTAGCAACAGTTCGACAGGTGTTTTCTCAAGAACTTTCAACGTCCTTCAGAGGACAATAGGTGTCGCTGCTCACAGGGCTCCACCATTGTGGATCGCAGTGTCTGTCCTATTCGCCTGTTTTACTCGCTCGTCCACTCGCAACAGCACGCAAGCAGCTGGCGCTGGCGTTGCGAATGCTGTTGAGAGGGGAAGAAGCGTAGCCTTCTAAACGGGACCTGTGGAAGCGTGCATGTCAGATCTATGCGAGAAAGCAAGGGCATTGAAACAGGCGAGGTCACACGAGGGCGAGGCGCTCAGTTCGACTTATTCTGTTGAAGGTAGGTGCGTTTTGCGAGTGAAAGACAGCGAAATATTAAGCGTTGATAGTGATATTGATGTTCCGTACGGAAAAGAAGAATTGTATAATTACTACGTGTTTAATATTATCAAAGGCTACGTACCCTCATTTACAGCCTGTGCACTATTTCCAAATATTTAATCCACTCTTCTGAATTCTGTATCTACTGGATGAAATTTTGAAGAATCTCTTCCTCAAGAAATGTTGTTTATAAATTTATCTTGAAAGGAAAAACATTAGACAGAGCCCAAATAGCAAGTCTTCGTGGTACATTTTTTCGCAGTTTTTAAAATTAACGCCCTATTCAATCACTTCTCAATGATGTAGGGTGCACGTTATGCAATTTATGTCGAGAATGAAGCAATAAAGGTCGTTGATTCACCAAGTTTGATTGTGCGTAGTTTTCGAATGAAGAAAATGTAGAGGGGAGACTTTTGAAGGTTATTATTTTTTCATATTTCAATACAGATACTTAATAAAATTGGCAAGCAAATGTCATTATGCGCAATTGTAATACTTCAGCACTAAGAATAGTAATTTTCAGAAACTATTATGGCAACATTTCAACCCTTTGGGAATTTATAGCTATGAAAATGGCTCCACCCAAAACGTTTGAATCATTCTTGACGCTCTCCTCATTGAGATGGGAGCTGAGATAGGTGTATTCTACAACTGGTTTCACAATCCTCACTTCTTTTCTGTGATATAAGCAGAGGAATAATAAAAGTATTAGATTCAATATAAAAAAAATGTTTTTTTAATACCTCAAAATAATCAGTTTAAAAAGTTTTTTAGTTAATTCTAGGAATGGTTGGTACACTTATATACAATGTGGCAAAATTTAATTTTGGAATGATAATGGATTCAGTATGAAATAATAAAAGAATTAATTTTTTTCTGTGCACTGTATGAGGTACTACAAATTTCCTTGTTTTTTTCAAACACTTTAATAAACAAGCCTGAAGTAATAAACTTTTTTGTCGGGGCCTTCTTGAAGTTCCATATTGATAACACAGGTCGGCAGAAAAAAACGCTCCGCTCCTTTTCAAAAACGCAAGTGTGTCTTTAGCGTAAGGTGCATTCAGATTCTTGGAATAAATTTTATTACATAATAATTGAATTTCCAAAGAGATCCGACATCATTGTTGCACTGCTAATGTGTCGTCTCACCATAACGAAATAGCTCTGCACAAATACTAGTGATGTAAGAAATAATTTTTCAATCATTTTGTTTTCTGTTGGAATTTTGAAATTGAAAATTTTAAATTGGACAGACTTAGATAAATATTTCAATTGGAAGAGAAAGTTTATTTCGAGACATTTATTTTAAACAAACAAAATTGAGAGTAGCAGCCCATTTGACACACCAAGCACGATCGTAAAAATAAGATAAAACTACTCAAGTCATGTTTTTGCTTCGAGAAATTTAACATGATCGGGGGGGGCTGTCTCTTANGTTTGTAACAGCTCTCTTGACAATAAATTATGTATTAATGTTTTGTCAGTCTAATTGGCTTGATGTTGGTATAGCGCTCGTGCACAGTGTAGTCAACACTTTTACTTCGCCATCGTCCATAAGAGCAGTGCTATTTGTACCTCGAGTTATGTTGGCAGGACATTCGAATGTATGGAAACTTAAATATATCACCAATATCGGCCATGAACTTGCTCTTGTGGTGCTATTCTGTTCCTTCTGCATCGAGCGTATGGAACAAATATTACCTTGTGTCTAAGTATATCGTGTTATCTAATTGCATTTCTTTACAGCAAATAGTCACTTTTGTGACAACTACAAATATTTATTTAGATATAACTAGAATTCGTGGAAGTTGGCAATTCGTGTGAGGCAGCCATATTGCGTAATTTTCGGCAAAGTTACTTTCAGTATATTGAAATGGGTCCATAAATACATGAATTGAATATTTGGAAGATGATTTACATCTACAAATTTAAACACAGATTGTTGAACGTTAAAATTCTAACGTATACTCAAAGTCATGTAACTTTACTCAGAGAAAATGTCACCAAAGAAAAACAAAACATGAACGGGAGTGCATTATTTTTATTAGATTATAATGAAGTAGTAGCAGTAAATTAGGTTCGTGCTCTCAATGTGGTCAAAGGCAGTATGTCACTGCTCTCTTGACAATAAATTATTTATTTATTGAATACGACATTCTTACACAGACTGATTTATTAACTAGTAAGGAGGTTACACAACTTTTTGACACCCACTGTGGGCCATCATCTGGCAAGCAAATGATTTGTTCAATAATTTTAACTCTACCGACGTAATTAAAATATGGATTATTTATTTATTGGCAATCTAAGTGGCTTGATGTTGGAACAGGGCTTGCACAAAATGTGACCAACGCTTTTACTTCGCCATCGTCCATAAGTGTACATCGCGTTATGTTGATAGTACTTTCGTAATTATTTAAATTTGAATATACCGCCAACATCAGCCATCAACTTATACTTTCTCTTGTGACGCTATTCTATTCTTTCTGCAACGAGCGTGTGAAACGAATGTTACCTTGTGTTGTGTTATTAACATGAATTTTTTTACCGCGAATAGTCGCTTTTGTGACGACTATATTTTCTCACTGAAATATTTACACTGAATTTAGACAAAAAACAGGCCTTAGAGAAACACATATTTGATAGTACACTGAAATAAGCAAAAATCGTTAAGTTTAGAAGCTTGATATTTAGGTGTAGAATGAAGTAATGTTCACGATTATTAACTCCCCCAATTTTTCGGAGCCACGCACCTCTTAAAGCCACCCGTAAGATGCACGTCCGCTGTTTTTGGCATTTTGCCGCAAAACGGTCAGGTTTTCGAGAACTATATAGTTATATTTCTTATCAAAATATATTTCTTATTAAATTTCCAACAAAAAAATGTGGAAACCATATAAAAGGTGGAATTTGGTTCACGTGCTATGAGCTCTCCAATTGGGGGGTAGTTTTCAAAATTACAATTTATTCATCATTTGTCGAAAAAGAAATAATGCTTTTTGCATATTAAGACCTCTAAGGAACTACTTATCCAAATTTTGTAATATACACAACGAAACAGCTGTCTCAACATTTATTTTGGTCAAAAACTCGAGTCTAATATAAGAGCGAGTAGACTGCAACCGGGTATCCCATCCATATTTCGTTTGCGCGCGCGTACACAGAAAAAAAAGATTAGTTAATCGTACTAAATGATTTTAGTAAAAATGTAATAGTACATGTAAACGGAAATTTTAGTTGTTTCTACTAAAATTTTAGTGATGGATCGGGAGGTTTTTACTAGTCTGCTTAGTTGAAGTATTCACTCCGATTTACTAGGAATACCGTATGAACTACTAGGCGCACCCTCATTCAAACAACACCCACAAAGGGTCGAACGTCACACATCAAACGTGTGCCAACTTGTATGTGAGTAAGCGTTCAGACGCAAAGTAAGTGTTGTGTTCGTGGATGCAAGGAAAATTATGCGAATGGTGACTATGTGATGTCTATAATTTCCCGAAAGACGATAATAGGAGAAGAAAATGGGTGTCTGCCATATGCAGAGAGAATTTCACCTCATCACAAAGGCCAGTGGTAAGTGTGGTTTTGTGAGGTTAAGGTGCTCATTGCTGTTTTTGAATATTAAGGTAACTCTACTTTTTACGTATTATTTATTCATTACAGGTTTGTCATCGACATTTTGCTGACGCGATATTGTGTGTGAATACAGTGTCGTAGGTTGGAAAACTGGGAAGAAATTATCTGTGCCATTAAAAAACACGGTTAGAAAGCACAGTTGTTTTTGTTTCATTTGCCTTCTTCTTGCCCAGTATATATTTATTTGATTAACTATTTTATTAAATAAATGATAAAAATGGAGGTTATTTTGAACCATTCATTACAAATTCTGTCAAAATTCTTATTTCTGTAGGTCTAGTAACTTTTACTAAACAATATGGACTTGCCTCATACTATCACAAAATTACTACCAAGAGTTACTGCAGATCTAGTAAATTTTACTAAACCAAATGAAACAAGTAAAATAGGTTGAGTTGCTACATCTAGGAGCCTAGCAATTTTTACTAGGCTCGACGTACTAGACTGTTTGTCTCATTTTACTAATCTTTTTGTTGGTTCATATTTTACTAGACGATCTAGTTACTAAAACTAAGGATTTAGTAGAATTAACTAAAATGTTGTCTCCATGTAGTTGATATTTCATCTGCTCTCAGATGTCTATGTGATTGAATTGTCGTGTCCCGAAGCTTCATCATGTAAGTTTATTTTTTGACTTGTAAATTGAACGTTCTATCCAGCAAAAGACTCTTACAAATACTGTTTTAACCCATCAATGTTGTGAAAATGGAATACCAACTTTTTTTATTGTTTTCCCATGCGTTTTCAATACATATTCGTGTATTTTAATACGTATGCTTCCATTTTTTCAAAAATTAACTCGCTATTTTTTATTTTCTTTTACACTATTGGTTGAAGGAAAAAAAATTAGATTCATGGACACTCGTTTTATTCATGACTTCTTCTGGAAACCATATTTCAATTACTATAATAATAATAATTCAAAGAGGTTTTTGGTTATCGGACGTTTTGATTTATTATGTTATAAATTTACAAATATTACGTGATGTTGAACAAATTTGTGCAACATTGGTGTTGTGAATTATTTTTTCAGTAAGGCAGACTTCCGCGTACAGGGATACGCAGGAAACCCCTGAAGAGTTCTACATACTGAGATAGTGCGAAGTATCCTCATGGAATTCTTCCTGGGAATCGCATATTTTCTTGAAAATTCTTCTAACTCCACCAACAATTATCTAAATTCTTTTTCATGCAATCTGCTTTGAGAAATTTCATACGAATTTTGTTTTTGTAATCTAAAATACTTCCGTGTATTGACGGATGGCAGAAGCGAAGATCTGGTAAAAGGAACTACAGATCTCGGAATACGAAAAAGAAAAAGATTTCCCCATATACGAATGAGATAAATTAAATTGTTAATCGCATGTGAAATATTTCAAAACATCCCAAAGTATATTGCTGGATGTGAACGGTGCATTTTCTCAATAACAAAAATTTCGAGCTTGTATATACAACAAATTAAAATTGGAAATTAATGCAACCTTATTTACTATATAAATAGTAGAAAACTGCCAACGTTAATTTGTTAATTTATATTATAAGAAATAATGTTTTCAACTTTTCTCTACCTTTGATGGGTTAACGCTCATTGAATCAATTATCCTCTCGAGAAGGTGGTTCTACGAGTATGCGACACATTCAATGTCGCATTGAATAAAACAATAACAACGAACTTTTTATGTAGGTTGAGAGCAATGGATGCAATATACGTTCTTTGTGAGAGACGTCTGTCAGATGTCCGCCATTATAATTATATTGTATGTTTTCAAAACATTTCAACTGATAAATAATTTACTTTTGTTTTTAAGTATCAACAGCAACACATGGCAATAGTTTTACGTTTTCAAAATTACAATGGAAGGTGTTTGATATCTCCTCCTGGTTGCAGAGTGACATATTTATTGAAAATGAACCTCCTGAAATATGAGTTACTTTACCAAAAAATAACGGATAAATTGTGATTTTGAAAACTACCACCGAATGTTGCATGAAAAACCGCTCCTCCTATAAAAAAAACTCAAATTGGTATATAAAAAAAGAAAGAAATTTAAAGAAGTATTTTCTATCACAAAAGCTTGGTGACATCGCGACGAAACGGTAAACGGAGAACTCCGTGCACCGTAAGGTCCTTTTTTGAGTTTGTCATGATGTAAACATGGTTGTTGGTGTGGTGTTTTGCTGTTGTGGAGGTGTGGTAGTTGGAGTAGTGTTATGAAGATTCACTGAGGAATGACTAAGCCCTGAAGAAGATAACGTTCGGTATCAAAACGTTGGTATAGTTCAATTAAAATTTGCCTAAACGCAAACTAATTAATTATAATTATAATGGCAAAGAATATCCCGATCACTTATACAAACTAATTTTTCATGTTTCACATATCACCAACTTCGTCCTTTATTTATATAATTGAAGGAATTTTGATTAAATTTAACTAATTTAGCATCAATCAGAACCTGAGTAATTTTGTTTGTGACAGTCAATTTTTCTAAAGGTGTCATGTCTTTAAATTGTGACAAAAAACTCATTAGAAAATGATAATCATCACTTTGTTCTGTTATATCTTTCTTAAATAACTGGACTTTTTGTTCCTGTAGATGTAACATTTTTTTGCCACGACTTCGTGAATGTTTTCTTTGCTCTTACGCATGTTTTGAGACCGCAAACTTCAGTGAGATGCAATTGAGGGTGTCGCAGTACGTGGCGTTTGCACTTTCTCTACTGTCGAACTCTCGCCTTCTACATCTTCCAAAACTGCTTGATTTTGCAATAGCACTTCATCGCCGCTCTCATCAAAATCATCTGGTAAGTTTGGATCATTGNGCCGCTCTCATCAAAATCATCTGGTAAGTTTGGATCATTGGCAGACGTTGAAGGGTTTGGGTTTCCATAAGTTTCTTTTCACTACATTTCAACCTTCAACAAATTGAGGACAAAGAATGATCATGTTGACTGCTACTTCTTTCCACCGGCATCGCCAGATTTGCATCCCATCGTCTTTTTGATCTCCTTTCAGTAATGGTCTCTCTTGTTCTTCCATTTCATTCGAGCTTCATTCTCTGAAACAATGAAATACGAGTTGGTGAGGTGTAGATAACAGATTAAAGATTCATCTCCAGTGTAAATACGGTTTTCAATTTCAATAACTATCCTTTTAGCATAAAAATACCACACAGCTGAGTTGTCTGATGCAGATGCTATGCGTCACAATAAGTCAACAACTACGAAATATACGTATGAATCTAGTATATAGCTTATAATTTGATTTTGTTTCAGGTATTTAGCCACTGGTCTTCTTTTAGAATGCTGGGTTATTCATTCCGAATGGGATGTTCAACAGTAAAGTCCATTGTGATCGATACGTGCAAATTACTGTGGAGAAACCTAGTCGATGAGCATACGCCCGTTTCCAGCGCTGAAAGATAGAAACAGTCAAGAGCGGGTTTTGGGACATGTGAAATTTTTCAAACTGTGTGGGAGCCCTCGATGGGAAACACTGTAGAATTAAATGTCCCTCGCATTAAGGATCGAAAATTTTTTAACTACAAAAAGTCTTCCAAGGTGTTGCAGATCCGGAGTATAAATTCTTGGTCATCGACGTAGGTGCAAAAAGAGCCAAAATGACGGCGGTACATTTGCTGCTTCACTAGGCGCAAGCCTGGAAAACAACACCTTCAACATACCTTCAGATTGCGAACTGCCCAATTCTTTGGAAATATTACCGACGTTCTCCTTGCATATGATGTATACGTAACAGTTTGAAGTGATGGGTTTTTTTCTTGGGGTTTTAGGGCTCGCCAACGTCAAGGTCATTAGAACCCTTGAAGTGATGGGAAGCAAGATTTAAAAAAATATTTGTATTTCAGCGGGTAGGAATATCTAAACATAACTTACCAAAGGACAAATTAATATATAAAGCAAAAACATTTCTCAAGAAAAATATCTAGTTATCAGAGAATGTGTCTAATTAATTGGTACGGAGGATACAGAAGCATTTCTACAAAAGCATTGTTGGTATTATTAGGATTATTACCAGTACACCTCTAAATAGATAAACATGTGTTATTGCATAATATACGACGAGGGAAGGAGGTAGGAATTGATACAGTAAGGTATACCAAGGATACAATTAGATGGAAGAGGGACATAGAAATGAAACTATGGGAATGTTGGCAAATAAGATGGGAGCAATCAAAGGAAGGAAGAGATTTAGAAAAAAATTATTCCCAAGGTAGATTATAGTGTGAAAAATACATTGTTTAAACCGGCTAGAAGTATGATAGAAATGATAACACGACATGGCGATATGCAATATTATTGGTGGAAAAGAGGTTGTGTTGCAGAATCAATCTGAATATGCCAAGATGGTGAGGACAAAGTAGAACATATATTATTCGATTGCAAATTATTTGATATTGAAAGAAGGGAATGGTATATAAAGCTCAAGAAGGAAGGGGATGTTTGGTCGAATTGGAGTAAATTGATACAAAATAAAGCTGTTTACGACGCGACAACAGAATATGTGGAACAAATAACATTGCGGATGATAAAAAATAGATAGTAGACTCCATGTTTGATAGGGGAGAAAACGTACATAGAGAAGGTAAAATGAAACGGCTCAGCAGATTGAGGAATAAATAAAGAAGAAAAAACATTACGACAAAAAGGAGACACGAAAATAAAATATTATTGAGACAAACCCCTGTTAATGGTAAGACAGTCGCGGTACAGGGAAAAATAAAAAAAAATAAAAATGTATATCCACATAAAACTTTTCTGCTTAAACCATATGCTAGGAAAGACCTGACTCCAGCGAAAAGTACATTTAATTATCGAGCTGTCACGTGCTTGGGGGTGTTGAATGTGCTTTCGGCATCCTTTATTCAAAATGGCACATATTGGTTAAAGACATCGAGATAACAACAGCCAACGCTGTAACCATTACAAAATGTGCTTGTATTCTACACAATGTAGCGAGGGACAGAAATACTGACAGCGACCCACTAATCTGAGAGTTGCAATACAACGCACTTTCTGCTACAACTCTTCACAACCACAGGCGCAATATTAAATACACACCACGAGCACAGGAGGTCCGGTATAAATTTGCAAATTATTTAATCCCAAAAACTTTTGAATAGAAACAATTATATATGACATTTGTGCAGATAGGCCCAGCAAATAAGGTTGAAAAAACAACATAAAATATTATCACAGTAACCTCTTATCTGTAACATTATTTCTTTTGTTTTAGATTATTACAAATGTAATAAATGGTGTAAAAAAGACTTGTACTTAATGCTCTTCCTATTTCCTCCCATAGGAAGGAATCACTCCTCTGTTCGATAATTCGTGTGGTGTGATTGCCAAATCGGCGGTCTTGCAAACTCTTCATTAATCAGCTGTTCGCCCAAGAAAAGGTAACTCGATTGTTCTAAGCTCACCCGTCCCGCGCACCAACGAAATATATACGGGATACCGATTGCCGTCTATTCGCACTGAGACTCGAATTTTACAACCAAGATACGTGTTGAGACAGCTGTTTCTTTGTGTATATCACAAAATTTGGATACATAGTTCCTTAGAGGTCTTAATATGCAAAAAGCATTATTTCTTTATCGACAAATGATGAATGCCCAAACAAACGTCTTCTAAAAGTTGAATAAGTGCATTGCTCGTCACTGAACGTTGTGAACTATTAAATTAAAAAAATATGTCTTTGTTACGTTATAATACGTCTTTGTAAGTTGCAAATTTTGGCAGCCTTATAACACAATTGTGGAATACAATTGTATAACAGTAACAAAGAAGTCTTTGTTAGTGTCATCTGTTATTCGTTTACTACTTCACTGAGTAAATGAAGTGAAATGCTCATTATACAACAATAATAATTCATGATAATAGTTTTGAAATTCATTTATTTTGAAAGTGCCGGGCCATCTCTCACGTCACGAACCACATGCTGAAGAGCTTCCTACATTGCAGTACTTTTACTCTTGTCTCTTCCTCTCACCCTGGCACCCCGCCCCGGACACTTGTTCTGATGCGAGAACGTCGTCGTGTTCAGCGGCGATTCTACCACACCAGAGATCCTTCATACAAGGCCCACTTTCTTCATACCAGACGAATACTACATGACAGACTTCGAGACTTCCATGCACAGAAATAGCAAGTCTATCTTTAACGGACCAATGTTTCCTCCTCCGAAAACATGTGACAGATCCAGAGGACCGTCCGAAATCCTTCCACTGCCAACACTCCTCTCCCGGGACGCCCACTCCTACTTAAATCCCGACCAAGAAAGTTGAGATCATCGGCGATCTCCGAGAAAACCATTTCTCCCCTCCTATTATTGCGTCCCATCCCTCTCTTCTACACCAAGTTGTCTCCTACTACTCCAGACGGTGAGTGGACCTTGAGTGTCTGGGAAGTGAAGACCGCATTGAAGCGTTTCAGCATCAAGAAGGTGAGTGGCGCCGACAAGATCCGTTGGGTTTATCTCCGCCATCTTCCTCACAACGATGTCCTTCTACTCACTAACATCTTCAATTCTTGTCTTTTGGTTACTTTCCTATTCCATGGAAACATGCCACTATCATTCTTCTCCCCAAACCAGACAAATATCTTCGGGACACTAACAACTATCGTCCCATAAGCCTTCTTTCTCTTCTTGGAAAACTCCTTGTCCTCGTGAAACTTACTCCACTCCTCGAATCCTCTCATGCTATTCGTTCCATCCAATTCGGTTTCTGACGCAATTAGTTTATAGTTTGCAGACCATGCAACTGGCACACGAATTAGCCTCCATCCTCTCTCGGAGAATTGCTATTCATGCAATCTTCTTTGACTTCTTTTTCGCCTTTGACACTATCCATCACGACCTTCTCCACAAAACCAACTCCTTAGTTCCTCCCGTTTTTCACCACCTCCTGCGCAATTACCTTTCTGGGTGAACCTTTCAGGTTCGTTACAAGCGCTCCCTTTCCATCATCCTTCCCATCTACGCTGGGGTTCCCCAGGATAGTGTCTGAGCACTCACTCTTTTCTCTCTTTTTCTTCACGATCTTCCTGATATGTTTCCGAAATACATTACGCTGATGACAACGCGTATTCGGCACGCCAATTCAATCTTCCTCTCGTTATCTCTTTCAGTCTGCTACCTCCCGCTTGGAAACTTGGAGCTCTTCTAATGGGCTCACCTTAAACTCCTCCAAGTACGAGGCAATTATCTTCACTTTCCGCTATCTGACCGGTAAGTGATTCCAAAACCTGTCGGCGCTAAAGATCAAGGACGCCACTGTGACCTGGTCCACAATTGTCAAATACTTTGGGATCATGATGGATAGGAAAGTTACTGGAAGGATGCATTCGCAGACTTGCGCTTTACACCTGCGAAACCTGGGCTACTACTTCCAGGCATAACCATCATCACCTTCATATAATCGAGAACCGGTTCCCCCCCACCAGGGGACTTGCATCAAGTAAGTACGTGTTTAGCGAACACGGAACCCCGAGCTGAGTCTGGCATTACTTCCATTTACTCCTTCCTTTCTCTTTCCTGACCTCCCATGGTCACCTCTTGTTCTTTTCGATCCCGACGCCATTAGGGCTAGGGTATCTTTCATTTTCCTACCTCGCCCCAGGGGACTAACATCTAGTAAGTACGTGTTTGGCAAACACGGGGCCCCGAGCTGAGTCTGGCATTGCTTNAATGCTCCTTCCTTTCTCTTTCCTGACCTTCCATGGTCACCTCTTGTTTTTTTGATCCCGACGCTATTAAGGCTAGGGTATCTTTCATTTTCCTAATTCCTCTCATTTTTTTGTCTCCCCTTATTCTTTGTCCCCCCTCATGTTATGTGCCCCACTCATTTTTGCCCTCCCCCTCAATTTGAAGTTTTCATTATGTTGTGAGGTATGTTTTGGTGTGTTGTAGATCAGGAGGGTTTTTAGTGGGTAGGGTTGAATCATTCGACGAGTCCCACATGCGGGGAGAGTCATGTTGGCTCTCCCTAGTGCGTAACTGCATTTTCCCTACCTGTACAAGTTTTTCGGGCTCCAATGACCTTTGATGTCGACATGAGCCGTATAGCTCCACAAAAAAGAGAGAGAGAACCGTTTCCTGCGGATGGCTGTAAGATCGATGGGCACCCCCAATTCTTGCCTTCGTCTTTTATCTAAATTGAAACCCATCACCAATTTTTTTCCTTCGTGCCCAGAGGTACCTCCGGAAGACATTCCACGACCCACCCCCGACAACAATTTCAAAAAATATTCCCGTCATCATCTTGCACGCAGAGTTAATCCTGCTGCACATCGCAATTACCCACCAGACATTCTTTAACTCCCCATTCACACTTTATATCCCTAAACAGACTTCTCACAAATCTCTCACCATTTTTTCCTCAGCTCTTAATTTCTCTCACTTCATTTATATACCCCATAGTCTTTTAAAACTAAATATGAGTGCCTAAGTAGCCGGTTTCCAGCGGACATGGCGCTCGAAATTTTACGTTTCAGGAGGCGTTGTGTACCAAANTTTCTCTCACTTCATTTATATACCCCATAGTCTTTTAAAACTAAATATGAGTGCCTAAGTAGCCGGTTTCCAGCGGACATGGCGCTCGAAATTTTACGTTTCAGGAGGCGTTGTGTACCAAACAACCGTGCGACCGTCCACGATGAGCACCATCTAGTGGAGGCATGGATCGCTGCCGCCTCAACACAACGTCGGATATCATATAAAAATGATTGGAAATCACATGCGTGATGAGTTCAAAGTTTTTGATATCACTGAGCTGATAGTTACGTCCTGATACACAAGAATACTATCAAACTGTCAATATTAATGGATAACATTTTCCTCGGATAATAATGGCAGTACAAGAAAGAATAAAGTTGCAGACATCTAAAATTCAAGCAAATTCGCGGGTTTTCAAAAAACAACAAAAGACTTTAGTGTCAAAAAAGCAGTTACTACCGGGGTTTGACCTCGTGGGGATAATAAAGAAAGTTAATCTCCGGAAACAAGCAAGGCACCATACCAGTTACATTTCATAACATACCGCTTATAATATTACGCATCAGTCATCCGCTTTGTAACGAACGATTTCACGATGTTGCGTATTACTCAGTCACCCGAAGCTTCCGTACAAGCAGAGCTCCGGGAATCCCTTTTTTTTATGCAACCCAAATATTCAAGAGACATTCTGAATCAGCATTCTAGAAGTATCTGTTAGTAGTAGCTTAATAAAACCATAGATGGCACTAGTGTTCATTCATTACGAAAATTAAAGTTGTAATAAAGATAACAAATTAGAGATATCATGGAAACTAAGTATATGAAAATTCATATAAATATTATTTTAACAAGAAATTACATCAAAGAAAGGTATTATGAAACCAATGAGAAATTTAACTAAGTAAGCATAATGAAAATGCAAGAATTGGAAAAGCACAACTAAAGCCCTAAGTATTGTAAATAATTTGCAAAAATATGTAGCAATATGTAACTTAGATTTACAAGTCATAAAAGTAATTCAGAAAAAGCATGTAAAAAAATAAGAGCCTAGGACGGCAACCTTGTAGAAAAAGGCGGTTGGAAACTCACGACCGCAACTTCCGCCACAAAGTTGGGAACGATAGTCGGGTTACGCTATGTAGCAGTTCATCAAGGCATTAGAACAGTGAAATTTTGGTTTATGAGTCATATAGAAAAGAGTGATGTTCAGAATGGAAGTTATTAAGAGACAAGTGAAATCGGTGAATTGTAGTAAAGAATAACGATTATAAAGAAGGTTTAAAAAACTGTATAAAAAAGTTGCAGGAACATTGAAAGGCCATTGAATAGAACATTGAACTCAAACTATCATTGTGTATAGAAGAGCAGTGAACAACATAAACGAAAACATTTAATATTACAAATTCAACGAAAAGTTAAGTATGAAGTTCATCAAACTGAGTAAATACAAGTGTTACTCCTCTGTGAATCTTCAAATTGGCAGACTCAAGATTGTAAGGCTCCACATCTCATGTTCTGCTACTACCTGGGTCAGGAAAAGCTGCTCGACAGCCATATAGAAAACAACAAAGGTTTGGTCAATAATTGCTGTTTAAAGAAATTATAAATCTATAAGCTCCACCATACTAAATTATTAAACATTTTATCAAATTTAAAGACAGTTGGTAATTATAAAAACATAAATTAGAATAGTTACCAAAAGAGAATGTAAACCATTATGTTGTATTGCTTAAGGTTTTTCCTTATTGTAATTGCTTATATGTCCATGCTTAACCAGTCAATTGTAAATGTACAGTCTATTTTCAGCTCTCAAATATCTATTTGCAGCAGGTAATTTGTTATTAATTTTTTGTATTAAACCTGTTATTTAGTTTAAAAAACATTTTCTTTTATGTCTACCTTTCAAGGTAGTGGTCCTCCGGAAATTTTATTTACCTGCACTCCCACAATTCGGAACATGGTGTTATGCTAACGTTATACAGCTACCTGAAATTATTATCGTGGCAATTCACACCAATACTATCAATTCCAATCAAGGGCCCAAGGGCAATGGCGGATTTAATATTTATAAAAGTTAATATTTAATAAATACGTAGTTATCATTTATTGTTCCATAATTATTCGTAGATATTTGTGCAGTAAATAATTGAGATTAATAAAACAAAAGTATGAATGACATTTCCGCCAATGGAAAATTCGCCACTATCCGGAGGAAAACCGGATAAAAATCCGGGTCAGGATGGTGCTACAGAGATAATGTACACAACCGTGCGAACGTTGCGTTAAGTTAGAAATAAACTATTAAAAACAAAAAGGATTAAAGACAACATGCATGAAAAAAAGGAATTTTATCAGTTTCTGGAGTATTATAACATTTGGCATGAAAAAGTATAAGAAGTAATAACATCACTTAACATCATTCGAAGTCATACGGAAAATAAACTTTATTGTAAAAAACGCAGGTGCAAACTGCATATGACCAAGTGGGGGGGGGGCAATAAACTAAGTTACTTTATTCATTAGGAAATTTATTAGAAAATAATATATTTATTAGGAAAACAATATTTATTAGGAAATTGAAACTCTCATTAACTTCTTTTATTAAAATCTGTAAATTCTTTCACATTTTAGAAACAATAGCACATTAAAAAGCTTTAACCGCGGATGTAAAGAGATTCAATTTATTCATACCTTTTATATATTTGGGTAGGGAATTATACAAAATTATTCCTGAATAATATGGACCTTTTTCTCAAAGAGAGGTTGACACGCCAGGACCTTATTACGAGTGTTGTGTTTGTCAACTAGTCTGTTTTTTCTAAAGCAGGGGTGGAATTTTAAGAGTTCTGTCTCAACAAACACGACTACTTCATAAATGTATATGCAAGGGAGAGGGAGAATATTTAACTCTCTAAATAAAGGTTTACATGGATTTCGCGGGTGAGATTTACATATAATCTGAACTATTCTCTTTTGTATATTAGTCCACTTTATATGTGAAAGCACAAACCGAGCCACTTAATAATGTTTTAAAATATAAAAACATTAAAATTGCATTCAAGAATCATAAGACCGCTGGAAAGGAGTTATTTTTCCGAGTCAAATAGCCTATTCACATTAATTAGTCCATTTGACTAGGAGTGGTGTGGTATACTGTGTGCCCTGTGGTAGTTATGAAACAACTTATATGGGTGAGATGGATCAGATGCTATTTAAAAGAATGAACCAATTTTGTTTAATCCTTCAATTTTATAGAAATTGCGAAATATCCAAAACCCCGTTTCAAGATATTGAAATTAGCAATGTTGAGGTAGAAAGATTAAGTTGATAATTTGTTTGTGAGATATACCGAAAAATGCTAAAGTTAAGAGGTAATAAAAATTGAGGGATGTTGGCGGATTTTCTGAATCTCAATTAGTTAGTTTAGAAGAGGGCTTGTAGACAGGCTAAGAGTGGCCAGTGAACGTAGGCCATGAAGAGCCCATTGTGCAGACCACGAAGTCCTAATAACGGCGTCCTATCACTGTGACTTTGACTAGGGAGAGAATCTTCCTGCCAATGTCAGGATCGAAGTTTTGTCTTGGTGTAGAGTCTCCCAAGATCGTTCTTCTTCTCGTCTCCAGGGCCTCACAGACCTGGATAACGTGACGCTCAGTTTCTTCAGACACCCTGCACAAACGACAGTTTTGTCTCCGTTGAACAGCCCTACCGTTTTAGGTGTTTCAGGACATGACCGTGTCGAGTGGTTAGTCTTGTCACTGTTCTGAGGTGTTCCCCGTTCATGTGAATGCGGGATGTGACGAGAGAAGGACTGAATTTATTGACAAGAAATTTGCCTAACCATTGATCAGGCAGCTGCATCCATAATCTAAAATGTGTATCCACTTCCAAATTATGAACAGCGGTTCGAGCTGTTGAACGACTGATTCCGCATGAAGGATCTGGTCCGAAGAAAGGTATCAAGAAACCTTTTTCCGCGAGTTTATCAGCCTTTTCGTTCCCTTCTATGCCTCGATCAACAGGCACCCATCTGGGCTCCACAGTGTTGCAGACAGCATTGCAATGTTTCAGAGACTGTATACACTCCCAGACAAACTTCGAGGATGTCTGGCAAGAATCAAGTGCCTTTAAGGCGGCTTGACCGTCTGAAATGTGATTGTTGTTGCCGATTGCCCTTTTCAAACCCCTTTTAATGCTCAGATAAGGATGGCGTGGATTTTTACCTGAAACATAGTGCAGTATTCCCCCAGGCTACCGAAGATTTCTGTCCTAGTGAATTTACTTAACAACCCAAATCCAGTGCTTGTTCCCACGCAAGACCCATCTGTGAATAAAATCAGTTGGTTTACGGTACGCAACGGTTGATGGCCCTGGTCGTTCCAGTCTGTTAGGGAATCAAGTTCGACCGAGAACGGTTTGTGTAAGAGGGATTCAGTTGCCATGAGATCAGATCTCATGTCCAGAACTGATTCTTTAAGCACTTCATACGTAATGATAGAGTGGCCCACCATTCGTATGCTCCCTCTCTAATTGCGGGTGCTTGATAATCGGAAGGCCGCCATCCTTGCCTCAGCTTTGAGGTGTATGTTAAGAGGCGCCAAACCTAATATAATTTGCACTGTTACAGTAGAGGCTCTACGGAATGCCCCATTAATGCAGACACTGGTCTATCTTTGCAAACTTGATAGATTGCTTGAGGCAGTTATCTGTTGTGCTTCAGGCCACCAGATCACTGCCTAATAGGTAATTTTTGGTCGGATAACCGCTACATAGAGGAAATGGGTTATGTGCGGTTTGAGACCTCAAGTTAACCCCACAGAGCGTCTGACGGTTAAAAATGATCACAGCGCTCTGTGGATAACATTTTTGAGATGATGGTTCCAAGTTAAATAACAATTCGGTGTGATTCCCAGGTAGTTAACTTCCTCGGGTGGGGTAGCCCTTTCACCGTTGAGCCACAAGTTGTTGAAAGTGCCTTGGACTCTCTTTTGGGTGAAGGTAATTAAAACTGTTTTTGGTAGGTTGACTCGAAGCCCATCCCTTTAGAACCAGTTGTTGATCGTTTCCTGACCCTCGTTCATCAGGTCTGGTTCTATTTCCCAAAAATCACTAGGGCTATGTCATCAGCATACTCTTGACAGTAGAGACCTTTCTCAGATAGGCTCTGAAGACCGTCAACCACGCGACTCCAGATGATTGGTGAAAGAATTCCACCCTGAAGACAGCTCAGCGTGGCAATGATTTCCCTTTTCTTGCCGAGTTGACAAGATTGGGTTCTTCTATTTCGCAACATGAAATCTATCCACTTACAAATAGCGAATTCAACCTCTCGATTGCGAGCGGCCGCAACCATTGAGCTATATGAGTTATTATCAAAATCTCTCTCGATATCCAAAAATGATCCCAGAACTATTTCTTTCCGGTGAAAGGAAATCTCTAACCTGCTGACCAGTTGGTGAAGTGTAGATTCGCAGAATTTCCCTGGTTGGTACGCATGCTGATTTTGATGGAGTGGAGTGTTCGACAGTACCCTCCTTCGAATATGGCGATCCACAAGCCTCTCCATAGTTTTCAACAGAAACGATGAGAGGCTAATGGGTCTGTACGATTTCGCGTCCGTGCATCTCGCACGCCCGTGTTTGGTATATACATAACATTGCTTATCCTCCAGTCTTCTGGTATATAACCATACAATATGCTGGCTCTGAAGATGTCACAGAGCTGGGGAATCTGGTCCATTTTGAAGGAGGGTTGGGAAAATTCCGTCCCCGCCGGGAGCTTTGTATGGAGCAAATTTGTTTATTGCTCACTTGATATTAATTACGGTGACTATTCGTCTGGCTGTCTTCCAGTCCTTCGCAGATGTCCTCGGCCAAGGGGTAGTTGCAGGTTCGGCGTTTCTCCCATTAGTTTAGTCACTAACGGTTCACTTTGGGCAAAGAAAATTTTAACGAAACCTCTCATGACAGGGTGTCAAGTGAGGTGGAGTGGAAGTCAAAAGGGAAGAGTAACTTATAATTACATTAAAGAAGTCACATATGCGGAAAGAAATAAAAAAATGTTTAAGCCTAGAAAATATCTTGTCCAATTTCTAACTGGCCATTGTAATTTTAAGAAATATTTAAAGAAAATAGGGGAAAACTTAGACAATGAAAATATGCATGCGGAGAAGGAGATGAGACTCAGGAACACCTTTTGTGGGATTGCTATATATATATAGTCTCATCCGCGCGGAGGCGTACGCATTCTCATATCTATCTACTCATTTTGCCGTTTCATGCCACATATATTCTGCCATAAATGTATGTGTGTATATATATATATATATATATACACATATANAGATAGATATGAGAATGCGTACGCCTCCGCGCGGATGAGACGGTTAAGATCTTAATGGTGGCTTAGTTGCGCTGCTCCCTTAATTCTCCCTCTTGTTTCGCCTATCCCAGCAACTCTGTCCTTGTGTAGCCAAGGCTCTTGGATGAGAGCTAGATTGATGTCCTTAATGAGGAAAAATTTACAGAAGGCAGCTTACTCAGTATCATGAGTAAGGTACACAAGAATGAAGTCGGAAGGTTCGCTCCTAGTGCTGATTGCCTTCCAGTCGGTGACTTTGAAGGTCTCGTTTTGCTTGCCAAACATGTTAAAGATTTTGTCCAGCTCCATCTTGAAGTTCTCTGGGACTTTTGAGGACTATCTTTGTAGACGTCAAGATGTCCTTTCTGCTCCCAACCTTGAGGTTAGCGTCCTCCCAAGGATTTAGTGTGTGTTCTGAATCTAAAGTAGACGGTGCTCTTTTTAGTGTTTTGAAGGTATTATGTGCAAATTTTCATCATTCTCGGATAAAAACTGTAGATTTGTATAAAAGACATACACACGCCGCCCGAGACACTCTTCTAGTTATATGGAGACTAGCCGAGCATTATCTTCTGGGGTCAATCTTTTCAGAGCATTCAAACTTGTAGAATCCAAAAGAGAATATAGGGATGAAGGTTCTTGCATTTAGGCGAGATACCACTTTTTAAATTATGACGATGTTTCAACCTTTAATTTTTGTCATCATCAGGGCTGCAAGACAAGACGAAAGAACATGGCATCATGAAAGTATAAATTAAAAAATAAATTAACGTATATAAATGAGTCATGACTGAAGTGAAACAAAACAAAAAAACATACCTAAATTAAGAACTTAAAAGTACATAAAAATTTCCAACCATTCCACGATTCAAAATCGTACACATATTGCATATTTGGACTAATATATACTCCGAATAACACATGTTACACTGATTTTGTAACGGATTGAGGAAGCATAGAGTAACCAGATTGCCAACTCTATATCAATTATACTATTGCCAACTCTGACCAACAATATAACTGATTTCTTACCAAACATTTACAAACTCCATAGAAAAAAGATATATACAAACAATAATACAATAAAAACTATATAAAAAATAATAATGATAATTTTCAAAATTATACATACATGCATAATAATAAAAATAATATTTAATAATATTGAAACAGACTATTTAATTTGTCTACATCTGTCTTTTTGTAGCATGTTACATTATTGGAATTTTATTCTTCTCTGTTTTAAATTTTTCCTTTGTCAATAATCGATACCTTATGGTCCATTCGTTTAGCACAGCGGTTCCTAACCTTTTCAGTTTTGTTACCCCTATGACCTAACAGGGCAACTGATTTTACCCCGCTTTAAAATGTTATCGAAGAAAACAACACATGCATACAAATAGTCTTTATTAATCATAAAATTGCGCACAAATATACGTAATTACAATTTCTATGTACCTAATAAATTAATTAATGACAGTTAATGTGTTGGAATTGTTTTGCATTCGCAAGTTCTTTATGTTAGGTTTAGTTTCACATAAAGCTGATCTCAAGTCAAGACGGTTTTTGGTCTTTGTTTTTACTAAAGTTGAGAAACCAATCTCACATCTATAAGTGGTAACAAAAGGTATTTTTATTCTTAGAGCTCTATCAGCTATAATAGGATATTTCAGCAACTGCTTTTTGCCAAAAAATACCGAGGTCATAATTCTGAAATTCCACTTTGAAAGTGCTATCCTCGGGTAGTCCGAGAAATTCTACTTTGGCTGACACATCTTCTTTAAAAATTTCATCATCAGCAGAAAATGGTCTTCATATCCAAGAAGGGAACGGCGGCGCTAGCTGCTAGAAAGGGATAGAACACAGTGAAAGGTTACCTACCTACACACACATCGCCACTTTTTATTAGTGTACATGCAACGCGAGAGAACGGAAGCCACGTGGCGCTGATCTGTCATTATATCATATATTCCAAAACTTCTGTCATTATCTACATACCAAACATTACCAGCATTATTACCCCCGCAGAATAGCTGTTTTATCCCCGTATGTGTAATTACCTCCAGGTTCGGAACCCATGGTTTAGCTTGTTGAGCTAATTAGACCAGGAAAATTACATGAATTATTAGTCAAAACTTGAAAAAAAATCTTTCCCGCCATCTTATCGCGAAAAACTCTAGGGGATCGTATTAGAAGAGTCCTCATATCTCGTAAGTCAAAAAATTTCGATGCGTCATGGTTTTATTTAAACAATTATAATGAAAAATCTGTTTTCCCATTGTGTCAGGAAAAGTATGCATAGTAGAGAAAAGTGGTGCACAGACGAATTGTAGGAAATAAAATTATCTACAAAATCAGACTTGTTAAACTAAAATTTTTGTTATAATCAAAATGGGTATTTAAAAACCACGAAAATGGCCATTTTAAAAATTGTTTATTATTTTAACATTTGTTGTTGAATTCGTCTGAAACCTACAGAAAGTTAAGAGTTTTGTCATACTTTAAAAGTGTGCTAAGAATGGGTTCTGTAGATGTAATAGTTTTCGCACAATTTCATTTATATATCTCGAAAATCTCAAAAATTATTAAATTTTACCCTGTGTAGCGGTGTCAATTTGCAACGCAGGATGAATTAGTAACCGGCATTTTAATCTTGAAGACTTAATTAAAAAGCTTACTAAAATATATCAGTTTTTGCAAATTAATTGTCATGATACATGAAAAATTTACATGAAAAAGTTAGCGTTTATTTGTTTATAGTAAAATTGTTACATTTTAGGCTACGACTTCGAAAATAGTAGCAATAAATAGCTTGTGAAGCGATACGAATGACAAAAAAGAACTTTTTTGGACCAATAGAACCAGAGATAGACATTATTTTTTTTTTAATCATAGCGTCATTGTTTATTAACGTTAGACCTGAAATTTTAACAGTTCCTCAATAAAGAATCAAACTATGTGAGAAAGGTGATTTTAATAATATTTATGCAAAATTAACGACTTACGAACCCGCTAAAGTGGAGGTATCTGCCCGATAAGGAATGAAGCGTCGTGGCGGGGGAAGTCAACTGGAACACGTCTCGCGGGTGAGAAAACTGAAAGCGAAACTTCAAATTGATGCGCACTTGAAAAATTTGCCATATTCCGACTTCTTTTCATCATATAACTCACTTTTTAATAATCTGGGGTAGCTCGCTTATCTACATATTTGTAAACACGTTGAACCCCAGAAAAATAACGCAATCTGCATATTACGTTTTTTTTTCATTTTAATAGATATTGAACTTTTTTCAATGCATTAAGATTAATATAATTATCATTGAAATAAATCAGTGGATAATTTGGATATTTGATTTGAAAATATATGTATAAGATAATAGATATTGAATTATTTTTATTTCCACATGTTTTACAATTTTAATTTGATTAATTAATATATACTAAACTAAACAAATAAATTATATGTGGTTATTTAGTCTCTATTTAACTAGAACAGTGTCTCAGGCGGTGTGTATATGTCTTTTATACAAATCTACAGTTTTTATCTGAGCATGATGAAAATTTGCACACAATTCCTTGAAAACACTAGGAGGAGCACGATCTACTTGAGATTCAGAAAATCCGCCCCCATCCTCCATTTTCATTACTTTTTAATTTTAGCATTTTTCGGTATATCTTACGAGCTAATTGCCAACTTAACATTTGTACCTCAACATTGCTAATTTAAGTATCTTGAAACGAGATTTTGGATTTTTCGACATTTTACTCTATAGTGGATGTAGGGAGTAGAATTGTTTTCACGTTTTCGTGTTCATTTGGAAGTCTTTTATAAGAATTCAATGTTGCGTTTCACTCCCTCGCAAGTTTTATTCATAGTTGCGTGGAGAATCGATCGGTTTGCAAATCTTTGTTTTTCGTTTACTCATTGAAACGAGCATCACACAAATTGCATCACAAGTATGAATTTGTGACCCAAAATTCCTAATACATTACACTAGCTGAACACATTCGATAAAATCACACGGTAAATTGAATGTAACTGTATGGTAATATGAATGAACGTCCACTTTTTTTAACGTCCACTTCTTTCCGCATATCTGCTAGTTGCTTATTTCCCTTGCGTTGCTGTGGGGACAAAGGATTCAAAAGTCATAACTATGATTTGTTTAGTTTTGTTAAAGGTGTAAATTGTACTTTCCTTCTTTCTGGATTTTTAAAATAATTCGTAATTACGCACATACGAGCATACAATACTGAAAACTGAATATTTTGTACGTTTTCTTTGTGGTATTTAGTTTTTGAAATTAACAAAAGTGAAAATTTAATATTACGAAAGTAGAAAAAAATGGGAAATAACATATCAATTTTGAATATAATATAAGAACCCTGGGTATTGCCTGGCAAAATGAGTTAAAAAATTCCAGACCTGTTGACAGGTGTTTTAATAACTGAATGTCCTGTTATGTTTAAGTTTTTTTAAATTCCGAGTAACGCCGGGTATATTCTGATAGTAATATGTGAAAAGAATAAAATTATAATAGCTATACTTAAATGAACACATCGAAGAACAATGATATCACAGATCTTATTCTTCACGATAGGAAGGCAATCGGAGGATTATTTCGTAGCATGTTCCGATGAGTGTCACAGACGGAATTGGTGACTAGAAAGCCATTTTAATTTTTGAAGTCAGTATCAAAAACTACTTTTCCTTCTCAGATAGTTGAGCCAGCCCACACGTCGCTGCGGTACCTCCTCCCACCCCCTTGACCCCATTGGACTCCGATTGTCTATCAGCTCCTCTCCCCACCATTGCCATTGCTGCCGACACTATTCTGTCTTCAGTCCACAGTGACGTGACTTGTATGCGCTCGCCATTCAGTTTGCGGACTATGAAAGATTCATCGTTCGCGGGCGAAGGATGCGCTGAGAAAGTAACACAATTGAAAGAGGTACTTCGGAAATAAATAATTTATATCACCCTAATTAAAAGAAAATCCCACTTTTCAATCGCAAGAAGAAAAAAGGAACTTATATGATCAAATAAACTGTTATGAAGAAGTAAACAAATTACATCAACGCTTTGACATTTTTATTGAGAGGACAAAACTAGTTTTGGACGATTCTCTTTTGCCAGAACTAGTATTGATCACTTTAAAAGCTGGCAATAGCTGAACATCCAAAACTATTGTTGGTCGTTTTGAAAATGCTCAAAACTAGTTCTGGCAAAAACAAATCTGCCAAAACTAGAATTGGTATTTTTTTTCGTCCAATGACCGAACTTGGGTTTTGTGCGCTAATATATATACGAAAAAAGAAACGACCCTTGTAATGCTTAAGTTGAAAAGGTAGATCGCGATGCCAAATTATTTGTTGAATAAACATTGCCATTGTTGTAAAGAAAGCCATTATATCAGTGAAATAAAAATTACGTTTTATCGCAGAACTTATCAGTTCTTTTACTACTCAAGTTACTTTTTTAAATTCCAGATCTATAACATTCTGCCGACTATCCGCTATTCTTATAACATGAATGTTCTTACAATTTTATACGGATTACTGGAAGTCGCATAACGGTGAATAAAGTGTTTTATTACTCTAATATAACCGAAAAGAATTGAGTCACCAACTACTAATGAATAAGGTTCTAATCAGCGCTTATTTTCAAAATTTGTAAGAATTTTAAGGGCAAACATTTAACGATCGCGTGTTTACTGGCTTTGCAAAAGCAATCATTGGCATTGTTTAAAAGTTCCAGGCTTGACATTTATTTTTTCTTTTTCTTTAGTTTTACTTCAAGAAATTTTATTTCACTGCATAATATGTGATATATTTACTTTTTACTTAATTAGAATTTTAAATGTGTTAGTGCATATTTATCAATAGGAATGTTTTTTTTTAATCTTTGTTTAATAAGACCTAAGCAAAAAAACATACTTATAAAATTTTCAACAGCTTCATAAAATGTTATAAAATCTTCAATATTATAAAATTTTAAACACTCCTCCACGAGTAGGTACTCGGAAGTTGTGAGTTATCTTCATAAAATGTTACTCTATTTTACTCCATTTTAACTTCACAATATATTTTCAATTGTTATCGTGTCACTATCGGGCTATTTATGAAACTGCTGTGTTAGTGCTTGAACAGGAGGACAAATATCATGTACCGACACGAAATCATGGGAGGAGGGTGTAACTGATTCGACTTTTTTTCATTGTAGTGTTTGTAAATGGAAAATGCGTGATATTGAAGCTTATCTGCATGGGGAGATAGGAGGTAGGAGGTGGGAGGTAAAGGCTATTGCTAGTAACCGGTTACCTGGGTTTACCAACAACTTGGTCCGCGTGGCGGTGATACTAGAAGTTGTTTATTTATTTATTTTCATTTTCGTTCTACATTCTTCCCAGTATCTTGACCAAATTGTCACTACCTGGGATTATGCATCGCACTTTCTCTATCTTGTCTTATATTTTAGGTATGGTTTGTTATATTTTTTCCCTCTGTGTTCCTGACACCAGTGGTTCATCATGCTCTTCTTTGCACAGGTAGGTGTGGAATTCATCTTTTATCTTACCTTATATTCATCACGTATTCGTCGAACTCTTCAAACACTTCTTTCGTTGCGATGTATTTTGTCATTTCCCCGTAACAGTAGACTCCTCGTCGCGTTAGTTGTCTCAACCAGCGTCCTGTCTCCTCTCCCGTCAGCACGCAGTCGTATACAATGTATTACACTGTTTCTTCGTCCATTCCGCAAACAGTCTGCTGTAGTCTGTAAATTTCTCTTCACCCAGTATGTATTATAGCCATCATGTCCAGTTAGTATTTCCAGTAACGGCCGCGAAGTTCGAAATCACTTCCTATTCTTCTAACTGAAGTTGACGTCATTGATAAATTCATGTCCTTAACCGTCTTCTACCGCATATTTCAGCATCTAACGAGCCCCCTACTTAACTTCCCCTTCCATCCTCGCTCAGTTCCGTGTGTTATCACATCCCCTATGCATGCTCCTTTATTATACCTTATTAAATGGTGGTCCAACTCCAGATCTATTGGTAGTATCCCCATTAGTGCTTGCATTGCCCATGTCAAGACGCTCCTGTACACACCGTTCCACATAATATTTGCGGCGCAAACACTCCCTTGTACAGTTGCAGTAGTTGTTCTTTCCCTATCGTGTTTTTGTTAATACCTATTCTCATTAAGCGGTATACGACTGTCTTGATCTTCTTCTTCATGTAGTTAATATGGTCATTGAAGGTTAAACGTTCGTCGATGCATACTCAAGATATTTTACTGTTTTCTTTATGTTGAATCGCCAATCAGGGATCCGAATTACTGAATCTCTCCGACTTTGTCCTCGGTTTCCATAGCCGAAAACAGTTCCTTCAGTTTTTATCCGAGATATTTTTAACTTTATGTCTGTGCAAGCGCATTCAAATTTTGTCAGCTGTTCGGCACTTATTTTGTAAAATTCTTGTCTACTGTTTCCGTCTACAATTAGCGCTATGTAGACTATGTATTTCTATCTCTGTCATTTTTTCGAGTACGATATCAAGCAGGGAGTTCCACAAAAGTGGTCCCGAATGGCTTCTTTCCGGGCAACTTTGCGAAACTTTATGGATAACCTTTTCTGTTCCAATCTCCAGTACCACGTGTCCATCGTGTAAATAAGATTGCATTATGCACACTCATGATATTCCGTGCCTCTCCAATTCCATTGCATCGAGTCGAAAACTCCTTCGAAGCCGATAAGAACGACTGGTGTGTATTTCTTACGACGACTCCTTACTCGGTCCACGAGCCGTTCGACAGCTTGTGCCGAGCAGCGATCTTTTGTAAAGCCGTATTTATTGCTATTCAATCTTCATCATCGTTCATTCTGTATCCTGGTCATATAATTTATTCCACATCCTGGTATTTTGTAAAATATTTGGCCTAGTGTGGGTAACAATGTTATTGGTGGGCAATTCGGGATCACGGTTACCTGGTTTGAGAAATAGTTTCAATTTACTTTTTTCCACTGTCGGGTAAAATACCAATGCTGCATAACATGCATTATATGTCGCTAATGGTCCCTACTATATAATGTAGCTTCTTTACCATTTCGTTCGTTATACCATCTGTACACAAACATAAACACACCAACCACCTTTCTCTGGATACACGCAGCCAACACATGCTCGTCTCTCTACTAACAACCAACCAGCAAGATTAAAGAAGAATCAATAAAAACACAGCTTTTTGTTGAGGTAAAAATTTGATTGGATATTGCAAAAAGATATTGTTTCATTGTCAAGATGACTTTTTATAGGTTACATTAACAATGCATTGAATTGCGAAGTAAGATCCACGATATTCAATAATATATATTATTCGTTGTTTCAGCATGTAAAAATGACTTTAATTAAAAAATGTATTTATTTTAAAAAAATACTTAGTTCACTTTTCCTCCCGTTCCTTGCATTTTGTGTGTTGTCATATCATTTCCGATCACGGCACCACCACCGACACTGTTTCCGTTTTATAGAGTTGCGCGTACAACCTGACTGACGTACAGGTAGCGCTATCTGTGAGAGAAGTTAGGTATTTAATCACTTCACCTGTATGTAACGAGAACTGTGTTGCTCGCACAGCTGTGCCAAAGCAAACTAAATCAGAATATTAATAATATATCTTTTAAGCGCCAATAACGAGTCTAATCATACTGCGCAGGTGCGAGGACACACCTTTAGACATGAGGTGATTATCAGCTGCATATACTTTTGATTCCTTCACCTGCATGATCATTGAATCACGTGTCTTGTTGATATTTCGAAACACCTACGTAGCTCGGTCATTTCTTGATTCATATCTGCCAACACTTGCCTCACCTCATCTATCGTAATACTGTTACCATCCGTCAGTTCAACAAAGTCATACTCCTCACTTGTCATTTGTTCCGTCTGCCCCCTTGTGATATGTCTTGTACCATTTGCTTTCCAGTTTCTTACCATCCGTTTGTGAATGTCATCCCTTTACGAACTGTACACCACGCAGATCTCCTTTTAATTTTCTCGCGACTTATGATATAGCTAAGTCCCCACATATTTGTGTCAATACTTTGTTGTACGAATCTTTCCCAGTCTGCACCTTTCTTACCGCGAGTTGTCTTCTTGAATCAGCGTAGAAACTATCTATATTTCCTTTTACCTCTTTCGTATTCCTCAGATCCCGCCTTCCATTTCTTATATGCTCTGCGTAACTTATTCCTCTCTTTTTTCATCGTTTGCAGCTCCGAATCCCGCCAGGTGTGTCTCCACGATTCCCACAAAATGGCCGTAGCTGTTTCAACAGGTATTCCTGAACCATATCAACCCTCTCGTCGAGGTCCTGGATATCTTTTCTTAATCCATATTTCTGGTAATCTCCTCCGTTTTCAATTTATTCCAACTTTTTTTCTGTAGTTGCCAGGATGTCTAATGACATTGTTGTTCTTTCTATTTCGTAAATTATCGTTTTGTGGTTGTTGTCAATCTTGTCATCCACCATCCACCGTGTCGCTTTAAATCTTAATGGCATATTCACCAACCGCCCCCGACGCAAATAAGGTTCCGGAAGTGCACACACATGGATCTTTTTGTCACTAACGTATTTCATTAAATTCACCATTCCTAGAAAGCCATCTCATTAATTCTGCTGTATGATTTTAAGTCCAATCATTGGTGTTTCTGTGTATTGTTGCACAAACTTTTAAGTACTCTGAACACAATTTACTTCTAACACTGTGCGTATTGATTAGACTTCTTCGTGTGCAATTTGACGCATTTTACTGGGTCTGTGTGTGTTGGGCACGTTTGTATATCATGTCCCGATTGGCAACAATGTCCGCATATTTGGACTTTCTCCCTGCAGATTCTGGCCTTGTACCCGAAACGGTGGCATTCAAAGCATCTGAGGGGTTTTATATATGCCTCAGCTCTTAATGAAATCTACCCTACGTGCATTTTCCCTTATCAATCGCTCTCTTGTACATCCAGCGGGTAGTTCCAGTATCCAATGTCGCATTCGCCAGTCGTCTTTGCCGATCCTCTTATTAACTCGAATTCCTGTTCCTTTTTCCTCTGTCAAGCTATTTTGTCTTTTAACTTTTGAAAGAAACTCATCTTCCTATTTATCTGGTAGTGTACATTATTATCTTTGGGTTTATTATGCGAGTTTCCTCTTNATCTTTTAACTTTTGAAAGAAACTCATCTTCCTATTTATCTGGTAGTGTACATTATTATCTTTGGGTTTATTATGCGAGTTTCCTCTTGTCGCAATTCTGCGTGGTCGTGTAATAGGAGGTTATTTTCTCACTCATTGGTCCAATAGTTTTTCTCCATGAGTTAATCTACATTCCTCGATATTAATCATTCTACAATCCTTGCCCACTAGATTGTAACATGTCTGTGGAATATTAATATTCTGCGTTTCATCACGTTTTCCAATTATGGTCACATTTTCATTTTGTGTACTTGTTCTCTTGACTGTCTCTGCGTACGTGTTCTTTTGGTTCTCTTCACGACATATGTCTTGGTCCGTCTGCTGTTCTGTCAACCTCTCTCCTATTTTGAGAATTATTCCATTAGTCTTCTCCACAGTCCGTTTCATGTCACTGAGCAAGTGTAACATAATGTATTGTATGTTCTGACAAACACACCGCATCTATTCTTGCATCTAGCAGCTTCGTTTCCAATTCATTTGTGTCTTTTCGTAGCATCGTTTTGAGTATATTACATCTATCATCAATGGTCGTTACACCTTTCCTGTAATGCGTCTATTGTGCCCCTATCTTACAAGTTAACGTGATACCCCTTTAGTTTTTCAACCAATTGTAAAATTGGCTCCTTCGCGTTTGCCAAGTCCGTTATCTCTTTAAGCTGTTTCCGCAGAACGTCCGCTTCCTTTCGTGTATCTTCAATCAGCAAACATAGTTCCTTAACCCCGTCTCTAATACTTTGTTGATACTTACCAGATAACTTCTTAAATATGTCTTCCTCGAAGATATTCTTCATAGATGCACTTTCCACTTTTTTATTTTCCTGTCCCGTTTTTCTGTATCGTCTTGTACGCGTGGTAATGTTATCAGTATCGTCTTTAGTAGTGCTATGTTCACAAAGCAGTGAGTCCTCAACTTCAAATTTTCCTTGGTAAACTGATGCCTGGCGACACTTTTCCCCCACCGAGTATTGGTGTACGTACCTTTATCTGTGACGCCATTGTTCATGATTGTCCAAAAGTGTTTCTTGCCTCTGTGTTGTTACGTACGTGATTAGGAGAATAAAAAATGGTTTCTCTCCCACCACGTGATATCAAGTGATATCAACTCACATGAAGTACGAAAGTATAGACCCTGAACTCTCCAACCAAATTTGGTTTATCGATTATCTCCGTTTGGGCAGAAAGGGCAAAAATCCAAAATACAGGTACATAGTTTTCCTATTCAGCATAGGCAGCGTTGGTATTCGCGCCTCTAGTACCTTTGTTAATTATGATATGTTGACTATACGCTGTGTACTGTTTGTTGCATCTCGTATGTATAGTTAGCGTCACATTTCTAATGTATAGCGTGCTTTGTAGCAGTATACAACAAGAAAAGTGTACAGAGATTCATAATAACAAAAATCACCCGAAGGGCATTACTAAAGGTTTAAATATAAAAAACCTTAACTCGGGAGCAGAAGGAGCAGCGGAAGAGTAGTAAAAAGTAACAGGGGAAGTAACAAGGAAATAATAAAAGGGAAACATTACTACCAAAGAATTTGGAAATACAATTTCGAAAAAAATACAAAGGACGAAAAAACCTTAATAGGAACAACCTAGCCTAAGCACAGTTGAGCATAGGAAAATCTACAGCAATTCAACGATGGAAGCAAATAGCACAAATGAGCATGATTCCATTAGAAGTGATATTGATGCAGGTTTGGTAACTGGTGATGAGACAACACAAGGGGAGTTTGTTGTAGTGACACGGTGAAAGAAAGGGAAAATGCCGTAGCAGATATTAGAGTCAGAAAGCCGCGGGGGGATGTGATTGAGAAGCAGAAAATGGTAATAAATTAGACGAAATAGTGAGAGAACTTTGGAGTACACTGGTGCGTTTACACAAAGTAAATGACGAGAATAAAGAAAAAGGGAGAATGCAAAAGCAAATTGCAACTTTAGATAAATTTTTTAATGCTGCAGGGGAATCTTTAAAAGGAATGGGAAAGATAATAACTGAGCGAATAAGTGAAACAGTACAAGATCAGGTGACTCGTATAGCAGAAGAAATTAAAGAGGAGGTATATCGCGAGGCGGTGAGAAGTACTGATGATATAGTTGAAGGTTTGAATCAACATGTTCGAGAAATGAAACAAACGATATTTGCTATAGCACCTAAGGTTAGGGAGGAAGGAGTAGTTCGAGAAATAGAGCAACAAGTGAAACAGATGGGAACAACAATAATACAAACTATACAAGGAAAAGAAGAGAAAATGTATTCTACAGTTTTAATGGGACACCATAAGAAGGATAAATGCTAGAAGGTAGTGTTATTGAGAAGCAAGGAAGTATAAGTGACAAATTACGCGATAGTATATATAAATCAAGACAACCAATTAAGATAACAGCGATGTGAGCAACGGAAAAGGGGGATCTGCTTGAAATGGTGCCAGACACAAATGAAAAGGGAAAATTAGAGACAATATTAAGGAAAACAGATGAAATAAAACAGCGTCAAATTGGGAAAAGGAAACCGAGGATTATGATACTAGGAATGCCAAAAGAAAGTAATATAAAATTATTAACAGATAAAGTCATTAATCGCAATTTAGAGGATGAGGGGGAAGGGAAAAAGGAACCGCATTGAAGATTAGTAGGAAGGCAAAAAACAGCAAATAGTAAATATGAAAATTGAATGGTGGAGGTAGACGGAGTGGTTTTACACAATTTATGAGAGGCAGAAAGAATATATTATGATCTAATGAGCATACATATAGAGGAAGACTTGGAGCCACTGAGGTGTTACAAATGTCAGAGGTACGGTCATGTAGCGGCTGTGTGCTGAGAAGGAGAGAGCGTAAGTAGCCATTGTGGAGAAATGGGCCACGAATTTAAAAATTGCATGAGAAAAACAGAACATAAGCTGTGCATAAATTGTAAAAGAAATGGACTAGAATGCGCACATTGTACAATAAGCAAGCAGAGCCCAGTTCATACAGCACTCTTGACGATTATATATGTAGATGAACAATTAGTTCACCCAATTAAGTGATGGGCAAATTTTAATTGAGCTCAATGTATTTGAATTGCGCGCGGCGATGGACGGGTTTTTGTTAAGGAGACGAAGTGTCGAGCCTGTCGGGACTCTCTGTCGAGTGCGTAAAGCGCGTCAAGAATTCCCCAATCAGAGACAGTCAGCCCCTCCTTCCTCCCCGCTCGCGCAGCGCAGCGCGAGACAGTGGAGAAGAACGCTCTCTTCTATATAAGAAGACTGGCGGTGGCAAGAAGTCGTGGTAGCGCAGTAGCAAAATGTACGCGTTGTTAAATTACATGTAGGGCAAATGTGCAAATGTTGCACGGAGATTAGAACGATTTAAAAGTCGAGCTAGCATTCGGCTAAAGAACTGAAATGTGGCACGCGGTGCTGCTCACGAAAATCAGCTGATTTTGAACTTGACCTACGCGAACGCTACGACGGAGAAGGAGCGCTGGAGACAACACAAGGTATACGAGTCAAGTGTACGGCGTCGTATCGTCAACTTTTTCTTGTCGGAAAAGAGACTTAATTATGCGATTAGTGATTTTGGAAAGTTATCGCTGTAGATTTTATAAAGTTCATGTTCCAATGTTACGGGTATTTAATAATTTATTTTGTGTAAATAATGTTCAGGTTAATCAATGCTCTGAGTCAATTTAGTACGATTTTCATTCTTTTAATCAGTATTATTTAATGAATTATTTCATTAATAAATGTTTTGTTAAACAAATTACGTTTCTGTGAAACAATCAACCATTTTTCCTTTGTTCTACATGTTCTATTGTATGTTTGTATACTATTTCAGCTGTTAGATGTTAGGTAGATTTTATTTGGGAAAATTTCAAGTAGGATCATTTAGAAATTTATTTAATTTCTTTAATTTGGATTTTATGTCAGTTAAATTACAGTGAATACTTGTACTGATAGAAGTGAGTAATTCAGTACGGTATTATATCGGTAGAACTGTTTTCCTAACCGTCCCGCTGATCGGACGACTCTCAGGTCCTGGAAGTATAAATATTTGTGTTTTTGATCATTTAAAATCCACCGACTTGGATCAGTGTGGTCATTCTGAGGGTATTTATTTGCCGCCCAGTGCAAATCTCGCTGGTGCACCTAGGTTACCCTTCGAGTTATCCAAGACTTAATTGTATTATTGGTAACTAGTAAGAATTGTTTTCATTCATTACGAACTCTAGTATAAGGACCATTATATAGGAGGGGTGATAAAAGTTGCATCAATATAAAATGTCAGTCTAACTTGCTTAACGGGTGGTATAGAACCTGTACCCAATATAGCCAACGCTTTTACTTCGATAAGAGTAATAATTGTACCTCACGTTTTGCTGGTAAGACATTCGAACTTGAATCCATAACCAACCTCGGACAACAATTCAATTCACTTGCTCTTGTGGCGCTGTTCTGTACTTTCTGCATCGAGCGTATGGAACGAATATTACCTCGTGTCTTTGTTTGTTTGTTTGTTACGTTATTAATTTGTATTTCTTTACAGCAAATAGTCACTTTCGTGAGTACAATTAATATTTATTTAGGTATTACTTAAAGTCTTTGTGACCACGCTTTTCGTTTTCTAGTACGCTTTCCTTGAAAGTTTCGGGAAGTTACTAGTAAAACATGAGTGTAAATTCACTGGGTACATGATTGTGAGTTGCAATGTTTCTTATTTCTTCTCTAATGGTGTCCATTCTATTGGATACGGTTTTCCCCAATTACTTCGGATTGCTTCATGCTTCGTAAGTAAAAGATGTAGCGGGATGCTTTAACCTCACATTATCAGCTCATGTGAATGATATTGTGGACCGCTAGCTGTGGGCGAGTGAGTTTCAAGCATTTGTTTCGCAGAGGTTGGCAATTTGTGTAAGGCAGCTATTTTTAATAATTTTAGGCAAATTAGCACGACTTGGAGCATATGTGCTCTTAAGCGGTAGTTACATATTCTCGCGCCAGAGAGCAGCACGAATCAGAGGCACTATTTTCAACTTGAAATTATTAAATATTCCTCCGCCCTTGTGGCGCAGGAACCCTGCTATATGATTGGTTATTAGTTTTTGAGTAATTATTAATCATTAAATATTATGACTAGAAACTCAGTTATTAGCATAAAGAATAATTACACCAGTGAATTATATTTATTTAAAACAGCCCTTTATATTTCAGTATCATATATCACATTGCGCGTCATTAAAAACTCCGAATGTTCCCGCTGCGGAACCAATTTCTTAAGATAACGCTCTCTGGTGGGGCAGTTGGTCGAGCTATGAGGATAAGTGATTGACTTTAGGGAGAGAATGCAGAGAACTGTTCTGCAGTGTAACTTTATTGCAAGACGCAAATTCTCCTTAAGGAGTTGTTTCGAACACTCAAAGTAAATTGTGTGTGTTGACTGTCTCTCACGCCAATGTTTGAGATTGTTGAAGAAGTGCTTCTACATTCGGAATCCTAAGAGAGATCATTTCCTAATCGTGCTGTGACGTCACTCGCTGGAACTTCTGATACCGAAAATCTTTACCTGCGCTGGGATCGAACCAGCCGTCTGTGAGTCTCAAGTCTGGTGCGTTGGAATTATATGCATCTTCATTGGACCAGTCAGTTCAATATTCAAGAGCCTATTTAATGTCTGTAATTTAGTATTATTTTTTTATTAAATGTAAATATTGTGAGATTTGAATAATTTACTAATTAATTACAAATTTAATCATCCATGTTGCGGAATTTTGACGTTTAAAGAGTAGAAATTTAAACGGATGACGGTTGGGAGGCGAATCTGAGGGTTGGCAGCCACACCCGGAGCGCGGCACCAGGGTATCGGCGGCTCCTTTAGCGTCGAGAAAAAATTTATGAGGGTTTAGAAATCGGAAGCTAGCAAGAGGATGGGGGAGGAGGTCCCACCCAACCTCAGAACACCAGATGGGCGCAGGGTAAAAACATGTACGAACTTGCTTGAAAAAGCGTTGAAAATTAAAACGTCGTTGAGAATATTCTAGAAAGCCCTTTAAACGTTCCAATGAGAATCAAGGCGTAAGAAGGGGAAATCATTTCGGTATTGGGAGTTTTCGGCCACGTGACATTCAAAATTTTGAAGATTTTCGGGAGAAAGAAGGGATGGAGCCCATTTAAGGCAGAACAATCCAAATTTCGTCCTCACAGAGATTTTTCGGCGGCGCTTAGATGTAGCGGCTCAGAGACGCATAGATTTTTCGTTCTCACATACGAGTTTTTTTCGGAGGAGATCAGATGGTAGCTCCCTCACATCGTTTTTTAGACGCAGCTGACGTAGCTCACGTCTCACAGATAGTACAAGTTTTTCGGAGGAGCTCAGGTGGTAACTTCCTCACATCGTAGTTCATGCGTCTCACAATTCACATCTCGCAGATCGTACGAGTTTTTCGGAGGAGCTCAGGTGGTAGCTCTCTCACATCGTTTTTTTTGCGGCTGCTCAGATGCTCATGCGTCTCGTAGCTCACAGCTCACGTCTCGCAGATCGTACGAGTTTTTCGGAGGAGCTCAGGTGGTAGCTTCCTAACATCGAAGTTTTCGCATAGGAGTTGACGCTGCTGACGTGTCCATTGGAGGCTTTTAGCGAGAAGCTGACGGCTCACAAACTGTTGAGGGGCTGATCTCCGGGAGGACCCTACTTAGCGGCGGTAATTGTCATCTTGAGAGGTATGGTACGTCTGTTGGTGATTGTATAAACCAACACCGTATTTGCGCTTGCGCGTCATGGCATGGATTACGTAAGAATGGCACAAACTTTAGAATAACTTAGTGCCCAGACAGACTGTAGTCTTAAATGAATCCTGCCATGAGTAAAGTCAGTGTTTTGTTTTTGTTAAGAGACAAAGAGATTATTGTTAATTAAATTAAAACGGTAATTAAATTCAGTGTAAGTTAGTTATATGTTTTTTGTAGTGATAATGTCACTTTGGCATTAAAGTAATTGTTAAATGACGACGATTTGTATTTGTGTCTTTTGGGGGAGATTTATTTAATTAAGGGATGTTTTCAGCAATTAAAATAGCTTTTATTAATGGATTTACTTGTCTTGCGTTTTCCTTAAGTGGAACCATTGCATGGTCCTTTTCCTTCTGATAAAAATCGTACCCCTTAAGTATTGTGGAACCCTGAGAGGAGCTAGCCGAGGCATTTACATTTCAAATTAAATATTCAAATCATTATTAATAAATCTCAACCCCGTTCTGCCACAATTTGGCTTTTCCCAACATGGGGCTATTTATTCATAATCATTAATAAGAATTTCAACCCCGTTCTGCCACAATATGAATGTATTGTAAAAAAAGCAGTTAGAAACTGCGTATGACCACGGGAAGACAATAAACGATTACTCTCCGGAAGCAAGGTGGGGACCATCCCATCAAATCCGATCAAGGGCCCTGAAGCAGAGTCGGATTTAACATTTCAGCACGCTCCTAACAATAAAAATAATTCGGTACGTGTTATAATATGAACATAATACCAACAAATTTGAATTAATAAAAAACAAAAAAGTCATTTCAGAATTACGTATTATCATCAAATTAAATATTATTCGGAAAATATTTTTTATAAATTGTGACTCTTAAATAACACTGAATTCGAGATATATTTTTTCAATGGATGCCACCTGGCGAGTCACATAAAACATCCGCCTCTACCCGAGTAGTAGTCTATTAGTAGTGTTTAAAAAAATCATGTTTGAAGTAATGAGTTTCGACAAAACTGCCGTAATTACAAAATACATGTAATTAAAGCCGTAAAGGTTTAGGCTGTATTCCAAAATAAACATTAGATTATAATTCTTTGCATCATACTTTTCCTTCACTCCGGACTATCGGCGGATCAAAGAGGGTTGTTGTTAATGTAATTAATAATAAGCCTTTTTTCCTAAAAACATACTTCGGTTTTGGACTTGATGGCACAGTTCTGTAAATGGCATTTCTGTAAATGGTTTTAAGGAACTTCAAGTTGCTTAAAAACGCAGGAACATCCCGCAAAATACATTACTGGCTACGCCCTTGGTGAGATGAACAAGACTCTGAACAGAAGCGCGTGGTTTTCACTCCAAATATGGACAGTACTCTGATTGAAGTTTAATAACAAATTAAGTTTACTTGGTAATTGTGGAGCTTTAGCAACATTATCAAAGCATGATAAATTGAAAGGCGTTTCTATGTTGCACAATGAGCAAGCCCAGCAATGAAACTGAAAACGGAAGTTGTTTTTAAACATAATTTGCATGATAAATTGAAAGGCGTTTCTATGTTGCTCATTGTGCAACATAGAAACGCCTTTCAATTTATCATGCAAATTATGTTTAAAAACAACTTCCGTTTTCAGTTTCATTGCTGGGTATACAAACAATAAAAAGATCGGATATTTAAAAGAATATCAAATACACCAACAATCTCAATACATTTTTTAAAGACAGATCTTATGAGTGAATTTAAATGTTTATTATGCCAAAGTTGGTTGCAATTTATATAATAATTGAACATCGCCAATAATGTCGTACAGAGAAGAATACTTACCCCATTTATTGGATGAGCATGAACAGTGTGAATTAGATACTGAGGGTCATGTTACTATGACTATAGATAGCATTAACACGTTAACTGCCGCAAAGTTGACAAAAAATATGTTCATTGGGCCTGAACTTACAATAAAATCAAAATTATTTTCATTGTATTTCTGATGTCCATGTGACCATGTGGAGGACAATAAATTAATTTACTCTCCGAAAGCAAGCAAGGTACCATCCCATCAATTCCGATCAAGGGTTCTAAGGCAGAGGCAGATTGAAAAATTTCAGCAAAAAATCCTAGATAAGATAAAAAGTTAGCTACGAGTTATAATACTAACAGAATATCAACATGTTTGTAATATAACACAAAAAAATTATTTTACATGTACGAATTATTATCGAACTATAGATTATTCTGAGTATAGTTTTTACAAATCATAAGAATTGAAATAACACAAAATTCACGAGTCCTTGTTTCAATAAACGCGCTCCTAGACAAAAGTCTAGAGAACCTGTATAAGAAATCCACCTCTACCCGAAGAAAAACCGGAGCATAACCCGGGCCAGGATGGGGCTAAAGAATTAATGTATACAACCGTGCCAAAATTGAGAACACATAAAACTAAATTAATATAAATCATAAGACAACAACCATGCAAGAAAATAGTTTTAAAAAAATTGATATAAGTTATTTAAAAAGTACTTCAGCAATGGCGTGATAAAGTAAAGACGGATTTAACTTTTATTAAAATCAATAAATTCTTTAACATTGTAGAAGCACTGGTTCCGGAGGAAGTTTTTAACCGTGGATTTGAAGAGATTGAACTTCATAATACAAAAATAATAATAATGTCTTTATTATGTGGCGAGGTTTTGACCATCTGGTCCGCTCTTTCGCCTAACCATTTCTACCGCTCTTCCGCCTAACCTAATATCTTTTACATTTTTGGGGAGGGAATTATGTAGAACGATTCCCGAATGATATGGTCCTTTTTCGAAAAGAGTGGTTGATACTCTAGGACGATGAATATTATTACTATTGCGAGTATTGTGTTCGTGAACGAGACTGTTTCGTATGAAGCAAGGGTGGCACTTCTGTAATTCGGTCTTAACAAACACGACCGTTTCCTAAATATAAATGCAGGGAAGTGTTAAGATATTTAATTCCTTAAATAAAGGTTTACATGAGTTTCGGGGGTGAAATTTACAAATTATCCGAACTATCCTCTTCTGAATTCTGGAAGTTTGAATGCTCTGACCGGAATTGCCCCATAAGACGCCTATAGAACTGTCGGGCTGTCTCTGTCGGCTTCCCTGCAGGCTGGCCAGTTCAAGGGTCTCCGACGAGCCGCGACAAGGGGAAGGGGATGAGGTGAAGGAAGGGGTTGGAAGGGGTTGAAGGGGGTAGGGAAGAACTGGGGTATCGAGCCGTAGGCCGAGATAAACTCCGGATATGTGACAGTCGTTTAACACTCACGCGGTTCTGGGTTGAGCGTGAACGGCAGAGAGTGGGCAGCGGTCCTTGACAGTGGTGCTGACGTCGTTTCCGGCAGGCCAGGGCTTGGCGCGGGTAGTCCGGCTGGAGGTCCGCGGTTCGAGGGAGGATGTTACGGGGGCGAGGGGTGGAGGTAGGTTTCTGCGAGCGACGTCCGAGGGCATCTTCTACACCAAGACCTGTTCTCACGCCTCCTGTCCACCCACTCCACTCATCTCGGTCTCTCTCACCTCTCCCTCGTCTGACTCTCTTCTCGGCTCTGCCCTGCGTATATTTTGTTTCCTTTCTTGTGTAAAGGTTTCACTAATATCCTCATATCCTCATTGGCATCCACTGAGAATGTTATCCATTAATGTTGGAAGTTTGATAGTATTAGTGGGTAATCTCAATACCTTATTTTCACTAATGTAATTCAAAAATAAGATTTTAGAAAACATCAATTTCCCATTGCACACCCTTACGGACTGTCTCTTATACACATCTAGATGTGTATAAGAGACAGGAGCAGCACGAATCAGAGGCACTATTTTCAACTTGAAATTATTAAATATTCCTCCGCCCNTTATTCATCTCAGAATACACAATAACCATGGACTCAATCCTAATATCGAACTTTTAACGTTATTTTTACATCTCACACTACCGCGCCCAGCTTGAAGAATATAGTCCTTCTATGTGATCTCATCCTAAACATAACGACATTGGTGGTTGAAACACCTCGTCATCCCTAAAACTATTTTTTTTTAATCCCATGATTTAAAAAAAAAATTTCAATATTAGTTTTCAATAATTTGAATCCATAAACCCATTTCCACCCCTCCCCATCCATCCAAGGGGAGCTAGTAGTGTTATAATTGTATCTATGTACCTATATACATATGTATTTGTCGAAAATTTTCTCGATAACGGCTCTAACGAAATTCACAGATTAGATGTAATTTGGGATGAAAATGTGACATAACATTGTCTTTTTTCTTCGTTGAACAACTTTAACACGCGTAAAGCTAGCGTCATTAATAAAGCAGAAAATCTTCGACATAATGGTAGTGTCTGGTGGTCCAGTTGTCAACAATTGTGCCTTTTAGTGTGGCGGAGGTTTGCGGTAGTGTTTGAGCGTGTGAGGGTGACAATTTGAACTGACTTCAGGAGCTCTGTACAGTTTTGTGTATCTGGTTCGTGAAAAGAATTTGACTTTCTGGTGAAAAGTAAAGAGTTGTTTATTTGGCACGCACAGTGGGGGACCCCTGGTGCATGGGCGGTTAGACGCCGGCCAGCGACCAAGTAAGAAAAATGCTATTCTGCTGCGATATGAAAAAAATACAACGGTGGGAGACTGTATGAGAGCTGTTGCAGACGTCGTCACAGCAAAAGCAGTGACCTACGCATCAAAGATACGAGGAGGTAGTGTGTGCGTATATTTAAAACGAAATGATGACGTGGAGATATTGGTAAGTAAAGAATTTTTAATGATTAAAGAGATTAAAGTGAAAATACACATTTCCTCTTATATCACGTATGTCCGACAATAGAAAATTAGTCATTAACTAATATTTTGAGCAGATTTGGACAAATAGTAAGTCCGATTAAAGAAATTAATTTGGGACTGACGGAAGGCCAGGCACATGTAAAATCTTTCACCCGATTCGTATACGTAATTTTAAGCGGGACGACGATCCCAAGTGCAATAAACATTTCTGTACAAGGACACCCATAGACAATATTTCTAAAACAAGAAAATAATTTGTGCTTTATCTGTAGATCAGCGAATCATTTTCCACAGAAATGTACAATGCCACGAAAGGAAATAAGTAAAATTATTATATTGTTGTATTTGTTTATATTGTTGTATATGTAAATGGGGAATGTAGCGTGCTAGCATGGAGCAATAGGAGTTGGGTGGTAGGTCATTGTTAGTAGGTGGGCCGGTTAACTGGGTTTACCAACAACTTGGCCCACATGGAGTGGTTAGTGGAAGTAGTTAGTAATAGTTAGAGTTATTGATACTAGAGGAGCTGGATAGAGGAAGGAAGATTTGCTTTTCTGTAGTCACAGATGTATGAACTGGGACATTAATGTGAAAAGCTCCACATTTTCTGGCCCCATCGGGAATCGAACCCGGGATGACTTGGTTACGAGCGACAACACTACCACCTAAATGGTGTTTAAATGAAGTTTGAGCATATGACTTGACTTGGTTCCGATTTTGGACCCTTTCAATGGAGTCTGTCAACGCTTATGTCACGTCCAAATCGTCTGCCATTATTTTTCCCATCATTGGTAGGTTATGCTTGACAAATATGCGAACTATGAGCAAATGGAGTGACTTTCCTCCTTTTTTTAATTATATAAATTAAGTTTTAAATATGTTCGTCATGCGAACCTGTTGGCAGACTTGCATTTTCTCATACTACCTGTCAACTACTATATATTGATAAGAATTATAAACGTGAGCAAATCAGGTTACTATTTTTATCGTTGGTTCTTAGTCTATAATAGTGTAGTACATGGAGCGACATGACAATAGAACAGTCTCGTGTAGTTCTCTCATTGTGAACCATAAGAGAGAGAGATGCGAATCCCGAAACTTCTAGTATTAAGCGTCTCCGGCAAAATTGAATAATTGTCTTATTTATCATTTAATTACGTATTTATTTAATGTATTATATTGCATGTTTACTGTTTGGATAGTTACAAATATGGATATTGTGGAAAAAAGCGTTGACTTCAACCAAAAGCAGTTCATTTTACAAGAAATACTCTTTAAGAGACATAATTGAATGTCAATGTAATATATGATTTTGGTACGGGGCACTTCATTCTAAGGTTGTCTAATTTTCGAGTTGTAAGTAAAAAAAACAAAGAAAAACTCTTTTGGAGTTCATTTCGAAATTGTTGACATAATTCACTAGGCTCTTGCGCGATTTGTGATCGTCGGACAAAATATCCGTAACGACCTAATTTGAAGAAAATTTAATGTGCATTACATATAATTTAATGTAAATTTTGCGTACAAATACTTTTTCCTGGAAGTGTGTACGTTTCGAGTTATGAACAAAAAACTAAAAAAGTGCACATTTTCGAAGTTTTTCGGAATTTTTTGAATCCGCATAAGCTTTACGTGGTGGCAAAGCTGAAATTCCTATTCAGCACTTTCATAAACATCAGGAACAATTGTGAAACACACACACACACACACACACACACACACATATATATATATATATATATATATATATATATATATATATATATATATATATATATATATATATATATATATATT
>NNCF01126306.1:67740-93370 GCA_002313205.1 Laupala kohalensis
ATATATTTCCCTGGCGACTGAACTTTACCGCGCGCTCTTTCTCTAGCCACTCAGAAACTATTATACGCGTATGCTAGAAAAGCGACTATGGCAGTCCGTATAGGAGAGGAGAGCTGGCAAAGTAAACCCTCATAATGTGGGTGTCGCAAGATAAGTCATTTTTTTTCACGAAGTTTTGATTAGATACTTCACGTTCAATTAACAAACTGACGTTTTGACGTATGGAATGTAAAATATTTTTTATTTATACCATTCATGTAGTTTTTTTTCCACTAGGGTTGAAATTACGGCTTCTTGTGACAACGAAGATCCATAGCAAAGCTCTCCTTTCAAAACAAAATTTTATTCTAGGGGTCGCGATTTACTATAACATTGTACGCGAGATTTCTCATCATTCTAATGCTTTAGCTTCTCTGATTTGCCGCTACGCTGCGCGTATGTCGTCCATTTTGCGTCATTTGGCCAGCGACTGAGTGAGTGTTCTGTCACTCGCTAGAGGACGCAACAGGGTTGCTCCACAGGCCACAGTGCCAGCACGGCTGATCTCCCTCGCTCGCTGGCAGTGCACCAGCAGGCTGCAGAGTCACCCAGCAGGCGTACGTTAGTGTCGCCCCGATAGGGATAGAAGCGCGTGTGCGCCTGCGTGAAATCGAGAACGTCTTGTCTGCCCGTCCCCTCTCCTCTTTTTTGTTCGGTTGATGTACGAGCGTCGACGTCGTCGACACAACACTACATGCGGAAGTGTGCGACGGCGAGCCGTCGTGGCGGTGGAGGTGGCAGTACGTGAACGTGCGCGTGACCTAAGTGCGTGAGACGTGGATTCGGAACAGGAACGTGTGTTAGTGAGAAGACGTCGTGACGAGGGTGGTCCACCCCCGATTCTAGCTACTAGCGGCGACTGCGATAATAGTGACGACGGGGGCAGAGGTAAACGTCGTCGGAGAGCGGGCGGCAGCTGTATAGCGGCCCGCGCCGGCGGTGACGGCGGCCGCAGCGGTGGCGGAGGCGGCGACAGACAGGCCCGGCTGCCGGATTCTACTCCGCCAACAGGTAACGCATGCAAGTGAAACGATGTGTGAAGATTGGGTCATGGGTCTGAATTAGTGGAATGTGGAACTGTCGAATTGCGAATCTCCACTAAATGGGTTCGACACGCGAAACGCTGTCTCAACTTCACGTATTCAAATGAAGGATCATTCTTTCGAACAACTATTTTTGTTACATTTTGTGAAACATTATGTGGTATCTCATTGCATTGTGATACAAGAAAAAAGATACTCGTTCCAACATCATTTCGATTCGAAATAAATATCTTAGTTAACCGTAAAATATATCACCTGTGTTGATACTCGTGGCAAGTTGACCTAGCGAGAATTGGGACGGAAAGAAGTTAATCGGATATTTTAAATCAAAGATACTGTGAGACAATTGTTGAAATAAATTGTCAGTTCGAAATGGTCTCTTCAGAAAATGATCACCTTTCCAAAGTTAAATTGTTCAACTCGTAATACCTTGATAAGATCTTTTTTGTGTATGAGGATTCGGCAGTTTCGCAACCAAAAGTAATTGATTACATATCTTAATTACAACTCTTAATTGATTACTTATCTTAATTAAATACAGTAATTAAATAATGCGTTCATAATATAAAATAAAACTTGAGTTGAATTATTTAAAAATCTTTAACTTGTACTTGGATGTAATCATATTTCTTCTCATATTCTAACTCTCAAAGCCGACCCTTCGCAACTTCGCACAGACGTTTTTGTAATATGATTCACCCTTCGGTATAACTTACTGTAGACTAATAAAATGTTTACCAACAAAAATGACTATGTTATCTTCACTAATTCATGAGGTATAACAACAATTCGAAAAACCACATTTCACCGTTAACTATCCTGTTAAAATCGAAATTTCAAAAAATCTTTTATTAGTGAGCCTCTGAAATATAAAACGATACAAATATCTTTAAAATTTCATGTCCTTTTTTACTAGTTTTTCTCTGCGGTGGTAACTGAACCATTCAGGGTAATACCCCTTGGAACCATTTCAAAGTAAAACATTTCAAATTCCAGAAATTGTATTTTAGTAATTTATTTAGTCAAAATTAACGTGCGAAAACGGAAATTATATCTCAATTCGTGAGGTAAAATAATAGTGACAATAATGAATCTTGCCTTTTGCGTGAACAATAAAAAATTGGGAACATTTCTACGTTTTTGGATCCATTAATGAATCTAATAACCTCAAAATCAGTTTTTGTTATATAGTTGAATTACGGACAAGAACCGAGTCGCTATCTCTCTTAGTTCGTGAAATATAGTGAAAATAGGAAAACTCGAAATCTCTTGTATCTAAGCCTCTTATTAAAATATTGAATCTTAGTTACGTCAGCAACATTCCGTCATAATTCCAAGTTCGTTTCAAAGTTTTATTTTTCTCTGCGTTGTCGAATGAGTGAATCAGCGAGCCAGTCTGGGGCACCCAAACAGAGTATACGCGAGTTGCTTACATTTTTGGGGCGAGGGAGGATTTTTTAAAATTTAACATTTTAAGGATTTATGGAGGTGAGATTTTTTAAGAATGATATTTTAACTGTGTAGTTTACAGAATGTGATTTAGATATTTTGAAATTTTGTTCGCTTTGGTTACGTGTATTGGAATAACAAAATTCACTGAATTCGGGCAGGTATTATTAAAGTTGTTTTTTATATTTTTTTTTCGGGGGGGGGTGAATTTTTTCTATTACAACTGTTGTCTTGGGTGGGGGAGGAGGATTTTTCAGAGGGAACAAATTAATATTGCCGTTTATTGAATCTGCTTTATAATTATTGCAATTTTGTTCGCTGCGGTGTTGTGCAGGGTATTGGGTTATCTATGACCCTGACTTTGGGTAAGCATCGTATAAGTGCCTCAGCGTGTTGCTATCTGGCTGACCTGTTTGTTTTGCTTTGTTTACAATATTTTATGTAAATGAAATAATTTTTATTTACCATATTCCAATTACAATGGATAGTCTTTTAAATTCACAATTTTCGTACGCAAATATTATTTATGCTGGTTTCTTACATTTTTCCATAGACTAAAATTCGTAATTAATTATATTTGTTAAATGTGGTGTGTAATTTAGTTATAAATGACAAATTTAAAATGTAATTAATTATTTGTAATTAATTACATTTTTTGGATTTATTTTCTCATACACATTGTTCATGGTGAATGAATAAGAAGTATAGAATTAATAAACACTCCGTTGAAATTGTAGGGTTAAAATATGAATTTGTTGGGGAATATTTGGTGCAAAGAAGTTGATTCAGTATCAACTTTGCTCAAATGAACGGTTCTTACTCGGCTATCATTATTCAATGCAAATTACGTATGATTGTTATAATTCCGTAAATCTTTCACAACGAAACCTCAGCTACTTGTCCATTGTTTTTTATGAATGTTCTTCTGAACAATTTTAGCGTTTATGAATCTGATTTAACTTTTTCCACTGGTGTTGGCAGGAAATAAAAATTACTTAAATTTCACTGAATTAAGAAAAACTTGAACGATAATTTCAATGTTTTATGAATAAGATATTTCTTGAAATATGCTCAGGCAGTTTGTAATATTAATTCGTTTATATGTGTACGCGAATGGTTCATGGAACGAAGACATTCCACATAAAATGTTCGAGATGAGGGTTAACTGCTAATTAAGAGGCTAGTCACTTACATATTGCTTGGTTTTGTATTTCGAAATATTTTTTTCGCAAAAATCTCAAACATTGTTTAAATATTTGACATGTTACTTATTTCAACATAATTCATTGATTACGGAATAGGATCCACATGTTGAGTAATTATTATTCATATTACATGTGGCAGCCTATGACGTGATCAACGGATGGAGGGGGTGTTTGTTTTCAGCGAATACAAGTATACTCACTTCATTTTGCGCAAATCCACTTAGAGACTAAATAAGTGAAGAAAAAAACTCTTTCCTGCAGAAGAGCGTATTTTCTTCCCTTAGGTTAAGTGAACGGACCCGACACACCCGTTACCTGATGAGTCGCCACTGTATATTTCATTGAAGTTTCATTCTATGGAAAACAATTAGGCAAAACATTACGGTTAAACAGCAAAACTTACCTACAATGACAGAGGATTGACCGTGCTGCGCGACTAGTGGAAATACATGTGCTGACATTAATTTGCCTATGTTTGGTCCCGGAGAGGGATTGAGGATACACAATACGTACCAATATTAGCAAACCACTAACATTAATGGAAAAAACGGGAAAATGAAAAAGTAAATTTGGATTTATTTTATAGAATTAACGCGAGCAAAGCTGCGGATGTGTACACAAAATTCTAGTTATAGGGAAAATACAAGAAATTAAAAGGGAGGATTGAAGCGACAATAAGATACACCAATGAAATTAATAATAGATATTTACGAGAGGAAATCGCACGGATGTCTAATTGAACAAGTATTATTTCCTTCATAAAATAATGTCTTGCGACAACACATTCATTTAATGATTGGAATATTCTTCTTTAATATAAAGAATAAAATAATTAGGTTCTTATATTTTTTGTTGTTTTTACATTGCTGCAAGAGTCAAGTTCTTAGTAAATCTTCTTTTTCTTCATGCCTGATGTAAAATATATTGAGATTAATTTTATGATATAGCTCGTGAGTTCAAAGTTTATCCCCTACTGTTTTTCCCCCAACTTCAACATTCAAAAAAATTCCACCTCTTGTGATTGCCATTAATAGTTGTCCAAATAAAGCAATAGTTTCGCAACAATGTTCCATGGAATATATGAATTTCAATATAATAAGGCACTCTAGAAACCTTTATTGCTAGAAAAATAAATTAAAGAAGTATACAAAAGACCAATAAAATAAAATACTGTAACACGAAAAAATCCGTGATATTTCTATTATTTCAGCGGGCTGCAATGAGATTCTCAAATATGATACCCATCTGACGACCAGGAATTATGAATTAGGAGAATAAGAACACCAGATAATTGTAACGTTAATAAATTGGAATTTATTGCCAAAAATTATGGACATGAATAATAGAATTTGAATTATATTCTGACTCAAATGAACTGTTTTTTTTACAATATTTCTTTACTTGGTAATTGTGGAGCTTTAGCAACATTATCAAAGCATGATAAATTAAAAGTCGTTTTCATGTTGCTCATTTCTTTATTGGTATTAGAAAGCTGTTTCGGCTGCATAGCAACCATCATCAGTAACATACACTGAGTGTTACTGATGATGGTTGCTATGCAGCCGAAAAAGCTTTCTAATACCAATAAAGAAATGAGCAACATGAAAACGACTTTTAATTTATCAATATTTCTTTAATTACAACAATAATAATTCTGAAAGGGTAACAAGTGTCTGAAAGAAAAAAACAATAAAATATAACGTCTTTTTTAAGGTGTACTTTTCCCGTCTTTTAAATTCAATAGTTCGTACATCACGTTACCGTTTTCACATTGCACAGTAAAGTTCAGAACGTCATAACTGGTACAAATTTGTCACAACTTGTGGATCCGGCAGTGTAGCAATACGAAGCGCAAGCCACGTGCATAAAGATGACCTTTTGACTGGTTCGATTGTCGCGAATCGCCTCTCGTCCACAACTGGTTTTAGCTCTTTAAAATCACAATAGAAGTTTTCCATTGACTCATTTTTACCTTCATGCAATTCGAGAAGTTCTTGCCCCATTAACACCCAGTGATCTATTTATAAACGAGCCAGAATGATCATATATTTCTTACAACTAACTTCACTTTGAAAAATTTGGACATGCTCTAAGTATTTTGGAGATCGATAGATGTGAAGGAATTACTACATATATTTTAAGGATGATTATTGAGCAAAAAAAATTATAATAAAGTCTTCGGCAGGCTTTCTACGCAGAGTTGTATATACGTGAGCTGAGTTAGTATAACTTTACATTTAAAAAATTTTCTTTTTCTGCTTATTTCTAAATATGTTTCATTTTGTTGTAATACAAGATAGGAGTAATTCAGCGAAATAGTACCCGAGATATCACTTTCCAAAATCTGTTGATCAATTTATAGAGCGCTGGGCTCTCTGCGCTTCGGGTATAGGGAACTCGAGCATTGCCGCTTGCAGATGACGTACGCAGGGAAAGAGTCATAGGGTGATTGTTTTGAGTCCATGGTTCCGATGTAGTGTATGTTCTGTGTGAACATTTTCCGTATATATATATATATATGAAAAGTACTTTGTTGTATTATTCGCAGTGACGGACGATGACGAAGCTCCAGATGATGGTTTTGTTCATTCGACTGAAAATAATGTTCCAGGATCACCAGAAATGCATTTTATTGCATGAAATAAAAAAATATGTTTATATATTATAGTTACGTTCGATAAGTTATGTGCGCGAGGATTCACTTATTCATTTTGAGATACTGTTTTTCAGACTATTATGAGAAAGACTAAATAAAACGAAATAAACTGATAGCGAGCATACCTCTTACAAAAATCGGGCCCGGTTTACACAACACTAGGATGTATGCAAAAAATGTTTTAATCCAGACTATACTCTGTATAAAAATATATCGTTTCCAACAGAAAGTGAAATGAAGTCTTGTAACAATACAATTCCTCCCTTGTCTAATCCTCCTACACGTTTCATCCCTTCCCGTCCAGTATCTAAACCTGTTCACAAACCACGGACTGGTCAGCACAACCGCCAAAATCCTCGTAAGTTGTGCTACCCAGAAACGAAGCCAACACTTCCACGCAGAAATCAAACATGCCCATATTAGCTGAATCGCACGGTCGCCATATGTCCTCCGTTTTGCATTGTTTGCTCCCCAACCAGTTCTCAGTCTCCGGTTTCTTTAAGCCAAATGCTCGTTTGACTAAAGTTATTCGAGAACTGGACACATACACTAAGACACTCACAGAGCGGGATACAGTAATCATCATAGGTGGGCAGAACGATATTAACTTGGGAGAAAATTTCAACGCTTCTGAACATGTACAAAAAATAAAAACGGCCTCTCAGCACACAAACATAGTACTCTCTAGTCTGCCTCCACGCTTCAACGTTCCACAAATAAACCACGAAATTAACCTGGCAAACATCTCCCTAAAACATCACCTGGCAGACACAAAAATTACATTTTTGATTTGCAACCACTCCTGACTGCCAAGGACTTTACCCAGCACGGTTTACATCTGAGACCGTCTGGGAAACATCACTTCGGTTCTCTCCTAGCTTCTGATCTGACCTCACATCATCCACCTGCCCCTTTACCCACGCCTACACCTCGTCCTGCTCCTACCTCATCATCACCACCTCCTCCTCCTAACTCCACACCCATTTCTTCTCCTGTCCCCATTCTTTCATCTATTGCTTTCTCATCTCCCACGTCCTCATCTAAACCTACATCCACTACTCCACCCGCCCCCATACACAGTTACAACTTGCGCTCAAGAGTACGGTGTGATACTCGAAGGTGACAATCGCGTTCGGGTGCAGTGTGCGGGATCCGGGACTAGAAACTATCCCAAATTCAAATTCCCTCCACAATCTAACTTCGATTCCATTTCTCGTGAATCACAAACTCTTTGTGAAAAGAAAATAATTCTATTTCATCATAATGTCCAATCCCTTTCAAAAAAATTGTCAGACATTGAAATTCTGGTACACGAAAATCCATTCCATTTGCTATGCATCACAGAACATTGGCTTTCACCTAACAACATCAACGATACTGCTATTTCTAATTATTATTTAGCAAGTCCTTACTGTCGACAAAAGTTTAAAGGAAAACATCCCCACGGAGATACGTGTATGTACGTTCGTAATGATATTTTATCATCACAATTGTCAGACTAAGAACTTCTGCGTTGATAGCGTGTTCGAATTTTCTGCAGATAATCTGACCGACACCGGTTTTATTGTTTTATGTATTTATAGACCTCCTCGATCAGATCTTGATATACGTTTTAAAACAATTTCGAAGATCTGAAAAAATATTACACATAGATCTACTAAATCTATTGTTATATGTGGTGATTTGAACATCGATTTCCTAAGTACATCCGCTCTGCACATTCACCAATTAATCGTTTCAAGAATCTTATCGACTCCTTCAACCTTATTACTACGATAAACGACTCAACTCGCCTCTCCGGTTCATCTCAGACATTGCTAGATCAGATTATCGAAAACAATAGAATTTCGTATTTCTCTGGAGAGTTTATCGCCGGATACAGCGATCACCTTGCTCAAGTATTGACTATGAAAGGTAAACTAAAACCTTTTAAAATTCTTTACAAGTTTTCAAGAGAGTTCAATGACACAAATCTATCCATATTTATAAATTATTAGCGTGATCAAACATGGAAAGTTGCTTACAATTGCCAAAACACCGACGAAAAATTCAATGTATTTATCTCAATATTCCTAAAATATTACAACTCTAGATTTCCCATAAAACGCAAGTTAATTAACACAAAGAAATACAATAGATGGATCACCCAAGGGATAAGAATTTATTCAAAAAACAAACGCCTTTTATATTATCTTTCAAAACTCTATAACCAACCACACGAATTCCATGATTATTTTCGTAAATATAAGACTATTCTTCAAAAAGCAGTCTACGAGATAAAGTTATGAAAAACGACAAGCAGATACTTAAATCGGAAAACGTAAGTCATGTGGAATATTGTTAAAAATTACGCGTTAACTTCTGGAAATCGCGAAGAAAATATTATCGCGAAAATCGCAAAAAAAGAAAGATAACGATCTCAATATCTCCAAATCAATGTCCTCCAATTATATCCACCCACGTACCCAATTCTATGTTCACTTCCGAAACTAACGCCAGTCACGAGAATCATCATCTTATTAAATAACAAATATTCACCTGAGTGACATACCCGAGTTTATTGTTTAATTTTCGTCCCACGTTATATTAAATCCACCCATAAATATTTTTAATAGTTCTTTATTGGAAGGGGTGTTTCCTAACATATTTAAGAGACCTAAAGTGAAACCTTTGCACAAGAAAGGAAACAAACTTAATGTTGGAAATTATCGACCAATATCTCTACTACCCACTTTCTCAAAAATTCTAGAAAAATCCTTCTATAAGCGTCTTCTAGATTTTTTATCAAAAAATAACATTCTCTCTAACGAACAACACGGTTTTAAGAAATCTTTTTCCACTACAAGCGCCATATTTTCCTTCTTAAACGACGTTACTACATCTTTAGACCGTGGAGAAAATCCTCAGTGTGTTTTTCTTGACTTATCCAAAGCATTAGATGTCATCGATCACGAAATTCTACTTTCCAAATTGCATTCCTTAGGCATTCGTGGACTTCCACATCAATGACTAACTTCTTATTTAAAAGATAGATATCAACAGGTCGAAATATCCTTCACTAAAAATAAAGTAATTCAGCGTTGTCTTTCAGAAACAAAGCCACTTACTTGCGGAGTATCTCAAGGTTCAATTCTCGGCCCTATACTCTTTTCATTGTATATTAACGACATGTCATCATCCACATCAGATTGTAAAATGGTTCTTTTTGCTGTTGACACTAATTTACTATGTAAACATGCCAACACTCAAAAAGGTTTGTCTAACCTTTCGGCTTGGTTCCAGGCAAATCGTCTCATAGTAAACAGTGACAAAATAGTGTCTATGTCATTTCACAACAGTATCACAAAATCTATACCTCAGGTTTCTATTTCTTTAAACGGAAAACAATTCAAAGCTATTACTAATTCAAAATTCTTAGGTCTCCATATTGAAGACTACCTCAAAGGAATTGTCACGTTGATAATCTTCATTCCCAATTAAGCAAATTGTGTTACGCATTCCGAAACTTACTTAAGGTAGTTAGTACACGTATTTCCCGTTGCGTATGTTTTGCAAGCATTTATTTCCATTTACGCTACGGCATTTTCTTCTGGGGCAATTCGGTAAGAGCATTCAAGCTCTCAGAAATCAGAAGAGGATAGTTTGGATAACTTGTAAATCTCACCCCCGAAACTCTTGTAAACCTTTATTTATGGAATTAAATATCTTAACACTTCCCTGCATTTATATTTATGAAACGGCCGTGTTTGTTTAGACCGAAGTACTGAAGTGCCACACTGGTATCATACGAAACTGTCTCGTTCACGAACACAATACTCGCAATAGTAATAATATTCATCGTCCTAATTTTCGGAAAAGGACCATATCATTCTGGAATGATATGGTTGTGCGTGTTACATACTTAATGCCCAGTGATCTACTTTCAGATCGGCTTATTATCGATAAACGAAATGTAAAAATGACTCTTTTTCTTTTTCTTTCGACAACCTCGTATGACTAACTATAGAGATATTGTACGAATTAAGGGTAAAAAAATAATTTCGACGTTAAGGGGTTAACGTGAAATTTTATGTAACTATTTATCTTAAATAAATCAAATTATTCGTACATATTTTACAGACAAAATTGAACACATAATTTAAGAATACAATACCATGAAACAATACATATGAAACCTTAATATTTCTACCCACAAGTTCAATGAAACACGAATAATCTATGAAATATTTATATTTTTATTCATAATTGTGAATTGATTATGTATTAAACACAATCGTAAATTACAGTATTTGATGAACCTCAAGTTAAGTTATGTTATTGATGACTTGTTAAGTTCTAGAAACCTGACCTAGGCGAATCTGAACAGTTTTACTGCTTAGAGTAGGCAAACGTCGAATACTTATCAATCCACTCTCAGCACATCCTTTCGGCCAACACGCCTTATAATCATGTATCGTCTGTAATTTACGACTAACCTTTCCTCATTTAGCTACAGATTTTTCCTCAGATCCGGGCTTACGTACCCCTCTAACGCTATGTCAAATCTTTCTTGTGATCGCCACAAAGTGTATTCTCGCGCAAGTGCAGAAGCATGACCAATACCAGCGATCTTAATATCGATTATCAATGAGTCGGATGACAAAAACCCAATCTTCGTACAGTATATAGAGTATTAGAATTAAATTTAAGAAAACAAAAAACTACGAGATCCTTTTAAATACCCCTCTCCGTCTAAATAAAATGACATTATCTTGACAATTTTGTTAAGTACTATATTGAAACTGTATTCAACCGTGTTTGTCGCATTTGCACCCAGTCTCACTTTAACGTAGAGACATCTAAATTTATCTACCTGCGCGGCGGAGATTCATGCTGTGGTGATGTAGGTAGTACTCCGCGGTGTTGGAAAAAGAATACGGCAACGTTTACATACCACCGTCGCCGTCAATATTTGACCCTGCTACATTTAATATTACGAAATTACGAGTTATTTCAGTAGACGTGCAACGATATATTTATATTTCCTTCACCGTCGTAAAAGTTAACCTGTGAACATAAATATACTAGAAATATAAACGGTATATTGCTAATTATACGATAAGAATATATTTTAAAGTATTCTGATTTTTGTTTATTTGAAACCCTCCTTGCCCTTGATTCAAAACAAATTGTAAATCTAGCAATAATTGTTCCTCATTTCTGGCTTTCGATATTCCAAATTCCATTTTCTGCATTATAAAATAGCACCAAGAAGCTATCCATCCACCACCACTTGAAAATACAAATTCCACGACACCTTTAAGAAATTTTAAAAAAATTGTTTTTTTACTTATATTCTGCTATACAAGAGCAACAACCCGTCAGGAAGTTCATGGCTCTATTACTTATTCTCTGGGTTTATGAATGAGCAAGTCAATCGGACAGCCACAACTGTGTAGTATGTAAAGAAATTACGAAAATCTAAATTCAAACGACGTCCTCAAATTCTTGTCTTTTAAATTATCTTTACAAATGAAACGAATTAAGTCCCTCCAGAATCCAAATGACGCAATAAATCCATCTTCTTCCCTTTTAAACCGAAATTCAATGATTGAAATGTTAGAGATAATCGTAAAACAATATGAACTTTTTGAAAAGCTGTATGAAAGAGTAAGTAAAAACAAAACATAAGGGAAAGGTTGTTAGATTTATATTATGTGTTTCATCACTTGAAGAAAATAAAATCTTCAAATTCATTCCCTTTTTTTGCGCAATATCACAACAGGTTTAGACAAATGTTTCAAAAATAACACAGAAAGATAAAAAAAGGAACTCGCTCAACATAAGTGAATTAACACCTAAGAACATATGAACAAAACGGGGTAAATTAATTTATAGGTATCGTCAGAAAAATAAAACAGCTATCAACTGTTACTCGCTAAGTTCATTTAAATGAAACATAACATGATGCATCGCATTGCTTTTAGTGATTAGTAGGTGCAGTCTGAGAGTGCCATAGTTGCGAGCAACCACTGTATGAAATCCACGAAATATAATGCTGGATACCAGTTATTTGGGTAAGTTGCATATTTATAATTCCGTCAGTCGTATATTAATGATACATGTAACTTGGTTCGTACTGAAGACCGCTCATGGATACTGGTTTTCTTGAAGCTGCTGTATATAAAATACGTTTCTCGTCTTAAGCTTTCAAACTGCACTTTAACAATTTTTTCACATTCATTTTTTAAAATTCCCTCTGCGTGAGTGATTGAACAAGTACAAATGTTTTGCTTCATGTATTTTCAAGTGGTGGTGGACGGATATCTATTTCGTAATGCAGAAAATGGAATTTGGAATATCCAAAGCCAGAAATAAGTTAATAGTTAGAACAATTATTACTAGGTTTACAATTTGTTTGGAATCAAGGACAAGGAGGGTTTCAAATAAACAAAAGTCAGAATACTTTAAAATATATTCTTATCTTATAGTTAGCAATATACCGTCTATATTTGTAAGTATATTTATGTTCATAGGTTAATTTTTACTACGGTGAAGGAAATATAAATATGTCGTTGTATGTCTACTGAAATAACTCGTAATTTCATATTATTAAGTGTAGGAGAGCTACACATTTACGGTGACGGTGGTCTGTAAGCGTTGCCGTATTCCTTGTCCAACCCAGCGGAGTACCACCTACATTACCACAGCATGACCCTCTGCCGCTCAGGTTGATTAGTTAAAATGCGCCTAAGTTAAAGTGTGACTGGGTGCAAGTGTGCCGACCCCATTCAACTGAAACTGCAGTGAAAAGACAAGCTTCAGAGCTTCCCCGTCCCTCTATATTTCCTTTGACTCGAACACTGATTGAGAAGCTGTGGTTACATGTGTTGTCATGGTAACGTCTCTTAACATCCTTGCTTACCTCAACTGTGCGTAGTGAAACCCTTACGCTTAGTGTAATTCTTATAAGCATACAATAACAAAATAAATTTATTTATATATTTTTAATAAACTACGACCCATGCGATATTAATGCTTGATTTGAGTGGGTTGACTGCACATTACGGTTGAGGCAGTGTTTCGTCTTTGAATTATCACTTTTATTAGTGTCGGGAAAGATTTTTTTATTGCCTCGCAAACCTCTGCATGTAGGCTTGCTTCGCAGTAAGATTTCCTCCTCTGCAAAATAAATACTCAAAGGTTCAATTAGAATAAGGTTTATTCTATAAACGACTCGTCATAAAGTAAACAAGGAATAGCACGAGACGACGAACGACAGGCGTTGAAAGTTCAATGTGAATTCGTGCCTCGTTCGTGTAACTCACGACTGACTTCAGGTGAGTCGGTGGTCGAAGGTGTCGTGCTGTGTCTTGGGATCGTAGAGTAAGTCCCACGACCGACGAATTCTGCGTGTCGATAATCCAGGTTCTTGGACATATGATATTTCAGCGGAGCTGGGCTTCTCGTTAGATGTTGCGACGTGACCTCGAGGAAAATCGTCAGCGTAATAATAACTTAGAGTTATTTCGCGGAGCTGGGCTTCTTGTAGAGGTAATCGGATATCGATGTGCTCTGCTCAAGAGTTTTTCAGCGTAATCAGCTGGGGTTCTTGTTTTAGGCTATCGGGCGACGATGTTACCTCGACCAAGGTTCTCGCGTAATCTAAAGTAATCAAAGTTCGTTGCTACGGTAGGGGCGTAACACTATGTCGAGGTTCGTTTATTGAGAGATAAACGAAGGGCGTCTTGGCTGCACGCGGCACGCGTGTGTATCAAGGAGTCTTCCATTATTTATAATGTTAGGATTCTTTGGCGTCGTATGTTCAGACTCTCTTGTACGATGAGTGATATCATCTTGGAAATCAGTTAACAACATGGCTATCATGTAACTTTCGTGTGTTTGTCACATGGGGGAGATTCATCATACGTATTTAGGTATGTATTTCTCTGTATATGTAGGAATGTGTTCCTACATTAGTTCTGCATTATTTATTATTCCATAATATATGAGAATTATACAAGTTATGGACTAAAACAACTAATTTAATTAAAATTCTTTTGTTTCGTAAGATTAATGTTTTACAAAACTATTTGGAATTAAGTACATGAATGTAATTTGAGTTGTCCAATGTAAGAATTTTCTCTTATGTTCCCAGCTGTGTTATTTGTTTTGTTAATTTGGGGTAGTATTTTTTTAAACAATTGTGTTGTGTGAATCTCTGTGTAAACAATATTTTCTGTAATATTTTATGCCGTTTCACGTTAGACGTCTGTTTGGATGTTATAGAAAAGGAAGTTACGTAGGGAAGAATGATACATTACACACTTCAATGAATTGACTCTTGTAAATGATCCTGTGTTCATTGCAGTTCAGTTGTGTCAAAACGTAAAGCGCGTACACGATCAGCGCTATATTCCTGAGGAAAGAGGATGAAATTTGGAAACAGCTTGGGCGTTGGTTTGAAGAATTGGAAACGCCACGTGGAGACCGAAGGGTGGAGGTATTAGAACAGCTGCGGGGAGAGTTGGTTCCGGGGTGAAGGATGTCAGCGAGGAGTGTGCTCTGACGCCGCCGTGGCGTTGCCTAGCAACCAGTGGACGTCTTACGAAGTGGTGTGTTCAAATGGGGAATGGAGGCACAGCGCGACACTCGTTGTGTGCATGAGGAGCGTTTACCCCATAAAATTGGAGATATTGGACAACGGGTTTCAAAGAGACAATCGTATCTCACTAAATACGTTTTTGGAAACCTGTTAGTCCATAGTCGTCACTGTCTAGACTGGCAACATTATTAACCCCTTCCCTTAATTTCTTTAGCTTCTCACATCTATACTAAGGTACACTACTGATAACAAAAAGGGCCCTTTTATTTTTCTAAGTCCCACGCCCTGACCAGTTTTGGATTTGGTAAGTTTGCTACGCCTCTCTCCTCCTGCTTCCCCTTCGAGTGGGGAAGTTTCGTTCGACCAATCGTAGGTCTATTTGAAACGACTCCCATATTTGGCAGACTAATAGAAGACATCTATTTCGTAGGAACCAATCGTAGGTCTATTTGAAACGGCGCCCATATTTGGAAGACATCGTACGGCGGATAAATCGTAACGAGATAAATTGTTTCATTACACAGCTATTAAAGAAATGTTTTGTATTTTTTTATTATACACATTTTTGACTTCTATAACAAAAATATTCTGTATATTCTTGACTTCAATAAACTTTACCATTCTCCATATTTAAACGACATCTTGAGATTCCTTGTCTCGCAAGGTCTTCATAGACAATGTAAAAGATTAATAGTTTCTGTAAAAAAAGTTTGCGTAATAGTGATAAAATATATTTTTTAACAGAATTTGAATATAATTGCAAGATATCGTATGGAATTGGTATAATTTGAATCACAAATTACTTATAAATATTCCTATAATTTCTTATATTTATACAGTGAAGTAAAGAAATCAAATCTCATTGCCTACAAGTGATGTGTATTGTCGAAAGTAATTTCACATAATTTGCGATTCTCTTAAGTTTTTCATATATGTGAAAAGGAATTAAATAAATATAGAAAACGTTTGTCTCAAATATGAACTAATAACACAAAAGTTTAATTCTCGAGTTATAAATAATATAAAAATACTTAAGGAACAAATAAATTACATTTTCTAGTGACATATTTATCCACGATATAACAATTTGGTAGTAATCGTGCAACCTAAAAAAAATAATCAGAGATCAATAATATGGAAACCTCGTTGACGAATTTTTTTACAATTGAAATACTTTATATATTCTACATACTTAACTCACTCCTCATTTATAATGTTAGTATCGATATTCAGTATTATTTATTGATTTCCAGAGCAGGGAACGAACATTGTCATTTAGAAACATTCTTTGCGGGTATATAACTTTTTACGAAGCAACATGGATGTTACATTTGTGAAGATAAACGTATTAGTCAGACATTCAGTATAATATTTACAGTAAATTTAAATCGAGCGAGGCAGTTAACAAGGTCGTATTTAGTTTTATATGTTAAGTTATTGTAACTTGTAGTTCCCCGTATTCCTGATTCAGTGTCATATTCTAAGGACTTGTTATTTTAAATCTAGAAATCTTCTCCAATTAACGTAACATTTTGCCGTCAATTCAACAGAGAATTTCATATTTTCAGAAAGTGTTCAACAAATATGGGATATTATACGTAATATGTTTTTTCATTATAATATTTATGTTACTTATGCATAATATTGTAATGGCGTTTTACCTTTTACTGGCTGTAAATTTAGAAATTTAGATCGCAGAAAATTACCTCTCGAACAAACGACGAAGGCGCGAATGACACGTAATTTCGTTTAACAAATAGAACGTAAAATTAAAGAAACTTTTATATTTGATTGTCAAATGATAGCGCAGGAACAACGAAGAGATTTCTAATGAAACTCAGGGAGAGGAATACATTTTAGTTTTATGTTAGTGTAACATGCATTATGACTCTGAAAGGCTAAACCTTCACAACATCTAGGGTTTTCTTTTTTCGTTTTTAATGTTTGTAGAAAAAATAAATTTATCTACAATAATGTAGTGTAATTAGAAAAAATACAAAATAAGAATACAGGGACCCNTTTATCTACAATAATGTAGTGTAATTAGAAAAAATACTAAATAAGAATACAGCGACCCTGAAGATGATTCTAAACTAGCACCATAACATTTACCATGCACGATTAAATTGCAATAGATTGTTTAACAAAAAAATTGATTGGTTATAATAAAATTGCATAATTAATAGAGCATACACCTTTTCTTTAGTAAATATTGTTCTCCAAATGTATAATGTTGTAAATCTAGATGCTATATGAATAAATATTTATTGAAAATATGGTTTGGATATATATTAGACCAGTTTTCTACTCAATATTTTTATTAAAATAAAGTTTTAATACTTGGGGTATAATTACGAACTCGTGAATTACTTTTAGTATCATTGTTTTCTTTAAATATAAATATTTTGCTTTTAAATTCAATATAAATTTTTTTTGCACATGTTTATTGAAATTTTGAAGAACTTTTCTAAATTCCTCGTAAAATATATCATTGAATACTTTCATTTACACATGAAGAAACTAAAATACCGGAACTTAGAGAGAATATGAATAGAAATTATTTTATAGAACCTTTGTCCTGTGGTCGGCAGATGAACTTTGTCGTAAACTGCCCTGCCACGTTGCCATGTATGTCGTAATGCTACGTTACCGAATTGACAATTGCTCAGCGTATGTTTTAAGATTTTCCTAAGCAATGTGAGAGCATGAGTTAAGGTTTCGTTCATTACAGCTCTCAAACAAATATTACGAGCTGAATTGTGGTATAAGCCATTTTTTAAAAATCAGTTCACAAGTGTCACTGGGATTTGAACCCACTTTGTGGTGACAGAACAATAATAGCTGTGCTTTACTGTTCTCAGCCAATTACACTTCTGTTGGAGGAGGTAAAATGTCTGTTGAAAAATTTGAACAAATAAATAGCCACTCAAGTCTGCGTGTTTTAGTGGATTTGACAATGAATGACATTAGCTACATACGTGGCCATACATAAAAAAGTATTTTTCATTATATTAAGAAATATTCATTAATATTGCTATTTTAAAAATGGGCGACAAATGTAATTCAAGCGACCTCTGAGGCTCCATTCAGTTTCGATCAATTATGTAAGTTGTGATTGATGTAAAGTATTTAACGAGCAATTTATTTATGAGAAAATGAACTAGATATTTTTTGAAGATTCTTATTAATTCAACAATGTTAATAATATTTTTCACTTAAATTTCCACTCTGAAAGTGAATGACGAGTGTCATCCGCGCGACCTCTCACGATAGATGCGTAGGCGCGACCACTGCAGAGTTAAGGTGGCGCTCCAAGTTAGTCAAATCACTGAGAACTATAAATGTTTTCTTTATTCTTATTGTAACTGTTTTATATGATACTACAATATGAAATATAATGATGAGAAAACATGTAATTTCTATCTTTCAGTCTATTATTAACAATTCTATTACCATTAACGTCCATTATTTAATCAAATTAAATAAATAATTAAAAATTTACGATTTTTGATGGACGAATACTATTTATATAATTAAATATTTATATATTGTTATTCTTTTATTTAATTAAATATTATTCGTCCATCAAAGGTCGTAAGTTTTTTAATAATTATTTAATATTATTGACAATATTCAGGAACTCTCTTGACTCGTTTGAAATGCATAAGAGCATGTAAAAACATGGCGGCAGAGCGCAATGGTTTTGTGACTTATGTATCATATCTAGGAAAAGTAAAATATTTATTTTTAATGTTTGGTATCATATAGATAAAAATGATGTAAAAATACTACGAAAAATTTACTCCAAATTAAAGTAATTTTCCATTACTTTCGTAATTTCAAAGTTGGTCTTTTTTTGAAAATAAGTGTTTCCTCCATAACATGCAATGTATTACACTATCAATTATATTTATAATTATTTCATTTAAATGACCTGTTAGTTTTCAAGGTGAAATCACAAAGGGTACATATAATTCAATTTATTTATGCCGATTTAAGATATTTAGTGCTTTAATTCTTTCTACGCTAGTATTACCTTAACATGTTCGAAACGTTACATTTTTCTCGTTATAACATTATAGAACGTTTAATTTGAAGCCGACTTGCACATTTGCATTTTATATCCTTTCTTTCTATTCTTTTCTAATTAGCACCACTGATAGTCGAAGAAAAGCTGACTAAGTAGCATTTCACATCATTTTTGAAAGATTAAATATGAAAACAATTGTTTTCTCTAATGACTTTTGTGTCATTTTCCTCATTGTTTAATAAAATATCAGTTCTTTTCTCTGAATAAAATAAGTGGGCCACATTACCATCAGGTGATGGTAATACGGCCTAGAGAGAAGGGTTTGAAAAATCAGTATTCTTGTATCGAAAAATGATTGGAAAAGGTATGGCAAAATTTTTTCTACTACTTAGATCGGTAGTCTACTCTTCGGGATTTTGGTTTCTTTATTTGATTTATTTACAACTTGTAGACTTAAGTATATTAATTGATATAACTAAATCCTATTAGCCTCGTTGCCTGCAACAAAGTCATTGCAAGGATACAACGTCTCGAACTTCTTCGCGCGGTCCTTTTAATCATATAAACTAAACTCGTACACCTTTTTGAGCGGTCATAAAGCAGCGTACTGCGTTAAACACTACTTACATTATTTTTGTGAAGTTTCATCACATTTGATTACTATTGTCTTGTTTAATTTTTCATGCAGAAGTTGCTCCTATGCTATAACATATGGGATACACATCTTGACGTTTTACTAGATACTTGGGTTCCATTTCTCCAAATTCTTAAATATTTTAAATATACACTTCTGGTGATAGTTCGTACTTTCCCCGTAAATCTTATTACACAGAAAATAATTTTATTTAATTTTTGTCTCCGTCACGTACACGTAACAGAACTTTAAAAATTCTTTTAAAATGTACTCGGCTCGTATATTTCTTTAAATTTATTGTGAAAGAAACGGACGGAACCGAAGTTATATTTATAAAAATATATCTTTTAAACATCTTTATATAGAGCACGTTTCACACACAATCACTCCACTTAGCAACCAGAAAACAAGATACTCTTCGGGTATAAGTGAACTGCGCGAAAGTTAAAAACATGGTTAGAAATTTTAGGGATACAAAAGACTTTTATTATCATCTTAAATAAGAGGCCAGATTATAACACACACACACTTATTTATATATATATATATATATATATATATATATATATATATATATATATATATATAATTGCAATTTATTCTTGATGAATATATGTATAATTGAAGTTTATTATTTAAATTTCNTGGGCCAGGAGAGAGCAATTTGGTACGAGGAAATGAAACAAGAAGTATATTCTACTACAGATTGGAGGAAGTATATAGGGAACAAAGAGATCTACCAAAAGTTTGAAGAGTATGTAACACAGATTATGATGATACGACAAGCAATAAACCATATAGCTAGATAGTGAATGCTCTCGACCTTCTCATAGTGGGGACGGAAACCTCTTTCCAGAGCGGTTAAGACGGCTAACGGACAAAAAAGAGAAACTGTGCAAACAAAACCCAGAATATGGCCAGAAGGTCGAGTAACTGGTTAAAAAAACAGAAAATGAAATATTTATAAGCTAAATGTCCCGTTAGTCTAGTGTAAATCAAAATTAATAGATGGTACCTCTTATGGAGCTAAATTCATTGCTGCCATATCTCGATAACGGATTCATATATTTTAATTCTAAAAACGGATTTGTTCTTATTGAATGTGCAGAATTTGAAACAATTGGTAATGAATATTTTTTCTTTATAACTTGCCACATTTTGAAAATGGATCTCTTGAAATTAAAAGCTTTTTGGAAAAGTCCGCATACGGATATAAAAATGAACTCAAAACATACATAGGGATATCCATAGGTCAAGTAATAGCGTCGTAAAACGAAAATTGGGATACGGTGAATTTAGGTGCGGGCACTGTTAGTAGGCAGAGACGTCCGCCGCTCCCATCGGGCAGAGTGCTGGTGAGGGGTGGTGGAAGGCAGGCAGGCAGTCGGTCGGCGCAGGTCGGAGCTGCGCGTTCTTCTATTTCTTCGTCCAGCCGTCTCCTTGTCTTAGCGGGGAATTAATTCCTATTGCGAATGAATGTAGACTTGTACGATTGCGTACTACATAGTATAAAGAAAGGAACAACAATACGTACTTGTCGCGAGAGAAATGAAATGTTCTTTGGAAATATAGTGTACATGTCTCCGAGACACCCATGGCAATGCGAGGAAGAAGAGTACACTAATAAACAAATGAATGATACACTCGTACAATATATTTGGAACAAAAAATGTGATAAAATATGAAATAAGGAATGTATTTAAAGATGATTTGAAGATTACTACTATCTCGTAGTGGGATGGCCACCTTCCAATTTTAGAGAGTGTAGCGTTGAGGTTTGTTCGGTCAGAGTTAATAATATTGTAAAATTCATAACAAACATATATTGACTAAAAGTTTCTGGGGAAAGGTGAAGTTCAAATGTTTGTTGTAAGGAAACGTGTTAATTTTTCAACATAACAACTCTGTGTAACGTAAGTATCGGATAAGAAAGGTCTTTTAAAACTATAATTTAGAAGAGTAAAATTGGGTGAAATGTGAGTTTTTACATTTTTGTTTTCACTATATCTCGCTAACTAGTTGAGATATCATCTCAGATTTTGTATGCAAACTTGCTAATCCACATATCTAGAAACGGGTCACTCTCGAAATCTTCATTATAAGAAAAATATATTTTAAAAAATTATAATGGGTCAACATGATTAGAATTAAATACAAAATTACAAAAACTATGAGATTCTTTTAAGTACCTCCTTCTGATATGACATTTTCAGGACACTTGTACCAACAAAACAACAAAATATGTCACATGCGAAGCTGGGAGGAGACTATTCGTACTGCATAAAACTTAGTGATATAAACATCAATTATATAATCGGGGACTTGGCCAGGATTTTGCAACAGGTGTAAATGAAATATCTAAATTTCTGAGTTGTCAATAAAATAATCTCTTTCAAAGGTTGGTATTGTATTTTTGTTCAAAAGTTTTGAGAATATTTACAGACGTGCGCTGAATTTTATTATGGGCAGAACTTGGCTGCGGCCTTTGATGGATGGTGGAGGGGAATCGGCGAGGTCACTGGGAGCGCTGATAAGCGATAGGGGCATGAAGCGTACATACCTCTAAGTTTTGTTCTCAAAATTTCGTTTGCCGACCACAATTCTTTAGAAAAAGGTGCGGGTCAATCACCTATGGCACTTGCATACTCATCTCTAGAGCGCTATATGATCACTTTTTTAGAAAAATAATTTTTAGTGGTTTTAGAAATCTTCTTTTCTTTGCTGAATCGAATTGGATTTGCAGATTAAATTGTTTCAAATTCTGTGTTAAAAACAAAATAAATTGCGTTTACAGAATGAGAAACGGATTATTCGTTTTGCAGATATTTTAGCAGCAAATTTTGATTATTTTGAAGCGCAACGTGGTGGCCGTTTTCGTAACTAAATTCGGAACATTTAACCTTTAAACGCTAGTCACTCACTTGACTAGCGGACTTATATATTCGGAGATAGGCATTGTGGACTTTTAGCTCTACTCTCCCCTCCCTAAACCATACGCATTCATTGGGGATGGGACTTCTGATTTCTTTTCAGTGTCTTCCAGTGTGCCATCGTCGCTAATATTTTGACATGACATACTAATAGTCAATATGTTGCAGAGTAAAAAAATCAGGACAACTTTCGAACTGCGCTTGTTGGAAGTTCGCTTGTGAAATAATGTTGGTGAAAAAAACAATTAAAGATACGCTACGATAGTAGAAAGTGCCCACCTCCACGCGACTGGGATAGATACTATGGAGTCCACAGGTTAAGAGGCACTTAATTGAAGAAACATTACATAAAAGAGAGATATTAAGATAAGGAATTGTAGAAAGAGATATTACCCGGGTAATGTCTTAGTGATCAGGAACCGGGAAAATATTAATTAAAGTAAAAAAAAATTAGGATTAGGGTACTTCAATTCCCAAATAAGATAATCTGTAAATAATAAAGTAAAGATTCTGTCATTTGGCCTTATCTTCCCTCTCACCACGTCCCCACCACCCGCCTCGTGGACTGACCTTGAATTCCTTAAACACGAAATACTATACATATTACCCATGTTTTAAATTTCTTTCTGTCCAACCTAGCCTGCCTATACTATAACATACCTATATCATAGTAAACTATTGCGTGTTTGACAAATTATAGAATCTAATAGAGTGATTTATCAATCGAAATATTAAATTTCAAATGATAAATAAAAAAACAAAATCTACGGTTTAACGAAGTTAACTTTTTGAGTAACGGAGTAACAATTTACGAAGTTAAATTTCAGATTATTTGCCTCGGATAAAACTGTTAATTTCTTTCGATTTAATTAAAGTGGTTATTCGAGATATAAATTTTTACTATTAGTTATAATAGACTAATATTTCTGAAAATTCAGTAATGTCCTAAAAAATACTATCATATTTAAATTTCCAGAGGTTAGCATCAAAAGTTCATTCATAAGAAAACATTTCAGAAGATTTCTATATTTTATAGTGGAAAAAAAAGAAAAACTACTCGATGCAGTTGAACGATAATTGAAGAAGAAAAACCTTACGTAAACCAATCTAATACGTTTCTACTGAAGAGGAAAAAATAAAAATTCGATTTGATATTCTGCAAAATATATTTGTTTGAGTACTTCTGTAAGATATCTTGCTTTTGAATAATTGAATGTTGTCTATTACTTATTATTTCTAAAACATAAAAATAGTTCTTTTCGCGTTTATCTTTGTCTGTAATCATATTTCCTTTTACGTCAACTAAGAGCATGTGAGAACAGTTTTCTCCAGGTATCTTTATTGCTCAATCCTTCTTTAAAGAGGAACGACTCGTGATATGAGCGAGAAACTAAACCATTGAAGCACTTTAATAAAACATTATAATCATTTTAATTAATAGAACAGCAACACATGTTATCATGCAACCAAATCTGTGTTTGTCCTTTTAGAATGCATGGAGTTATTCACTCGAATGAAGTAACTTGGATTGTTCCTTTGAAACATGATCAGTTCATTGAACACTTATTCATTTTACACGTGGTATGTTCGCTTTACGTGAGTAGAAAACCTTGTTCGCGTTGCAGCTAGTTGATGGCAAGTTTTCTGCTTCAGTATCGAGATATCGAAATGGCATTTGAGAAATTGATTCACCTTTCTCATCAAACATACTTTCATCCTTCATTATTCCTGAAGCATTGTTTTCATTATTTTTTAAACCCAGTTTCTCGACCAGACGGCAATTTCCTAGGTTTTCTTTCCTTATTTTCTCTTTTTATTCCTATTTTCCTCAAATGTAAGTTCCATTATCCTTTTCTAGTCTTCTTATATTGTCCGTTTTTCACCCTACAAGCCCGCTCCCTTTTAGCCGCCTCTAATACACAAGTAGAGGTGTTCCCGTCCCCACCGTTAGGAGGTCGGGAGCATCACTATCAAGCGAATATTTCTTTTCGAATCTGCATCATTTGAGTTATATACATATCGAAGTTAATGACAAGTTCCTTTGTTTTAATCTATTCACTCCAGTCATTTAAGTTGTATATTCCCTCTTTCTTTAATGTACTACATTCCTTCTTCTTCTTCTATATTCGTGAAAAACATAATGCACTGTATCTTTATTATTTTTTTTTTGTACAAGTACACGTTTCCTCATCTGTAAGCCCCCTTTTGTACTAATATTGCTTATAATACCCGTGTCCGGTTAAAACCTGTAACGTATATGGGGTTGGTATAAATCATTTTCGGATTTTGTATGTGTACTTAATACACATTGTTGAAGAATTTATACGTTTGTCTTCCCTCCTTTGCATTTCGCCATCTTATGTCCCAGCAATAGTTAGCGCTTTTCCAATTCTCCTTTCCATCCTTTATCTGTCATTGTAATCCGCTTGTCATCTATTCTTATTTCCTCCTTGTCTTATTTTGTATCTTAAAAAGTGTTTATCTAGTTCTGTATCTATAGGGAGTAGTCCTAATAATAGTAACATTGCTTTGGTTGACACGCTGTGATACATTCCATACCCTTTTTACAACCCATATCGTTGAATGCTACTTATTCTTCTCTCTATGTGTCTTTGCTTGGATTTATTGAGCCACACAACACTGCAATATGTCATTATTTGAAGATTATAGCTGTATTAGTTGTCTTTTCCCCCAATGTGTCTTTCGTTAATCCTACATTCATAAGTCCATATATTATCTTCTTAATTTTCTTATCAATATAGTAGATATGTGGTTTGTATGTTAATTTATTATCTAGTATCATCCCAAGATATTTAATACTCTTTTTAATTGGTAATCACCAGTTAATGATCTTTATAACAATTTTTTCTGACCTCCCTTGGTCACCTCTTGTTCTTTTCGATCCCGACGCCATTAGGGCTAGGGTATCTTTCATTTTCCTCTTCCCCCAGGGGACTTACATCTAGTAAGTACGTGTTTGGCGAACACGGGGCCGCGAGCTGAGTCTGGCATTGCTCCCACTTACTTGTGCCATGCTCCTTCCTTTCTCTTTTCTGACCT
>NNCF01126306.1:105128-120585 GCA_002313205.1 Laupala kohalensis
GAAATACATTGTAAATGTTATTCGTCCATAATAATGGAAGACTTCGCGTCAGGTCGATGACTTCAAACGAAAGTCGAAACGCTGTGAGCTATTTATCACAAAGTATGCATATTGTTCGTCCATAAAAGTTTGTAAGTCTGGCATTATTTATTTAATTTGGTTATTAGACCAGTAAAAGTAGATCAAAAAAGGGGGGTTAATGGAATAAATTCGGACATATTGGTTCAGTTGTTTGCCTGCAATGGCCGATAAAAAAACACAAATTTTTAGCATCTTAGCGGGAAAAGTTGTAATAGACATTTTCAAACCTCGTAAACGTCGCAATAACTGCTCCAATCAAAAAACGTTCACCATAAAAGTTGTAGCGCATCAAATACTAAATTCAAGAAATGCCAAATTTCTCAAATTTGCTTAATTTTAGAGTCTTCTAGAGGCATATATTCAAAAAAGTTGTATGAAATTTTCGCTTTGCCACAACTTTTTAAAGTCTCGATGTGTGTATTTCGCAAATTACTTTAAATTTCATCCGAATAGCATCCAAATAATATAGTTAGGCACTTATATTGCTGAAATAAATTCTGAATGGTGGGTAATGATGTAGATATCTAAATTTCAGTTGACGGTCTTTTCCTATTTATGGATGTGCATGGAAAAATGTTTCATTTGTGATAGAAGTTTGTTTGTGGATGAATCAGCAAATGTGAAAAGGAAAGGTATTGAAAGTTTCATTGAAATAATAATAATCATAAAGTTAATAATAATACGAAGAAGAAGAATAAATTTATTGTCAAAAAAACGGTACAAACTGCGTATGAGGACAATAAACTAATTTACTCTCCGGAAGCAAGCAAAGGACCATCCCATCAATTTCGATCAAGGGCCCTAATGCAGAGGCGGATTCAAAAATTTCAGCAAAAATTCCTAGATAAGATGAAAAGTTAGCTGCGAGTTATAATACAATAAAATGTCAATATGTTTGTAATTTAACGCAAAAAGTTTACATATACAAATTATTATCGAACTACCGATTATTCTGAGTATAGTGTTTAAAAATCATCAGAATTAACATAACATTAAATTCACGATTTATTGTTACAATAAACATGCCCCTAGACAAAGCCTAGAGAACCGGTATAAGAAATCCGCCTCTACCCGAAAGAAAAACAGAGAAAAACTCGGGCCAGAATGGGGCTACAGAATTAATGTACACAACCGTGCCAAAGTTGAGTACACATAAAACTAAATTAATATGAGCCATAAGACAACACAATCATGCAAGAAAATAGTTTTTGAAATTGTTATAAGTTATTTAAAAAGTGCTACAGCAATGGCGTGATAAAGTACAAGACGGATTTAACTTTTATTAAAATCAATAAATTATTTTACATTGTAGAAGCACTGGTGCAGGAGGTAGTTTTTAACCGCGGATTTGAAGAGATTCACTTTCATAATATCTTTTATATTCTTTCGAAGGTAATTATATAGAACGATTCCCGAATGATATGGTCCTTTTTGGCAAAGAGTGGTTGACACTCTAGGACGATGAATATTATTCCTATTGCGAGTATTGTGTTCGTGAACGAGACTGTTTCGCATGAAGTAAGGGTGGCGATTAAGTAATTCGGTCTTAACAAACACGACTGTTTAATAAATATAAATGCAAGCAAGTGTTAATATATTATTATTTCTTGAATAATGGTTTACAAGAGTTTCGGGGGTGAGATTTACAAATTATCCGAACTATCGTCTTCTGAATTCTGAAAGTTTGAGTATTCTGACCTGAATTACCCCAGAAGGTAATGCCGTAACGTAAATGGGAGTAAACATTTGCAAAATATACGCAACGGGAAAAATCGAGGACTAACTACGTTAACTAAGATTCGGAATGCGTAACACAATTTGCTTAATTGGGAATTAAAATTGTCAACGTGACAATTCCATTTGAGGTTGTCTTGAATATGGAGACCTAAGAATTTTGTATTCGTAACAGTTTTTAATTGTGTTCCGTTTAAAGAAAGAGAAACCTGGGGTAAAGATTTTGTGATACTATTGTGAAATGACATAGACACTGTTTTGTCAGTGTTTACAATGAGACGATTTGCATGGAACCAAGTCGAAAGGTTAGACAAAACGTTTTTAGCTTGGCGTGTTTACATAGTAAATTAGTGTCATCAGTAAAAACAACCATTTTGCAATCTGATGAGGACGATGACATGTCGTTCACATACAATAAAAAGAGTATAGGACCGAGAATTGAACCTTGGGGTACTCCGCAAGTAAGTGGCTTTGTTTCTGAAAGACAAAGCTGAAGTATATTATTTTTAGTATAGGATATTGCGACCTGTTGATATCTATCTTTTAAATAAGAAGTTAGCCATTGATGTGGAAGTCCACAAATGCCTAAAGAATGCAATTTGGAAAAAAGAATTCCGTGAATTATGACATCGAATGCTTTGGATAAGTCAAGAAATCCACCCTGAGGATTTTCTCCATGTCAAGAGATGTGGTAACATCGTTTAAGAAAGAAAATATGGCGCATGTAGTGGAAAGGGATTCCCTAAAACCGTGTTGATCGTCAGAGATAATGTTATTTTTTGAAAAAAATCGAGACGGCGTTTATAGAACAATTTTTCAAGGATTTTTGAGAAAGTGAATAGTAGAGATATTGGTCGGTAATTTCCAATATTATGTTTGTTTCCTTTTTTTGTAGAAAGGTTTTATTTTAGCTCTCTTAAATTTTTTTGGAAACACCCCTTCCGATAAAGAACTATTAAAATATTTATGAGTGGATTTAATATAACGTGGGACGAAAATTTAACAACAAACTCGGGTATATCATCTATGCCTGTTGAAAATATGTTTTTTTAACGAGCTGATGATTCTCATGACTTCACTGGCATTAGTTTCGGAAGTGAACATAGTATTGGGTGAGTGGATATAATTGGAGGACATTTTTTTGGAGATATTGAGTTCGTTATTTTACCAACTTCTGAAAAGTAAGAATTAAACAAATTTGCGATGTCCTGAAGATTTTATAACATTTTGCCGTCGTTTAGTAAAAAAACATTTTCTTCGCGATTTTCAGAAGTTGAAGTGTAATTTTTAACAATATTCCACATGACTTTCATCCCGTTGTTCGATTTTAGTATATGCCTGTCGTTTTCCATTACTTTTGCTGCATATACTACTTTTCGAAGAATAGTCTTATATTTACGAAAATAATCATTGAATGCGAGTGGTTGGTTATAGATTTTTGAAAGATAATATAAACGGTTTTTTTTTTATTCTTTTCATCTATTGAATTTCTTTGCGTTAATTAGCTTGCGTTTTATTGGAAAGCTAAAATTGTAATGTTTTAGGAATATTGAGAAAAATACATTGAATTTGTCGTTGGTGTTTTGGCAATTGTAAACATCTTTCCATGTTTCTTCACGCAAATAATTTATAAATATTGATTGATTTGAGTCATTAAACTCTCTTGAAAACTTGTAAAGGATTTTAAGTGGTTTTAGTTTTTTACTAATAGTCAATACTTGAGCAAGGTGATCGCTGTATCCGGCGATAAACACTTCAGAGATATACGAGATTCCATTGTTAACGATAATTTGATCTAGCAATGTTTGAGATGAACCGGAGAGGCGAGTGGTGTCGTTTATCGTAGTAACAAGGTTGAAGGAGTCGAGAAGATTCTTGAATCGATTAATTGGTGAATGTGCAGAGTCGGATGTACTCAAGAAATCGATGTTGAAATCACCACATATATCGATAGATTTGATAGATTTATGTGTGATATGTTATAAAACAATTTCGAAGTTCGGAAAATATATGTCAAGATCTGATTGAGAAGGTCTATAAAAACACAAAACAACAATACAGGTGTAGGTCAGATTAGTTGCAAAAAAATTCGGACACACTATCTACGCAGAAGTTCTCGTAGCCTGGCAGTGGAGAAGATAATATTCAATTACGTTCGTAGATACACGTACCTCCATGGGAATTTTTGCCTTTAAAATTTTGTCGACAATAAGAACTTGCTAAATAATAATTAGAAGTAGCAGTATCGTTGATGTTGTTAGTTGAAAGCCAATGTTCTGTGAAGCATAGCAAATGGAATGGATTTTCGCGTACCAGAATTTCAATGTCTGTCAATTTGTTTGAAAGGGATGGGACATTATGATGTAATATCATTTTATTTTCGCGAAGTGTTTGTGACTCACGAGAAATGGAATCGACGTTAGATTGTGGAGAGGAATTTGAATTTGGTACACTTTCTAATTTCGGATCAAGCCTGCACACAGCACCTGAACGCGATTGTCACCTTCAAGTACCACATCGTACTCCTGAGCGCAAGTTGTAACTGTGTATGGGGGCGGCAGGAGATGTGGATGTAGGATAGATGAGGGCGAGTGAGATAAGGAAGGTGGAGGCGATGAGGGCATGTGAGATGAGGAAGCAGTAGGTGAAAGAACGGGTAGAGGAAAGGAAATGGGTGTGGAGATAGGAAGAGGAGATGGTGATGAGGTTGGAGCAGAGGGAGGTGACAGAGGAGATGAGGTAGGAGCAGTAGGAGGTGTAGGAATGGGAAAAGGGGCAGGTGAATGATGTGAGGTCAGTTGTGAAGCTAGCACAAAACCGAAGACATTTTTCCCAGACGGTCTCAGATGTAAACCGTGCTGGGTAAAGTCCTTAGCAGTCAGGAGTGGTTGCAAATCAAAAAATGTGATTTTTGTGTCTGCCAGGTGATGTTTTAGGGAGATGTTTGCCAGGTTAATTTCGTGGTTTATTTGTGGAACTTTGAAGCGTGGAGGCAGGCTAGAGAGTACTATGTTAGTGTGCTGAGAGGTCATTTTCAGTTTGTGTAGATGTTCAGTCGCGTTGAAATGACCACCCAAGGTAACATCTTTCAGCCCACCTATGATGAATACTGTGTCCCGCTCTGTGAGTTTTTTAGTGTAGGTGTCGAGTTCTCGAATAACTTCAGCCAAACGAGAGTTTGTCATAAAAGAAACCGCAAACTGAGAACTTGCTAGGAAGTAATCCACGCAAAATGGAGGACATCTGTTGACCGATCCGAATCAGCTAATATGAGCACGTTTGATTACTGCGTGGAAGTGTTTGTTTCATTTCTTGGTAGCACTACCTTACGTGGGTTTGAGCGGCTGTGCTTACCAGTACGTGGTTTGTGAACAGGTTTGGGTACTGAACGGGAGGGGATGAAACGAGTAGGTAAGGGAGGAAACAGGGACATGTCTTCTAAGACACTGTACCTATTGTGAGTGAGGAGTTGGGCAGGTGCATGTGACGTTGGTCTAACCGGGTGATAGCAGTTGGAAGGACGGTGAGAATTCCTTACTGTAGTCCAACCGCCGATCGTGTTCTTATTGACCTCTTCTAGCGCACTGATCCATGTGTCATTATAATATACCAAGTCATTGTACGCTTTCTGATGTCTTGATTGGAGGAGAATCGATCCACGCCTGCGCCATTCTGGCGCTCAACGTTGATGGTCTCACGGATGATTGGATCACAATGCTCCCTGTAACATATTTAGAGTGCCATGTCCGCCGGAAACTGGCGACGTAGTCACTCATTAGGTTTAAGATGGGATTGGAATAAGAGGAAAAAGGGAAGGGAGTTTAGGTATAGTTTAGATGATTGTGAAGTATTGAAAAAATTTGCTAGGGGTAAAATGTGTGATAGGACAATTGAAGAATGTCTGGAGGGTATCTACGTACTGCCGCAGGATTTACCCTGCGATTGAGATGGCGGGAGTACTTTTTAAACTAGTTGTCAGGGCAGGGGTCGTGGAATGGAGATGTTTCTGAGCTTGATGGAAGATAATTTTTGTGATGGGTTCAAGTTTTGAAATATCTCTCAGATGAGAGTTGCGAGTGCCCAACGACGGTCGTACAGTCATCCGCAGGAACCGGTTCTCGACGTGAAGACGATGATGGTTTGGCCGAGAAGTGGTGGCCCAGGTTTCACAAGCGTAGAGCGCAAGACTGCGAACACATGCTTTATAGACACGTAATTTCACCTGGAGACGGATCCTGCGATTTCTGAAGATGGGGGAAAGACGAGCGAGCGCGCTGTTCATTTTAGAAGAGACAGATTTTGCATGTGCTTGCCAGCGAAGTTTCCTGTCCATCGTGATCCCAAGGTACTTGACACCTGTGGACCGGTCCACAGTGTTGTCTTTGACCTTGAGCGACGGCAGGTTTTGGAAAGGTTGGCTGGAAGGGCGGCCGAAAGTGAAGATAATTGCTTGGCACTTGGAGCGGTTCAAGGTGAGCTAAAAGCAAATGAGAATACACGAAATTTGACAACTAACAGTGAATGATGGATATTAGTATAATAATATATTTTTTACTACGGAAGTTACAAATGAGATATTAAATAAATTAAATATACAACAAACGACAAAAATGATTGAAATAATTATTAAGGGCGACCACTGGAGACGAATTAATTCGACAAAAACTGCTCTATATTGTGTTAGATTATTTAGGACGACAACTGGAGATTAATTAATTCGACAATAACTATTCTATATTATGTTAAAATGTAAATAAATACGAAAGAATCAAGAAATACGAACTGTAAAATGATGAATTTATGACGACGAAAACTTGTGTGCAACAATAGGGCAGAGATTAATTAAGTAAATAAACAAACCGACAACTAAAACGACTGAAATAATAATTTAGGACGACAACTTGAGATAAATTAATTCGACAATAACTATGGCAATATTATGTTAAAGTGTAATGAATAACTACAAAAATAATCACGAAAACAAATGGTAAAATATTGGAATAATTCTATTTACGGCGACGAAACTTGAGCAGTGCAACAGTAGAGTACATTATTTATAAGTTAATAATGATGTAACAGTATGCTCACCAGAAAATCTAAATACACCAAAATAATTAATTTTAATGCATCAAGAAGTTAAATTAATATTTCCGTTTGTACTTACGTAAACTTTATCACACTTTGAATGAACCACTTGAATTAAAATAATATTAAATTACATTCTGTCCGTTGTGTTTGAGAACCTTAGGAAATGCTTTTAGTGTTTTTTCACTTAACACTCACACAGAACAAAGAATTTTACACTACAATGAAAGTTAGGATCTAAATACAACTACTGAATCACAAAAACTCGAAAAAATAAAATAATTAGTAAATATTAAACTGAAAAATAAAGAGAGCTCATTAACGACCGCAGCTAACACCAGGAACAGGTTAGCCAATCAAGAAGAATGAAGATGATCACCATAAAAAGATATACGGACTCCACCCAGTCACAGAGCATGAAGTATGCAGAAAACTTTATTTGAAGTAGAAGGGAAGAGAGTCCAGTGAAAGTGGTAGTCCTGCACTGAGACCTACTAGTTCTAAATTTGATATTAAATTAAATTGTGTAATATGTGAGTTAGACGTTTCACCTGAATTCGAGAAGAGGGAAAATAAAAAAGAATAAAAACAGAAGAGAGATATTATCGTGTTGAAACTTTAGAATTCAAAGATTCCCTCATAATTACTGCTGAAAGGAAAATGGAAGGACTGATGTGAATCCATCTTGTTTCTGACCCTGTGGCCGCAGAGGTTAGGTATCACAAAACATGTTCGTTGAATTTATTGAGATCTTCTACAAAAATAAATTGTTGGCTCCTTATTCACTGCCCGTGTTTAACGAAAATGGAATTGAAAAACGAGGAAAGCAGTCTTCTATGATCTGTTCTTCGCGGTTACTGAGGATATCGACTTCACTAATGTTGCATTCGTGGATGACGGTGGGTTTTTATAACAATGTGTGGTGTGGTAGTTGAAGGAAACATAATCTGCAATCCTTTCGAAACATGTACAATACTTAGAAAACTATTATAAATACGAAGGGAGAACCGCTATTTTGAATGCGTACTCTGATGATGCTGATGCCAAGAGCACCAAAACAGTCGAACACCTGCTCCGCAAAAATTGGCTGCCGCTACTATTGCATATGATGAATCGATGACATTCTTTATGCCGAAAAAAGTAACTCTTATCAAATAACAGAAACATACGACGTCTTATCGCCAAGCTGCGAGTAAAACTACTAGAAGTGTGTTCTAGTGTGAAATAGACAAGTGAAGATACCGTCACGTCAATCGTCTCAACAGTCACTCACCTGACCCAGATTTATGAGAGGGTGGTTATCGTAGGTGAGGACTCGGACTTGTACCTGTAAAAGTAAATACATTCTTTCTTCATGTTCTTAGTGGATGAAATACCACTTCTGTACTTTTTCGTCGAGGGTAATTGAAGTTCGTAAAACTTAATGAGAGTGACCAAGATGCAACAAGCTGCTGATGTGTTTCACGGGGGAGGTGCTATTGGGGGTGATGTAGCTTCAGAGGGCAAGTGATTTCTCGCTTCTCTACATCACTGTAGGCAAAGAGAATCCTCATTGGATGGTCTCCGCTACTCAGTGTTTGGTAAATGCCTAAGGAAGGTACAATTCAACTTGGGATCATGAAATGCAACAACCCATCACCGTTCTGTGTGTACATATCACCAAGAGCAAAATGGTATGAACGAGACAAAAATCCTCTCGAGTGGGGGTGGAAATCATGAATAGCCTGCTTCCTATCACCACCACTAGGGAGCCTGCATCCCGCAAAGTCCCTAACACAATTTCGTGCAAATATGCGTGGTGAAGTGCAGCTGCCGATAACTCAGTGTTGTACCATCTGCCAAAGCTCCAAATGTGTATCGTGTGGAATCGTGTAAAAATCCACCTCTTGAGGAAGGAATTTCATAACCTTCCCACTTTCTCTGACATCGAAGACGATCGGGAAGAACTGGTGACTTCCTATTCGTTGGCCAGAAGAAATCGACGAGCTCAGAACCTCAAGACGACCACGATTGCTTTAAAAGTGCGCAATACCATACGTTATTATGTATTCTAATTACATTTTATGTAAATACATTCTGATATATGAAGTTACATTATCATGCTGATGAGTTATATAAAAATTATTACATTACCTATGATTTTTCAATCAACTCATTTGTAAAAAAAATATTTTCTAGAGTAATACTACGAAAATTGATTTAATTTAACTTACTTTCTTAAAGAGTTTGCAAACCATTGATTTCGCATGAGATTTAAAATAATTAGGACAAAACACACAGAAAACTACGAAGTACCAAGTCTTAAGTAATACCGAGTAAGTGAGCAAAGTACAAGCAAATATATTACTTGGAGTCTATTCAGAACTAAATTTAAAGTAATTTGCGAACTACACACGTCGAGTGTTTAAAAAGATGTGGCAAAGAGAAAATTTCATAAAAATTCTTTTTACTTTCTCATATGCGTAGTATATAGAAAGTATTGTAGTCGTGAAAAAATTCGAAAGCGAGATTTCGACGGAAATATCCGTTTTGGCGTTCACTGATTTTGAAAATGTGGTTTTTCGCATAACACTTGTCCGTCTGTCCGTTTGTGCGCAGCGATTCTGAGTAAATGGATGGACCAATTAAATTCGCATTTCGTATTTACAGTAGAATTTACTTCATGTCGATGCATGTGCTCTATTTTTGATTTTTTACTTTAAAACAAAAATGTACTTCACATGAAAGTCAAAGTACTCTTTTGAATGTTTCTCCGAAACGGCTCCAACGATTTTGCTTAAATTTTCTGTACGTTAAGTGCAATTAGTATGCATTACATCCGCATTAGCAATATTTCTCTTGAAAGTTTGGTATAGACGCTGTAAAATAATTTCTGTCTGTTACACTTAGACATAAGTTTCAAGAAGCTTGAATGATATTAAGCAGTGTAAATGGACCAAGCACACGTGGAATACACTTTTCGGGAACTGAAATGAAAGATATGATAATGATAAAATACATATGAGGGCAGCAAACGCACTGCAGATACGAAAATACATCAATTTCTGTCTACAACGAAATTGCACTTACATATCACTTTTACGATATTTATAGTCGCTATATTTTTGACTGATATGTCGCTATATTTTTGAAATAATATTCTGAATATTTATTTTACTTTCAAATTTCAAATAAAAGAAAGTAATAAGTTCATCTAGCGACTTTGAGAATGAAGAGAGCACTGGAAACCGTCCAAAATGTAGAGGACCACACCCGAAATGACCCTTTTATTATAGAACTTTTCTCTCTCTCTCTTTCTCTCTCTCTATGCTGCAGACAGAGAAACGTATATGAGAAAATATATGCAATGGTTTTGCACCACTAGTTTGAATTTGGGAAATTTGGCGTTTCTTGAATTAAATATTTGATGCTTTACAACTTTTAGGGTGAAAGTTTTTTGATTGGAGCAGTCATTGCGAAGTTTAAGAGGTTTCAAAATGACTATTACAACTTTTTCCGCTAAGTTGCTAAAAATGGATGTTTTTTGATCGGCCATTGCAGGCAAACCACTGAACAAAATTTAATCGGTCAAATTTAATGAGCGCATAATTTAATGCTTTTAATTTTAGTAAGAGTAAAATTTTCCGTTACATACTTTGTTTCGGAGATATAAGCAATAGACTGAAAAAAGTGCAAAACATCGTATTTTTGGGCTGCGAATAGTTATGCACAATTCCTGAGCTGGTACAAACTCAGATTCCATATATTTAGGACCTAATGAAGGTATTAAAACGATTTCCAGCTTTGACTGAATTTACTCCATCAAAGAACTTATTTTTATGGTCTATATATAATGGGCGTCAATGGTTGTAGAATTCGCCTGTAATGTTAACTATCATTTTAACAAAACTGTATGCATGTCATTAGAAAATTACAAAGACAGTGTTCCTAACACTCTCGTCATAAAAATAGATGTTCACCCAATTTCTATTTATTGTATTAGAGTTTCTGTTGAACTGTATTTATTCGGGGACTATTTTATATTATAACATGAGATGGGATGAACATACAGTGAGTGTTATAAATAAAACTAAATATCTTATTTTCATCTTTTCAAAAATGGTTAGAAGTAAACTAGAACACTATTAGTATATCATGCATTTATTCATGGCATACTTGGTTCATGGCATATTTTCAGGTATAATTATTTGGGGAGGAGCATACAAAAAAATTAAATCTATTACAAAGACTACAAAATAGATTATTAAAAATAGTATATAAAATACTTTTAATAGTGAGACTTGCCCCCGAATCTAGATCTAATGTTCGCTCCCTTATCATTACAAAGGTCTAAAAGAAAAGTTAGAAGACAGGTAAAACAAGAAATAAAAGTATACTAATTCCCAAGCAAGCTAAAACTATAAGTATTAAAAATAGTTCATTATTAACTATTAGATCATTGCCAAATGATCTAAAAATTTTAACTCATAAGAAAGTAAATATAAAGCAGAAATTAAAGAAATGGATAAGAACCAATATTTAGATATTTGTATCTATTATTTGTGTTATAATTTTGTGTTACTGGTTTTAATTTGTATAATCGTAAAAACACCGCTTTGGTCTGTTTAACTAGCTACAAGCGATTCAGTTGTTTATTATTACAGGATTATCAATATACATACAATAGGATTACTGTATGTTAGTGTATGTAGTTTTTCTTTATAGCAAGTAAGTTCTTATATGAAGTTATTTTTTTCCAGACCTGCGTACAGGTAAATAATTTACCTCTGTAGGATTTTACTTTGTAAAATTTTCTGGTTGAATAAATAAATAAAAATAATTAGGTTGTAAGTCTGAAATTATATATTTCTAACAGCTTCTACCACCTACCTCTTATCATCTCACGTAGATAAGCATCAATAGCACTTTACATTTCCCATTTATAAATACTACACCGAAAGTGAAAAGTTTTAGAGTGGTTCGTGAAGCGCAACGACAGTACAAGAGACTCGTGAAGTTCTCTCCCTGTGAAACATATGAGGAAGATGAGAAACTCGGAACTTTTAAAACTAAGCGACTTTTGAATAATTTTCATATTCATAGTTTAGTTACACATGAATGAAATGTATTACATGTTAACTGGATAAATTGTGACAAAAATGGATTTAGTGAAAACAGATCTCAAACTGAATTGTTCTTAGCTGAGCGATTGCGTCCAATTTACACCTTCAATGCGCTCTAACGCGTTGAGGCGCTCTGACGCTTAAACAGTTAATTTGACGAACAATACTCTGTTAGAGACATAATTTGAAGTAAATTTAATGTATTTCATCTTGGAACCTTTCACTATTCTTTAAAAGTATCTAATTTTCGAGTTATTAGCAAAAAAATTGTCTTTTAAGGTGCATTTCGAAATTTTGGTTAAAATTCACCGAGCTCTAGCGCGATATCTATTCATTTGACAAAAATCGGTAAAGGTCTAATTTGTAGGAAATTTAATGTACACTATTTTTGCATAGTATCCTTTTCTCAAGAAGCATGTGCATATCGAGCTATAAACAAAAATGGAGTAAACCAGAGCATTTTTTTCGAATTTATCTCAAACGCACAAATTTTACCAGGAGGCAACAAGTTAAAATTCGAATTCAGTACCTCCGAAAACATAAGAAAGATTGTAAGAAAAATTTATATAATTCTCCTCCTCCTCCAAACTATCATATGAATAGTACTAACAATGATTTCATACCGTAAATAATTTTGAGGCATGCTAGTCTTCTTGTGAATTGTCACTTAAATTGAACTTGAAACTAGCTTGCCTGGCACACGAGATTCGATTGCCTATTTTTATTTCATTTTTTAAAAATTAATAACATCTTCAAAAAAATTTCAAAATTAATAAAACATAATTAAAATGTAAAACACATTATTGTCGGAAAATACCAATTTGCTAAAAATCCACTCTTTTAGCTCGACTTACATCGCTCGATTGGGGTTTCAGGTTCAGACCATAGAAATATACTACCTACTACAAATTACTATACTACCTACTAGATAGTATATTTCTATGGTTCAGACACTACTTGAGGATTTGCTCCTACAAGTGTGGTTGTCTCTTCGGTATAGACATAAATATTATGTTGTTATTCGCAATATAATGTATCTTTTATGGCGAGTCGGAGTTATTTCCTGTTTCGAACGTAAATTAACGTGCTGGGATTAAATAAAATTTTGATATTGCACACTTTTTAGTGAAGAGTTACGCTTGAGCGTGTGTTTGAAGCTAGTTTGAGTGTCCATGTTAAGGAAACAAAATGGAATTCTCCTCCACAATTTTAATTGTTTTAAAAGACACGTTTCGGAGAGATGTTACGATTCAATAAAAGTATTCAGAAAAACAGTGACGGAGTTAATGGACAACCGTCATACGAAAATGGATCTGGGAATAAGACGAAGTAGGTTAACAACTAAATCAATTAAAAATATTGTAACAGAGAAATAGTAACAGAGTGAATGAACACCAGACATTTGTATTTTAAGATGGGCATAAGAGTAAGGCGGCGGAAGTCAACGACCGAATAAATTTAAAATTGCGCTGTTTTTTACTTCAGTTTGTTCATAGAGGAAAGGGAATGAAGTGTTACGTATAAGTTTTAAAATGTCATGATTTTCGTAAATGTTTAATTTGGGACCTTTGTTTTCTAAATGTAAAATTTGAAATTGTAAAGAATGATCAAAAAAATGTATTTGCAATGGTGAAGGTGAATTGCGAAGGCTGATAATTCAATATTTCTCTTCCTAGCCCTTATGCGTTAATCCAATCTGATGGAGAACTTGTTTCCCATTTGTCCGACATAAGCCGCGTTGCAATCATTACAATTAAGTTTATATACACCATTTTAATCTATAATTGATATGCTTCGTTTTTTGTCAGAAATTTGTCTGAAGTATTGCCAGTTTTGTAACAATTTCGTAAATTAGAATTGCTCAACCGTTGATCTATCTTTTGGGAGATTGTGGCGATGTAATGTAAAGTTACAGAGCATTTTTTGTTCATTTCAGTAGTTTGTGGGAAACATTTTTTTAGAACAAATTTTTCTCTTTGCTGCTGATGTACTTTCCAATCATTTTTATTTAGTCATTGTTGGAGGCAATGGTTTTGAAGTCATTTACTCCAAAAGATTCGGTATATTAAATTCGAGAAAAACTGTTTGGAAAGGATTAAATTGGATAAGAAAATAAGATATACAGAATAAATTCTGATTTTGTGAATATCTGGGAAACAATCCTCCCGACACGAAACTTGGCAGAAAGTTAGGTTTCGGGGTCACTTTAATGGGGAAAAAATCGGAAACTCCAGCGGGTACCCCCCTAGTCAAGAGGGATGGCAATACGGTGTTTTGTAAATATATCCAAAACTATGAACTTGTTTGTCCGTGACAAATCGCGTCTTAGTAGATACAACTATCAACGTTTCGGCCATCATGCTGTGGCCTTCTTCAGGGCAATATCAGAGTCGTACAGACCTAAGTCGCTATCGTACTCTGCGAGGTCGAACGAGTCACGCGTTGGTTGTATAGGTTCGGTTGGGGGGAATCATCGTGATTGGCCGGGCGCCGTGGCCAATCAGCGCGGGCCCGAGCGTGTGTGGGATCACTCTGAGCAAGGCGCCAGAGCGCGGTGGAGCGCAAAGGGGAAGTTAGTGCGCAACTCCAGGCGCTGCTCAGGATCAAGCCATGAACAACATTATGATTGTTCGGTGTTCTGGCAATCTCTACGGCTTCTTTGATTCGTCTGGGCTCCCATCGTTCCTTGCGGAGTACGACCTCGCAGAGTACAACAGAGGCTTAGGCCTGTACGACTCTGACATTGCCCTGAAGAAGACCACAGCATGATGGCCGAAACGTTGGTAGTTGTATCTACTAAGACGCGGTTTGTCCCGGAAAAACAAGCGGCCGGAGTCAGTATGAACTTAAGTTTATATCTAAAAAGCTATGTGAGATATCGAAAAACCTTGCAATAATTTGTAGCTGGCAATGTTGCAATAAGACCTTGCAATAATTTGTAGCTGGCAATGTTGCAATAAGACCTTGCAATAAGAAGTTGGCAAATATGTGACGTTTTCGTCAGACGCACAGCAACCGAGATATGAGCGCTTAAAGTTACGACCTTTTTTGACAATTTTTTGTTTATGGGATTTTTACGAAAATAAGGAAAAATCGCATATTTTTTTATTTAAACAGATTTTTATATAGTAAAAAACTAAATATGGGTATGTTAGTGTTTGTACATGTACTACCATGTATTTGAATGTAAATTTTTGCATGTATGTATTTATGCACACACCTACACATTCATGACAACTTCAAAAACATGCATTTTTAAGCGTTTTTAGCTTTATACACGCATATGTATGTGCAAATGTGCCTTGGAATATATTCATACATGGATATTATGCTTGTCCAGATTCATAAATGCTCATATATACGTGTCGGTTAGTCAGTATATAAATGTGAATGTGTAAAATTGAAAATCGTTATTTTCAACAACAAAAATCGAATCATTCCTTATGTATGTATGT
>NNCF01126306.1:125044-185869 GCA_002313205.1 Laupala kohalensis
TGGCGGCCTCGCCACGAGGAAGCTCTCGAACGCGTCGGCCGGGCGAGGGCGCGCCCCCATCCCCTGCCTTTCACTTAACGGGACCAGGGGGATGGCTTTTTTCGCCTGCCTGGAACGCGATGCCGCAGTTGAGTTGGTTCCTAGGAGGCATGCTGGACGCTTCGACGTGTACTCTTATCGAATAAAGTAAATGTACAACGCATCAAGTGTATTATTTCGGGGGAAATAGGGTGTCGAACCCTATACTAGCATTGGTGACACGTGTTGCTGCGCCGTGCGAAACTGTGTGGTGGCCTCGGGCTGAGGACAGGTTCACCGACCTGTGGGTCTGAGACGGCGGCTACTCTACCGAGCTTCCTCGTTGAATGATCTAGGTCGCCTCTCGTAACCCCATTCATTACAGATTCTTTCGGTTACCATGCTTCCGTTCAATGACCGAATTATTGTCCTTTAACTCACCTTGCGAATCGCGCCCTTTTTACTCGCTACCGGAACTCGTTGCGGCAAAACTTTCCACGATGTGATTAATTGTTCAAAGTCACAAAATAAAAGTTCATCAATATCATTAATGACATTCACTGTTTAACATGTAAATTACTGCGAGACCGCACTATTAACTACTCAAGAGCCGAAGTGCTGGCTCACTTAGCTAACCAACTGAATACTTCAAACAATAACATTGTCGATTGATCTGGAATGAGTTATGATTTCCGACAAAAATACAAAGTCTTGAACCGAAGACCGACACTGTCGCCAGTAGAGCAACTATCTCAAGTATGTCTCTAAGTACGTATCATTATCTCAAGTATAAAGTAAAAAGTATCAAGTGTATAATAATATAAATAGTATCACAAAAAGTATATAAGTTTCACTCCGCTCCCTTGCGCACCTTGTTTTATAGCATACACCCCTTCTTCTTCACCCAAAATTTGAAAAACGTTCACGCCCATAGACGTGACACGTGATTTTAAGAACCAATCATTTTGTGGAAACTACTCCACGCGGACTTCGTTTGATAGGCTGTGAGGTCGTGACGTATGTTCCATATCCGACGAATCACGTTGCTCCGTTTAAGAACTTTCTTGGCTTCCTACTGAAGCCATGCCGACACTATGTGGCTGGCTCGTGCCAAACTGTCTCTCGTTCTCACGCCTTTTCTTCTAATGTTTTGGAGCCTTTCGTCGGTCGCGAAAAGAACCCTTGATTCTACAAGTCTAGGCTCATCCAGGAAGTCGCTAGTGGATTCTGCTCCTTTGAAAACACCCGCCTGTTGTTCACTGCATCGCGTGTCCGTTCTGTCTGTGTGCCGCGCAGCCCAAATTTTGATCTATTGAATTTCGCATGCTCTTTACTCCCAAAATTTTATGACTTCGTTTTTCTGCACAAGGTCCCTTTTTACAGTGTTCTAAAATTCGCTCTCTTTGAACCGGAACGCTGTTCCACCCACTCCCTTAGGTTCACACTTCACAAGAGATATCCTGGGTTAATTTTAGTAAATTTCTTATTCTTTAGGTCACGTCTGTCTCATCGTCTTGGGAGGGTTACTGCGCGTACCCGCCTTTCTTAAACATTTCGTCGCATCTGCTCCCACGCCTTAGCTAGATGTTTACAAAACCGGTTATTTAATTTTGGTTACGTTTCCAAATATCTTTGTTGTTTCAAGTGCCGCTTTGCCTAGTGCCTGTAACCGCCACTCTGAAAATAATTCTTTATTATATTTTTAATATTTCCTTTGAACTACTGGTCTTTTATTCTCACCACGCCAGCGACCGCGCCCGTCCATTGGCCCTGGCGAGTGGGTGGCATTAGAAGTTTCATTATTGTTGAGAGGACAAAACTAGTATCTAGATTCTGATCATTAAATTTGTTCCCCACAAATTCTCTTTAGACATCATTCCAGAAAAGAGAAAGTTCACTCAGAAAGCCCCACGCCGCAAATACGACGTACAAAATTTAAAAGGCAATGACAAATTTAGAAAAGAAAAATTAAATCCACAAAACTGGCAACAACTCCAACCAGGACTTGTAAAAGCAGCAGAAAACATAGCGCCGCAAACCAAGACACGGAAACTCAGACAACAGGCATGGCAAAATTATGCATCAAAAATTCAAAATCCATGCAGGACCTCAAGGACGTCAGAAAAACGGTCACGAAAACAATAAGAACGATTCGTGAACAACATGAGGACAATACATTACTAGAAATAGAAGTTGACTTCTGGAAACATGGTTCACGTAACTACTACAGAACATTCAATCAGAAATTAACTAAGTACTCTCCCCCATCGCTTCAGTTCAAAAACGAACATGGAGAAACTGCTCACATCAACACTGAAAACTGTGAAATTCTTGGGAAATACTTTTCTAAATTACTATATTGTGAAAAGCCACAAGAAAAATTCCAATTCTACCGTGCACAACAAAACCCAGACTCAAAACCAGCGAGTGTACTGGAAATTAAGGAGATAATTCACTCATTGAAAAATGACAAAGCATCAGAAGAAGTTCACCGCAGAACTATGGAAAAGTGCAGGAGAAAATCTCACCACAAAACTCAAAGAAATTATAGATGAAATCTGGCAAATTGAAAATATCCCCGCAGAATGGAAGATGGCGATCATTCACCCACTACACAAAAAAGGAAGCAAGGCAGACCCCAACAATTATCGTGGAATTTAACTGCTTTCAGAAACCTACAAAATTCTATCCAAAGCCCTCTTGAACCGTGCGGAATCTAAACTGTATCCGGAAATCGGTGAATACCAAGGCGAATTCAGAAAAGGCCGATCATGCGTAGAGCAAATTATTAATATAAAAAAACTCGATGAAATATTTCCACAATTCATCAATTAAGAATTATGTCATCACATTCGTCGACTTCAAGAAAGCATACGATAGCATAAACCGAGAATCACTTTTTAAATTACTAACAGAATTTGGACTTGATCAGAAAACAACAAACATTATCAAAGAAACACTCATGCAGACCAAATCCAAGGTAAAATTTCTAGGAGAAATGAGCACATAATTTCAAATAGACAGAGGACTATGACAAGGCGATGGACTATCCCCGTTGCTTTTCAATTCTGCGCTTGATAAAATTGTACGGGAATGGAGAAAAGCAGGTGCACCAACACACCAACTAGGGCCAAAACTGAAAGGCATACAATTAGACTGCTTAGCATTTGCCGACGACATGGCTTTAATTGCCCAAGAAATCCCCGACGCGTAAAAACAACTTCAACTACGACAAGAACAAGCTGATAAAATTGGATCACAAATCTCATTTGAAAATACAAAATTTAAGACAGATATCAAAACTGCACCAGATGAACTCCAAATTGGCAACAACAAGATCATTTGAGTAAACAAATTTAAATATTTGGGTGAATGGATTACAGCAAATTGTAATGAAAAAAATCTATTGAATCGAGACTCCAGAAAATGGAGACCGCTTTTCAGTTAACAAAAAATATATACAACAAAAAGAGTCTCTCCTGGAACTGCAAAATCCGACACTAAACAACTGTAATCAAACCTCTACGCTCTCTACGCTTCAGAGACACTCAATCTCCAACATAAAACATTAAAACAGCAAATAGAAGTGAAAGAACGTAAAATAATGAGAAATATCCTAGGTCCAAGAACCTAAGACGGTGTACATTATCCAAATCCTAACACAGAAATATACCAAAAAATTTCCAAAATCACAGACATAATGCGAATGCGAAGAATTCAGTTCATGGGACACTTAGAAAGAATGAATCCGAACAGACTAACGTACAAAATACATACATTCTTAAAGAACAAGGCTACTAAACCAAATTTGTACAAACAGACAGAAAATGACCTGAAAGAATTAGGATCACCAAACTTACAAGACCGAAATGAAATCAGAAAAATCACTCATACGCGGAGTTTCGAGGAAGAAGAGAAAAGGACCACCCAATCTACATGGCCAGCACAACGGAAACACACCCACTCATTGCGCATGACGGAATACTGGGCCAAAAGGAAGGCTAGAAAGTGTTGATTCCGCGTGGTCCTAAGTGACCCATTCGCAAAGAAGTAGTTTTGAACGATTCTCTTTCGCCAGAACTAGCACTTTCAAAACGCTCAAAACTAGTTCTGGCAAAAACGCATCTGTCATAACTACTTTTGGTCGTTTTTTTTTCGTCCAATGACCGAATTCGTTTTTTTTGCGTAACACCCACACATACATATAGCGTCATTGAAAATACGATTATTCATCTCGGAATACACAAAACCTATGAACTCGACCTAATAGCGATCTTTTAACGTAATTTTTACGTCTTGTCTTTCACACCTCCAGCTCTAAAAATACAGTACAACTTTGTGATAACGGTATTGGTACATTTAAAATCTCATCAACTCTAAACCTATAGATCCGATACAATTTTCATTTTTTCATATTTCAAAATTTTCAATTATTTTTATCTATAAATCCATTTCTACCTCCACCGCCAAGGGGTGGTAGTGGTGTATTTCTTCCGCGAGGGCTGAATTTATATTTACATGATATCAGGATTTCACTATCGCCGCCGAAACACCGAAAATTATGGACTCGTGTGTGGTATCTGTCATCCCTAGGGGTGCTGGGTTTTATACGGGATTATAGTGAACTTTGATGTCTTCGAGAATGTCACTACTAATTTCAGCGGCCCCGAAAACTAACTCTAATATCGGACACTTCAATTATTTTTACATTTCACTTCTCACCCCCAACACAAAGGGTGTTTATTTCTTATAAGGGGTGATCGTGTATGTATGTGGCATGAGAGTGTCACTTTACTTCAGCGGTCCAATAATGATTTATTTAACATCTATATCGGTCGTTTTCTGATTATTTTTGCATGCCTCTCATTCTCACCCATATCCCTAGTTTGCTAGGGGTTTATTGTCTCTAATATGAACTGTTTGTGAACTGACGACGCACTATGGGATAGAATGGGATTCTAGCTGGACAAAATTATCGCGTACAATTACGAACCCTAAATTGAGGTTAATTGGAGATCTTAGGACTGGTAAATACATGTCAGATATGTGAAATATAAATATTAAAATTTGAGATTGTATGCCTAGGACTAAAATATATAAATCTTTATTTATATATAGAAGAATCGTGAACAACGAAATAATTATAAAATCTATAGTGGACAGCGGAATTGATCATTCATGCAAATCTACAGTTTAAATCCGAGCATGATGAAATTTTGCTCAATTGGTCTTTAAACGAAGACAAAGAACGCTGTGCACAAAAGATTTCAGAAACTCACCCCAATCCCCTATTTTCCATCCCTTAATGCATTGTTTGAGTAATTATTGATGAAATTTCAACACATTTGACGTTCAAAATAAAGAGACAAATTTAATACCCCATGGAGATATCATCCCTTGAGGAGGCGTGGGAAGGGGATGATTTTTTTAAAATTATCGAAAATGTTTCTTATTAATGTCGAATCCATAGTTTTTGGGATCGATGAGATAAATAGTAATACTGCCGACACCGTTGAAGCAAAAATTAATTTCATGTAGGAGTAAGACACACGTACAGCCCCTAGAAGTAGAATGAAAAGTGGGTGAGATGTAAAAATACTAGAATACGAGCGTCGAAACCATGGTTCTCGAGATCTCTGGATGAACGGAGTTATTAGTATATCACCCTTTGCACTATCTCTCATTGTTGTACGAAATACAAAACCTCTCAGAACTCGTAATATAACAGTTCTATGCATGTTTTGTAATATTTTTAGCACTTTTTGACTTTCGGCCATATTTTAGACGTTATATCTCAGAGAGTGGTTTATAATGGTTGCTAATTTCTTAGGATATTACTCTTTGCACTATCTGTTATTGTTATACGTGATATGAAACCTCTAAGAATCCATAATATGGCAGTTTTATGCTTTTATTATAACTTTTTTGTAATGTTTTGTATTTTGACCATATTTTAGATACTTGGTAGTAGTGGAGAATTAGCAACATTATCAAAGAAAAATAAATTAAACGTCGTTTGTTCGTTGTTCATAGTTTTAATGTTATATAACGTTATAATGTTTATAATATTAAAACTATCAGCAACAAACAATCGACTTTTAATTTATCTTTCCTATTTTAAATGTTATATCTCAGAGGGTGGTTCTTAATTTTTTAGTATTTTAATCTTTGTACCATAAAGTATTCTTTTATGTAATATGAAATCTCTAAGAATCCCTTAAAAAAAGATGTGTGCTAATATGTTTTGACGATTTCAGTTTTTTTTTTCAAAGTTCATGATATTATTTCTAAATCAAAACAATTATATTTCTTGATGTTTTACACAATTTTATTCGTAAAAGTCTTTTATAAAAGCCATATTAAATTTACAAACAGTTATGTTCATTCATTTTCAGTATAAACTTTTAGAGAAGTAGTAGGTACAAAATGGTATTTTTTTTTCAATTCTATAGAGTTCATGTTCTCTTTCAATTATACGTGAAAATAAATCGAATAATTAAGTATATAAGGTGGCGATGTTTCTTCCAGACATTATAGAAAAGATCTGGAAGCTTGAGAACCCAAAATTTTGACTTTGATTTTCGGACTTTTGTCCAGCTAGAATCCCATTCTATCCCAGTGTGCGACGCGTTGAAGGCGTCCTTTCCTACTAAAGTACATCGAAAATTGTGTTTCAATTCTAATATCGAATTTTTCCATTATCTTTACGTGTCATCCTCGTTTCACCCCCTCCCTAGGGATGCAAGGGATTTCTTACGTACACAATGCTTTTTGTCCGATAGTTTATCATCTATGTGTCACGTTGCTCGAGGCACTCTAGAGTTATGGTGGAATACACACACAAAATATGTCAAATCCCATTTCACCTCTTTAGGGGTGGATTTTCGTAAAAATTCTTTCTGATCGATGTCTTCACCCTAAAAGGAACATATCTTCCAAATTTCAAGTTTGTTTGCTTTGTAGTTTCTGAGATTTCGCGATCTGTCAGTCAGTTCGTCAGTGGTATTTCGCTTAAAGCGAATTTGAGTAGCAATGCTTTATGCATTTCTTGCCAAACGATGAGGAGGATGATGAAACGCGAACTTTGAAGTGGTACTTGAAGCGCTCAGTTCTCAATCGTAACATTCTGACATTGTAACAAACCCGTAGTCATCTGTATCGTAGCGTGTTATCGAATATTTGCGAATGGAAAACTATTTCTCACTCAAGTGGCCGTTTCCTGTTTGATTTGCACGGTGAATTTGTCGCTACTAAAGCAATAAATGCTGTAAAATATGACGCACTCTTATCGAAACTATTTCTCACTCAAGTGGCCGCTTCCTGTTTGATTTGCACGGTGAATTTGTCGCTACTAAAGCGATAAATGCTGTAAAATATGACGCACTCTTATCGAAACAGCTCTGTGTTTTGTATTTTCATCAAACGGAGGGATCATTCTACGTGTCACATACTTTTTCTCTGTTTGTCCTAAATTCCGTTCCACGCTGTGCTGCGCAGTCTATTTGTAAACACAGGCAGTCGACTCGCGCCCGAGTCCTTTCTTCTAATTATCTTGCAGCGTGTGTTATTACTCTATAGAGGACTGTTATATGTTGAAATTGGGATATCTAATTTCTAATCTTTAACTTTTTTGTTGAACTTAATCTTTTTCTTGAGAGATTTGTTTTTGTTGTGTTAAATTTCATCGGAATTTCACATTAAGATGAATTTTGAGGAATCGCTAATATTTACTTCCAGTATGACCCTTAATAATATATAAAATGAAAAATTTATATTAAGTGTATTACTTCTCTCAATTTTTGAGCTTTGGTTGGTTTAATTATGTGATTCTTTTTATTGTACAACTAGGTGGTCCTGACCGGTTTCGCACAGTCTTCACGCGAGATTTTGTTGTTGTATTACGGCTTAACTTTCAATATAATTTAGAGAAAACCAAAAATAGCACTTCTACATACAAAAATCGTGTTGATATCTTTATTAGCTTCTCATATGTAACGGAAGTTTAAAATAAAAACTCTAATGATTTAAATAGGAATTTTGAGGAATCCGTTCTTCGGGAACCCCTGCAATATATAACATCCCGTCAGAATTTCAAGATCACGTCTGTAATATTTTTTTTCTGTTTTGGTGAACGTACAAGGCTCAAAATAACGTACCAACAGTGTGCCAGTCAGAAAAATGCAACATTCATTTTTATTCCTTTTCTTCTATTAAAAAACAGAAGGTAAAATATTCCAGAAATAGATTTTGAGATAAATAATTTATCAACATTATTCATTAATCGTACAATATCAGTGTTATCCATTTTGTAAGAACTCCAATAAAATAGTTCCATCATTAATTTATTATTTCTTATATTTATTACAAATTATGTATTTTCTTACATTTGTTATTTACACATTTTCGATTATTTTTCTATTGTACATTTTTTCTTGGTAAATAAAGTGGCTCGGAATCTCGCTGGAGTTCGAGTTCACTAGAAACGGTCAATTATTGTAACTCTATGCTCTTGTTCCCATGTAGGTGGGGAATTCTATAAAAGCAAAGTAAGTCATATGTTTTTCCTGTGAAGTCGCCTTTTTACACAGATCTTATTAGTTCGTCTAGTTTCTTTCTTTCTAGTTACTGAATCTTTTTCCAAGTAAAAATAACTTCCTTTTGTTGTTACTATTTTATCTCGTTCTTCTTTTCCTTTTTTTTGGTGGGAGAGGGGCACGTCCGTCACTGCAATCAGTATTTAAAATATAGCGAAAGTAATATACAATGTCGTTAGCACTAGCGACAAATCCTGAAAACGTTTCTACCTCTGTGCATCCATTAAAAATAAAATACATGTTTACATATAAAAACCGAGAAAGACGCCGCAATTAGTTCTTGAGATACGTAATTTTCTGAATATTTGCTCTTTTCACTATTTCACCCTTAATAACCATTTTTAAATAGGAAGTTCATAAAATCCTTTCCTAGTTTGTCTCCACAATATAGAAGCAAAATCTTCTCAACAATTCAATTTCTTATTTAATAGTTTTATGTTTGTGCGTCAGTCACGACAAAATACCAAACATTTTCTCACTACTTTCACTTATTAAATAGTAAAATATAAAAAAATTCAATTTTTGGATATTTAATTTAGCAACATTTACATATATAAGTTGAGATAATATCTCAATTGCTTCATAAGATAAAGCGAAAAGAGTTTACTATGCCGTTAGCGCCAACGCCAAAAGCGTAACATAATATCTATGTTTTTATACTCGTTAAAAAATAAAATATCGAAAAATTCAGAGGCTCGTTTCTAGATATTGGACTGCTGCGGCTCCAGAACGGTGAGTGGGTTCGTTCTATCTGAGATGTTGAGATGAATGGAGACACTTCCGATGTCATGCCAAAGTTAGGCCACCATTGGGGTTAGTGGGGAGTAAACAGCCTTAGAACACTTATGGATGGTATGGGAATAATGGTCATGTAAAAATGTTTAATCGGGAATGACTGGTTTAATCCATATACATCGGGGATAAGATAAATGAGATTGCCGTATAAATACAAGTTCAGCACACATGGAGGTTAAATACCCCTAACTCCCCCAAGGGTGAAGTGGTGTGCTTGGCTAATTGCTGACTTTTCGATAGATTTGTTTCTCTCACACACAACTTTACGTTGCTTAGTTTGTAAAATTAGAATGCTGTACATATGTTTAAAAAAAACAACAAGGAAAATTATTTCAACTTTTACAATATAGATTTTTTTTTTTTTTTTTTTTGAGTAAAAGTAAAGTCTGGGAAAATTCCTGGCAACGCAGGGTAATCAGCTAGTTGAAGTGAAGCTAGTTGAGTTACTATCGATTTGTAGCACTTCACAAACGTTGTATGAACCATTTTCATAGGTTTACAAACGACTTCATTTTCGCCAGCGAAGGTACCACTAATCACCTTTTCAATTAGCATTGTACTGAATACAAACATAATATTTCTTACGTATACTTTTCTAACATTGTCTCAATTCTAAAGAGCGAATCATATAATACTCATGTAATGATATGACACTGACAAACGGAGCTTGCTGCATGCAACTTTTCCGCTCTTGTCTGTCACCGTAATATGAGTTCGAGGCAGACACATTATAGTCCTGTCATGATACGTATAAAATTTCACTGTTAATTATTATGTGTGACGTTGACTCAATGTGGATGAAGCAATGAATTACTTTCCTCGCTGCCACCACTAGGTTTTTCCCAGAAAACTTAGAAAAAGCTCTGTACGTATTGTACAAATATTTATTGTAGACCTGTTTCCACATATGTACGAGTGTGAAGTGCTGGTACACCCAAACAATGTATTACCCTTAACGGTCGCTTTTCTAGTTACCAAAACTCTAAAAGTTCTCAGTCGCTTCACAACTGCAAGTCACCAAAATCTGTCCTGACTCCACATTATCAGTGATTGGTGAGTGAAATGCTCGTAACCCCAGCGAGACACGCATATTTAAGTGCTCCTTCATGCTTTACTCGATGCAGTTTAAGATTTTCTCTCTCGACACCCTTCACTTTTGTGAGGGTACTGACTAGTCCCAAATCACATGGACCAGTCACAGTTATGAATTGTACATGATATTATACAATGGAGCATAGGTGACTTCTGTACAGTTCCCTACGAATGTTGTTTACTTACTGGACGCGTCAGTGATTTCATTTGTCAGGAACCAAGAAATAAAGTTACGTCGTTTTAAAATAAGTGAGTCAAGTAGCGTGTTTTCTTGATGTAATTTTGAAATTCTGTTATCTTGGAAAGGAAATAGTCTAAGATGAAATACTTGGAACTCGTATATACACCTTTAAATGCTCTAATGTACTTCTTTTTTGTGATTTGCTCCGTCCGGTTGCGTGGAAAAGGAATGCAAATTCTAGGGGACATTTGCGTATTAATGTATGGCAGATACTACTTTCCCCCATATACCAGGCAAATTGTAGGCGAGTTACACTCTGTTCATATTCAGCATTAAACAATGTAAAAAGAACATCAGAACATTTATGAGTAGTATATATTTCCAACAGCCTTGGAAATTATAATTTTGATGTTAAATTAAAAATGTGATGAATTCTGCTGCTTAAGAAGAGAGAAATCAAGCATTTGACCCCAAAAAGAGATATAAAAACGGTGATTGTCAGTGATATAAGGTAAATTGGGTAAATCAATGTACAGGGTGAGCATCATTACGTTAAAATATAACTTCTAAAAAAAATTAAATGTAAATTGAATGAGAAAAGGGAAAATAGTGAAATCGATCAACGAAGATTCGGGTGTATAAGCTTGTGGGCTACCAGCCATGCATATACTTGCTAGGCGTGCTAGCGCACAACTCGATATAATTATGATATGATACTATAGTTATATTGTAGTATGTTGATGAATATTTCTTTTTTTGTTTGCGAATACCGGGAGAACGTAGTAGGAAAGACCTAATGAAAAGAGTAAACCAGGACAAGACAGCTTTTGACTTACAGAAATCAATATGTTCGTAAAAGAAAAACGTATTACGAAAAAAAGTTAATTGTTTTCATGAAGTACGTTAGGAATTAAATGCATGGAGATTTATCGAATGCCTTGTCACATGCGTCACTAATATTGAGAATGTTACTGATCGAACAGAACATTGATCTTGAATTTCTCATAGTTGTAAACTTGGATGCGCGAGCAATGAGGGCAGCAAGACCCCACCTTGTTCGTATTCCACTCGTCCTTCCCCCACCTCTGCTACTGCCAGCGCCAGCTAGATTCCTCAGATGGCGCCGAGATTGCAGTCGCAGCTGTCGCCCAGCAGGCATCGTCACTGTCGGCTGCTCCTTATAGTTCAAGCGACCATTCACAGATGTCTCTGAAATGCACAGAGACGCAGAGAGTGTCTAGAGTCTGTGGCCCACTATCCCAGAGCCGCTATGTTTTCGTCAAAGTAGCGCGTTATTAAAATTTACTAACGTAAGTCGAAAATATGTGCTTCATGTGCAGAAGGTAGCGCGCCAGTCAAATACTTGCCTGCTCCTCCCGAGGTGACACACGATGGCGGCAGCGGAGAAGACTGCATGTAAAATTGAAACGTTTGTAAAAACTATTCGTGCAAATTTTACAAATTAAAGACAAATTAAACTTTTTTAAATCCATAAAACCCAGAATATACTCAATTTGACGAGGATTTATTTTCACCATCTTGAATTACTCTCTTAAGTTGAAGTATTTTAACCCGTCTACTTGTAAAACTTTTTTTTTCGTTAATTTAGGTTAGTTCTTGAAGAAAGACGTGTGCTGTCCAGGAGTTTGTTGTAGAACTCTTTGAGACGGACAATATTGCCTTTCATTGTTGTTAACTATCTCTAACCGTTTAGGCAGCGTAAGCGAATATCCTAAGATTGAATTTTCCCCGACGTGATGGTCCTATTATTGTGATACCTAAGGTAACAAAATATATACTAATACCTTGCCAGGAAACATATCTATGAAATAAAAAAAAATCTCGTATATTCGAAGTCATGTTTCAACTAAAGAAAAAAACATGAACGGAACGCATTGCTCTTTTAGTCTATTGTATATTAGTCGGAGTAAAATAGTTTATTGTCCTCAACGTGGCCAACGCTTTTACTTCGTCATCGTCCATCAGAGTAATAATATTTGTAGCTCGCGTTATATTGGCAGGATATTCGAATTTCTGAAAACTTAAATCCATCGCCAACATTGGACAACAATTCTATGCACTTGCTCTTGTGGCGCTATTTTGTTCTTTCTGCATCGAGCTTGAGAACGAGTATTACCTTGTGTCTTAGCTTGTTGTGTTATTAACTTGTATTTATTTACAGCAAATACTTGCTTTTGTGACTACTATTCGTATTTATTTGGAAATAACTTGAGTTCGTAGAAATTGGCAATTCGTGTTAGGTAGCCATATTGCATAATTTTCGACAAAGTTACATGACACAACTGATTACTGGTTCTCGAGTTTTAAGAGGTGTAATAGGTTTGCTGGCAGACAGACATGAAAGTGACTTTGTTTTATAATTAATAAAGATATTTAAAAATCCCATTGCAATTAATTCAAATGCAATGAATGTTGAAATTTTAAATTCGCTCTCTTTTGACCAAAAAATGGCGTAGCCGATCAGAAACGTGAATCGGCCACACTCTCTCAAGACTCACTCTGCAGTGACGCATTTGCTACTTTGACTTCGACATAGCGGACAGAGTTCACAGCATCTTGCGAGTCCGGAGAGGAGTGTAAGTAGAGCTTAGAAAGATAGGCTTACGCACGACGCCATTGTGATGCATTCAGTGTATTGTAGACATTGGAAGTTCATCGTATAAAGAAATCCCATTTCTAGATAACCGATTTTAACACTATAAAATGTATGAAATAATAAATTAAAATGTATAATTTATTTATATGTGTATGCAGATGGTCCGATTTATATAGTTTGAATTATTGACATGAATTCAAATTCATAAATATATATTACGCTTTACTCACCGGACACATCGTGACACAGAATCTAGACTACGGTATCCCAGTGACAATTGCGGTTGAAAGCCGCAGAGGGTGAACTTTTCGTACACCACAGCTATATGAACTGAGATGTAGAATGAAAAACTACTAATTTTTATGGCCCCACCGGGAATTAAACCCGGGATGACTTGGTGATAATCGAGCTGGCTAACACCGTAGCCACGGAAGGGCATTTATATTGTATGTAAATTGTAATTCTTCAGACTTTATTGATGTATTAAAATCTGTTTTTTAGACCAAATCAGATAATCAAAGACAAGTATTTTATTTATAGTTAATATAGATTTGCATTTGTTTATTTGAATTAAATATAACCTCAGTTAATCTACCTATGCTTAGAAGTAACTTTTTTCTTTTGAAGCTTAACTTCAGCACCATAAAAGCCATGATATTAAAATGACGAACACTTTTTTCATTGAAACTCTCAGGATCTTGTTATATCTTGAAGTTAAATGCTAGGAAGTTGCAATATTAAACAAATATTACGAAGTGCGACGCTAACGGTTGTTCTTTACAAATCAATACATGTGACACAAAAATGGCGTTGTGTGTATGCTTCTCTTTATAGAGCCTTAATGTATCCAGAGGCGAAGGAACGATTTTGAAGATCTAAAGGTGCGTTTACACTGAGCGAGCGTATAAGACGCGCAACATAACTCCTGTTCTGGCTACCGAACCGAAGGTGAGGGTGCTGGGGTGAAAGAGGAAGAAAATAAAGCTTTTCTGAAAACAATTGTCGTTGAGAGCAAAGGGTTTACAAATCCGACGCACACTTTCCGGATTTCCCCACCGACCACCGATGAAGACAACCACGGACAATGTACGTCGAAGGGGTGCTGAAGCTGTTTTCATGGAAAACGAGACCATCCCGCCCCCGTAGCACACCCAGACATAATTTGCTGGCTGACTAGTAGTTGCCGGGTGAGAGCGGGAGTTATATTATACCAATAGCGAACGAACTGTTTAGAGCGAACAATTGTTCGTTCGACTGGTGAACGACACGGAACTAGATGCGTTGTGCACACTGGTCGGACGAAAATTCATATAGATTCAGGACAAACGTGTGTTCGACCGTATTGCTCGCTAACCGAGCAGAAACGGCAGGTGAATGTGGATGAACGCCATATGCACGAACACATTACTTCTTCACAAGTCCCGGGTTCGATTCCCGGCTCGTCGCCATTTTCACCTGACCGAAATTTATCACATATCTTCTCCACGTGTAGGGTACACGGAAGAAATATGTACATAACGAAATATATCTAGTTAAAAGAGAAGTTATTAATAAGATACTAAGAAACTATATACGTATTAAAAAATCAGAGTAGTAGATTCCAGCATCAAAATGTATTGCTTATTCGAAATGCTTAGGCAATAATATAAATGAACTCGTTACAATAAGTTTTACAAATTTTTAGACAAATATTGAATGGTCGATCTGAATAACATTCGTTGTAAAGATCATTCACTAATATCTAAATAATAAAATTATACTTTAACTGTAATTCTTAAATGAATGAATTTTTAACTAGTTAATGCATTTTTTAAATAAATTAACAATACTATTTTTGTGATTTATAAAGAAAAGATTACAAATATCTTCACAATTGTCAAACTTATTTTTTTGTTTTTAAGTTGTTTCGTACTTTTATCTGTTGCTAATGACACATTAATGAACCCAGAAAAATTAATTTTAAAAATTTATTATTTTCTTCTTTTTAAAATTGACCACCCCAAAAATATATGTTGAGAGCGATGGGGGAAAATTGTCCCCTCCCCCCAAAAATGGGGTGTTGAAGATGACTGGGTGCACATGCTGTTCAACGCATCGCTCCCGTAATGGGTCTATGAGTACAACAGGGAACATCAATTATAAGACTATTTTGTGTATTTCTATGAATTGTAATGTTCTACGTTTCATAATAGTAGAGCAACATATATATTTAAGCTTTATTGTTACAAACGAATGACCATTCACTGTACCATAGGAAAGGATATGGGGGACTTGTATGTTTCAACAAGCATATAAAATAAAAATGAAGGCAGATTCTTTAAAGCACGGTTCAGATTCACAAAATACACATTTATTGCACTTAGACAATATACATCAATTTTCCTTATAATTACACAAACAATTACGTAAATATTCTCCTGAGTAACAAGATTGATATTGGTTGTTGTGGGCAACCAATACTCTGAAATTGTCAAATTTTACAGAGTTACATGGATATACCACTGTCATGAAATACAAACAATTATTGTTTGTAAAAATCCCCATTAAACCCTTTCCCAATATTTGAAACAGAATTACTAAATGAATGAAGCACAAAATTCAAGCGTGACCGAAACTGGTCTACGCAAAAGAAAAGCCCCACCATAACTCAAGTTTTTGAGTTGTAACCCCCCGTAACAAACTTGAATATAAACAATATCACCTGCGAAGTAATTAACAATTAATGGTTAAATAACCATGAAATTTAACTGCAGGATTTTATATTACATAAGATTGAGAATAAACTCTAATCTTGATGTAAGAGTCGTCTACACGAATGTTGATGCATAGTGTTGACTTGAAGTTCTTCGTGGCCACGGTCGCAGCTTTCCATGGTCTTACGCGAAGTGAGTTGTTTCCTCGTGACAGCGTGGAGAGCAGATGTACGGATAATTGCTGAAACTTAGAAACTTGTATGAACAAATATGTTCAGTGCTTTGATGACTAATTCACAGCAGTTTGCCATGAGTTGCGTTTATGCAGCAGCAGAGTAACTTTTCACAAGTTACTTTCCAAAAAATAGTTCGTAGCATAATGCTATTTTGTTCAACATTTCGACGATCGTAGAGAGCAGACGTACGGCAAAAGCGACGGCATGTCACCTATCGAAGACTAAGCTTCAGAGTAACCTCGAGTTGCTCTGAATGAAGACTGCTTGTAGTGGCTTGAACACTGCTCTATACATAATAGATGCACAGAGCGTCTATATGGAGCACGTTCATGAATAGTATATCGATCATTGTCATGGAACTTATAATTCACACGGAGTTTGCAGTTTCCAATGAATGTTTATGTACAAGGAATGCTTATGCATTCACAGAGTAGTTATGTACTTAGAATAATTATTTTCTCACAGAACACTAATATCTTAGAGTTCGTAGTACATGAGAATGTAAAGATAAATGCTTTACGAACGTTTGGTTCGTAATATTTATATACGTAAGAAGATATATTTTAGTAGACTTGAGATATTTTGGAACGTTTTACACTAAAATAGAAGTCGGTTGACAATATCCATCACATGTTCCTCACAATCTAGTTGCGTTTCCTGTTCATACACCTTCTTCAGCATTACTCGAATCATATACCCCCAAAACGTATACGGATATTTATAACCGAATATGATACGGTTGTTGTGAATGTGTTACTTGGTCTTATGTCTTACAAATAATGTACCATATAATATTTTTGTTTAATGGGGTATTAGGGCTCGCCAATATCATGGTCATTAGAGCCCTTACCATAGAATCATCGATGCTCACGGATGTAGATTTTGGTTAATATTACAACCTTTTTTGTGTAGCAGATCTCAGAACGAGCGAACATACGTAAATTTACTTTTGAATTCAAGTAGGTACTATCGGACTTACCTCAATATTTCCTCAAATACATTCATCAAAATTTTGACACAGCAGGTGGTATCAACCTTATTTCTATCGCAACCAATTTCTGCAAAGAATAGAAAAGACACAGAAAAGATCGATAAATAATATCGTTTTATAAAATCTTACGTCAAAGTATAATTTTCTTTGAGCATTGTATATTTCTTTGTGTTTCTTGACAAAAAAACATTAACCGTTTCTTCACCGAAAATGTTAAAATAACTCTATAGGAGATATTTGGAAAAAAGTAGAAAAGTAATTTCCCATTTTCCATTAGGTGTGGGTATAATACAGTTTTTATCCCGTTGTTGTTAAGGCATTCCGTTGTTGTTTTTTTTGTCTTTTTTCAACTTTGTAGCTCTTGACTCTTTTACAATTTTATACCATGGCTCTCGAGTATTAGTGAAAGAGATTGGGGCAAATACTTGATTGTACAGTTATGTCTGTCCTCTTCATCAGGAACTGAATATACTCGAGCAAATCTGATTCACTTTGCTCTCAGTTACGACTACCTATACTCGTTTTCTTAGTTGACTGATCATCTTGGATATGTTAATTTAGTAGAGAGGGTAAAGAAAGCTAACATTTGTCATAAGTAAAAGACATAGTCGAAAAGCACATTTTGACAAAAACTTCAGCTATGAAGAGTAATAATGCACATTACGCATAGTAATAATATGTACAAGTGTGTGTAACCAACCATACCTAGTGCCCCATGACGGGTTCTTAGATAATTTGATGTTAGGAACCAATCCTTTCACAAACCAAAATTCAAGTACACTTTGTTTTATCTCAAGAGATTATGATTAATAAAAGAAAAAATTAGTAATTACAAAAACAGTAACAATTACTATAATATTTATATATTCTTATCAGACATTCTGTGAATTGAAAAACTAAGAAACATTTGAGCTCAAAACATGCGTCATTTACCTGTTGAAATGTCAATTGGTACTTAAATCTTGCTTGCAACAGCCAACTCAGTTGACTCGCTCACAAAAATGTTGCAAAACATTATTTAGAAATTGTTTAACAAAGTGCCCCAAAAATGGGGCGGTGTGCATTATATGGGGTAAACAGCCGTCATTTCAAAATATTGAAATAGTTCATGATTCACTCTGCGAATTCCACAGTTACAGGTAGATCAAGGACATAGTTGTCATATCAACTACATGTAATATCAATACAATTGTTGAAATACAATTATAATCTATCTGTATTTTTTATTTTGGGCCAAAGTTGAACCTACGAAAGGGTGACTTTGTTCTCCGTATTTCCTGTGTCAGCAAAACATATTTTTTACTTTAAAAACTGATGCCAACATTCTGGAAGGTTTATGAGTAAACGTAAAAAAGATTTCTGGCCAAAATATGTTCCAAATAAAGAATCAGTTCGAAATATGTTCGAAATAAAGAATCAGTTTATTATGTTACTGACAAAAAATAACATAAACTTCGATGTTAAACTAATTAAAATCTGAAAAATCAACAAATATATTTACTTAAACATATTTTAAGCTCACAAGCATTTGAAGTTACAATGCCAGTCTGACTGAATATCTATAGAATATGAATATTTTAACAAAATATTTGGGTTATCGTATTTTTTATCATAAAGAGGGTGACTAACGGTCTTTCTATTGAGAGTCATAACTGATGAGACGAGTATTATCACGATTAAACAATATAAAATTGAACATTATTTTAGTACCTACTGGAGTAAATACAAATTAAATATTACTAAGCTATAGTCGCCTAACCTAGCCATCTACCTCTGAAACCGAAAACTGACCTTTTGTATGAGTTTAGGAGCTTTAATCTTTGAAACCAATTTTATTCCAGCTGTCAAGCTGTTCATCTTTTATTCTTTGCCAGCTCCGAAATGATTTTTCTTTCTATTGAACCTGTGGCCAAAGAGACCCGAAAAACAGGTCTAAGTAAACCTACGTTTTGGATTCAAAATTAGGGCTACTGAATTTGAATTAACTTTCTTGAACTTATAAACGTCACTCTTCTGGGTTTATGAATAAAAATTAATGCAGTAATTAATGTATACTTACCTAAATTTAATACTTTACAATAAAGGTTGTAAGTGCTAATTCACGTTGGTTATGTGTCAAAACGTGCTTGCGATACACTGATTGACTGCTCTTTGATACACGAGAAAACATTTTGTTCAAAAGAACAAAAAAAAAGTACGTGTGGGGGTAGCATTACATGTACACAGCAAGAATGGTTAACTACAGTAAATATAGTACAGTTAATAAACAACAGAAATACTTTTCCTGTTCGATGTATACCTGATGCTCTATGATGCGTCTGGAGAACCCGCTTTTGTGCCTGTGTAGGACACGTGCACATGTTGTTCAAAGTTAAGCGTATTTGATACAACATGGAAATCCTGAATTTAGGCGAGATACTGCTTTATTGGACCTCAAGTGAGATGAGTGAAAAGCTCTGAAATTCCCAATACGAGTTTAATTTTTGTATTGTAATGGACATTAGAACTCAATTTATACTCACCTGGTGGGCGTCATTGTCAGAGTTTAAAGCGACAGACTGACAAAGGGTTTGCATAGGAATTGCAATGGAAGCTTGATGTTTACTAATAAATATTGAACCATGTTCGAAATGATTGCACGAATAGGAAAATTTTTCATTAATTGATTCTTGATAAATTTTATTTGAATTACATACTGAATGTTAAACAGAAGATTTTGTACATTTGAATTTTAGGTTTTAAACCGGACCTCATAACGCTCCTCACAGTCCAGCCCTGGGAGAGGGAATTGAATGTAGTGATCTCCCGATTATCCGCGGAATTAGATGTCGCGATCGCAGCGAATAACAGCAAAATGACCAGAAATGGCATCATTACGCAAGAAGGTTAAATTTGTAATTATTTCGTTTAAAATGTCTCATTATACACATGGGTTTGCGATTTATGTTACACGTGTCTTTGAGTAGTAGAGTAACTAATCGATTCTATTTTATATCTTACTTAACCATGTTGCGGTCCGAGTACAAGAATACATGCAAAGTTTATGCAAGAAAGGACACGTTTCATACGAGTAGGCAACCCGTTCAACATACAAGTAGAACGGTACGAAGTAAAAGAATGAACATTGTTGTATATGTAAATGGGAAATGTAGCGTGCTATTAAAGCTTATCTACAAGGAGCGATAGGGGTAGGAGTTGGGTGGTAGACCATTGTTAGTAGGTAGCTGGTTAGTTGGGTTTACCAACAAATAGTAGAAGTAGTTAGTAATAGAGCTATTGATGCAAGCAGGAGCTGGATAGAAGGAGGAAGGTTTGCTTCTCAGTAGTCACACCTATATGAACTGAGACATTCATGTGAAAAGCTACAAATTTTCTGGCCCCATCGAGATCATTTGGTGATAAGCGACAACACTACCACCTGAGTCACTGGGGGGAGGGCTTAGAATTAACATCAATAAATAATTTTGACCAAGATAGACTCACAAAATCGTTCTGTCCATCCTTTGGTATAGCTTTTCTGTTCATCGATAACTAACTGAAAACTTGATTTTTAATAGGTCGAGGAATTACTCCAAAATATTCTCCTTGTGTAGTAACAGAATGATTCGAATTTTGGGGCTAATCCTTGTCGTGATGTTAGTCCTGATCTTAATTATTTTTATTAGTTTTCCGGCTTAAATATTCTGTGACTTTACTGGTAACCAACAAGAGAAGTTCTTATTTTCATACGATTACACTTAACATTCTGTCTGGAGCGTGACAGCTAGGAGTGCTGTCAATTCAGATCTTTTGTAATAAATCGGATTACTTTTACCTGATGAACCGGGGAACTTCAGTACTCTTATTTTGCAACCCTGGTAGCATATGCCAGATGTCGTTTTGCACTCGCTTGCCACATTGTTGATATATCGCGTGTTTTTATTCAGATATTCAACAAATCGTTATCGGAATTGTGAATTCATTTTTATTTACTTTTATGTTAACAGAAGAGTTTTTGGTGTTTTGGATTTCGCTGGTATCACCCCAAGTGGTGGTTTTCCATAATAACGATTTCACTATCGTGAATTCTCCTCCGATTTAGTGTTCGAAATTGTAATGTATTCAAAGATATTAAACGCGTTTAAAATGTTGCAGGCATAAATATAATTTTATCCATGTTCGTAAAGGGGGTCACGAATAATTTTTCCTTCTCAAAATGGGGCTGCTTATCGGGTGGGTGGCAAAGATGAATTTCTGTAGGATGCACTCAGTGCTGCTACGTGCCCGTTCGTGTGAGTTACATAGGAGTGCCCGTTGGAATATTAAAAATGAGAATTAAATAAATTGACTAATACGATATTTTATTAACCATAGATAACACAACTGAGACCTTTTTTAGTATTTTGTATCAGGGAAGATTTTCGCTAAGAATTCATTCATTGAACTAAAAATTGTTTCAATTGAAATTCGTTCCTTATTTTTAATAATTTAACTTGTACACTATGGATTATTAATATTTACAAAGTTATAAAATAAACACGAAAATATCGCCATGTACAAAATGTTGGAAATTTATATGACACAAAAATGTATTTAATTCAATCAGAAGGATAAAATGCTAAGTATATTAAAAAATTGTGGATTAAGAAAGGGAATTTTACATTCAATGTGCAGAAGTAATTATTTTTGCGTATTACGATACTATTTTCCTTCGACTGAAATATTTCAAAATCAGGAGTGTGCTTTAAAAATGACGTGACGAAAATTCTTCCTCGAAGGTTTTTAAAGACAATATCTATTAGAACTTTATCCAGTCCCTACGACTTTTTCATTGCAAGTGCTTTTCAGTGCATGGGAACGAAAAAATGAAATTCTTACAAATAACTAGTGACCCGTCCCAGCAGGGATTTCTGTTGTTATATTTCAGCTAAAATGTTTGGTATAATTTAATGTAGGCAAAAATAGCATGTGCAAAATTTTTATTCTTTACCCTCCTAAGTGAACGTGTTTTAACAAGTGCACTTTTAATATATTAGCTAATAATACTCAGTTCTGCTTCTATGAGGACATAGATGTTCATACGTGGAGAGAAACCAGTTTCAAATATTTGGTGTTATACTAATCTTACTTTTAATTTATAGAATTGTATAATTTTGTGTTTCTATTTTTGAAATTTCTGTTTCTTCGAATTATACAAATCTCTTAAAATAAATTTGCAACATGTTGCTTTAAAATTGAGGAGAGCGTTTTCTGTTCAATAATATTATAAGAATAGCTTAGAGATCCTCGGAATGTCTGTATAATATTGTTAAAAGAATAATTGCGAGTAACAGAACTTACTTTTTCAGTTCTCCTAGAGAACGAAAATACCTAAGATACTATAGCACAATAATGATATATAAAATCAATTACACTGAATAAAAAGGGATTCTGAATTTTTCAGTCATATTCAGTTTCATAGGAATCCGAGCACATGCTGTTCTACTTTCTCAATCTTGTGATAATGAAATGTAATGGAGGTACCAGTAGCGCGGATGGGTAACTACTGTGCGCCCGCATGCTTTTTGTTTGTTTCCCACTCATGTATCTGTGGCACCTACCTAGAGAAGGCGTGCGGGTCTTTCGATTTCTGTACGCGCTTGCATTATACGCGTGAAATAGACGACTTCGGGGACAAAATCCTTTATTTTTCCACTTTTAAGAGTTTTGAGCCATGAATATGCTAAAATGAAATGTATTTTTTAATTTCTTAAAAATTTAATCCCTCCCCGCATTTCTTCGGTCAAGAACCAGTTTCCAATATTTGAAGATGTACTCTGTTCCTCTCATCGTCTGGAATATCCTTTTATATGAAAATTTGTAAACAAATTTTCAATAGAGTAGATGTTGTACCGGAATTTATAGTTTCTTCCACTCACGCTGTATAATCAACGCATGCACACTGATGCATATTTTCTATAGCTCTTGAGAAGGGGTGTTTCCTAACGTGTACTTTAACGTAAAAGCTTTAGTGAATCCCTTACACAAGAAAGAAGGTAAACACAGTGTTGGAAGTCGACCTCTTTCTCCACTTTCTGAAAAATCTGAGAAAAATTGTTCTTTTGTGTCTTTTAGACTTTTTATCATGTAATAACATTCTCTTTGAAGATCAGCACGGTTTTAGGAAATCCTTTTCCTCTAACAGCACGATATGAAAATATTGTTAAATATTTGTCGTGACCATTGAGATAATCTTCAGGATGCTTTTCTTGGTTCATATAATAATAATATATTTATTTACTGCAATTGAGTAGATCTTACCCGGTGACAGTATATAAGAAAATACAATCCAAAAATAAATATCACAGAGAACTGAAATAAAAAAATGGTAAGTAAATTATTAAACTATATGATTCAACTAATATTAAAGTATTAAATATATAAGAAAATCATTTTACCCTGAAACATCGAAATAATTGATTAAAAAAACCTACTGCACATTTTATTTCACTGATGACACAAACACTCGATTTACCCCTTTCGCGCACTTCACTTCACATTTCCCTTCTTCACCTTCTTTAAATCATTTCCCTCGTATCACTTCACTATCCACTATCACTTCACTAGCTTCCCAATTACACTAACGTATCCATTCTTCCCGAACCTGCCTAATCCATTTAATTTGTCTATTCCCCTTTTCTTAGAACGTTTTTGAATTTAAGAGAGGTTGCTGAGCCCGATAGCGCTCCCACGACTACCGCAGGCAAATTGTTCCAGTTCCTGATTGATCTATTGAGGAACGAGTATTTTCCTACGTCTGTTTTTTTGTTTCCTTTCACGAATTTTGAAAAAAGTGATCTTGTCTACTCAATCTAGTCGGTTTTTCTAAACGCTCTTTGACATCCTGCCACGCTGGTTAGTTTTTAAGTGTGCTGAACAAACATCCCAGTCGCGCTCTTTTTCTACGAATTTGGAGAGGTTCTATTTGTATATAATTATTCGCATTATTACCCATGTTTATGAATTTAATCGCTTTTTTCTGAATTTTTTCTAATTCTTCTATTTGATATTTCCTATAAGGATCCCATCCTGCCGATGCATATTCCAGTAGAGGCCTAACAAAGGGTAGTGTATGCTAACTCTTTTGTTGTCGGATTACTGCCTTTCTTTAAAATTCGTTTAATGAAATTTAGAGACTTCCAAGCTTTTTGTGCAACACTGTTAACCTGATCAGACCACTCCAAGTTATTCTTAAACATGATACCCAAATATTTGCATGAATTTACTTCCGGTATTGGATATGAACTGATTTCATAGGACCAATTTTGCCTTAAGCGGGTACGAATGAAACATATAGCTTTTCTCTTCTCTGAATTTATTTTCATTTGATTTATAGTTACCAATTTTTGGATTTCATCAAGGTCTCGTTGTAATGTTATCCTGTCTTCCGTGTTGTTTATTGTTCGGTAAATTATCCGCGAATAATTTAATATTTGAACTTATTTTCTCAGGCAGGTCGTTGATAAATGCTATAAATAGTAAAGGTCCGAGAACGCTGCGTTGTGCCACCGTTGATGTGACGTCTACTTCTTCCGAAAATATTTCCGAAACCCTAACCCTTTGCTTCCGATTATGTAGAAATTTACGGATCCACTCTACTACTCTTCTATCTATGCCAGTATTGTATATTTTCTGAATTAAGAGATTATGATGTACTAAATCAAACGCTTTTGAAAAATCTATGACGGCTGCATCTATACTGTCCCTTGTCTGACGTGTCTGCGATGTCCTGACATAACGATATTATTTGGCTTTCGCTCGAGTACCCCGGTCGGCACCCATGTTGTTTGTCATGTTTTACTCCTCTTCTCGTAAATAATTTGCTATTAAGCGTTCCATTATCTTACATACAACCGATGTTAAGCTCACAGGTCTGAAGTTTTACTACCTGATTTGTGTATCGGAACTATGATTGCATTCTTCCAGTCTTGTGGTATTTGCGTATTATTAATTGAGATTTCAAAAATGCGAGTTAGATATGGTACTATCGCTTCCCCTCCTAACTTTAAAATATCTGTGGTAACCCCGCCTGACCCTATCGTTTTTTTATTCTTTAAGTTTCTTATACGTATTCTGATATGACCCGCCCTGACTCTAAAGGAATTATCTTCTAAGTTACATACTATTGTTGTGACTTCAGAATTATCAGTAAACACTGTCGCGAAGTATTTATTGAATAGATTAGCTTTATCTTCTGGTTTGTATACTTTTGAATTGTTATTTTCCGAATCTTTCAAGAAAGGCACTACTTTTTTCCTTCCCCTAAGGTTTCTGGCATATTGGTAAAATCTCTTTTTACCGTCCTTTTCCCTGCCTAAAATACCACTAAGAAACTTACTTCGAGCTAAGATTTTTTCCTTATTTTATTCTTTAGATAAACTTTTGAATTTACTTTGTAGTGTTACGTTCGCCTTGCGTTGCGCCCCAACCCTTCTTGCTTTTCTTTTAAGTTTCCTAATTTTTGGGGTGTAATATTCTGGATCTGAGTTCGATTTAATTGTTTTGATAGGAACGAATAGTTTTGTTGCGTCCGTGATTAACAATTTAAAGTTTCTCCATATTTCTTCAATGTTCTCCCCTTCTAACGACCACTTAGTGCAATTAAAATATAAAACTTTTTGAATTGCATTTATGTTCGCTTTCCCATATTGAAATATTTTCTAGTCACTTATATAAAGCATTCGCTGTCATCAATCATGTAATTCTCCTTTCGAAATTTAATTATCACTATAATCGTAGACTTGTGCACAAATAGTTAAATTCATAACAGTTGTTAAAATGTCCAGTGCTACAAATCGAGAACTTCAGCATTACCTCTCAGAAACAAATGTACTTGCGGGCTTAGAGGCCATTTGGAGGGTTCTTTTAGACCCTATCATCATTTTGTCTTAAGTCAATGAAATGTCATCCTCTACATGATACCGAAATGATTCTCTTTGCTGATAACACTGATACAAGTGTTTTTGAGCGATGACATGTTTACTATGGTGTCATTTTACAGCTTATTTCATGACGTTTACTATTATGTATAGATCTAGGAAAAAGAAAATGGCGTGGATAAATAAATAAAAAATTGATGTTCAATTTATCAAAGACATTTTAAAAATTAATTCTGTGAAGAGTCGGTAGACACTTATTTTTATTTCACGTCCGATAGCGAGGTTTAGGCAATGAGACCTGCTCTTCCAACTATTTATTATTATATAAGGACCAACTGTTATGAAAGTAATGGATGATGAAAGGATGAAGGTGTAAGATGAGTAGTGATTGTCAGCAAACAACAATTTAATGAAACATGCTGTAAATAGAACAAGAGCTAATGAGGTAATACAAATAACAAAATAGAAATGAAGATGAGGCGCTGCGATAGTGTTGAGTACTCGCTGCGATATGATGGTTGACGTCGAGTTAGAGAGCGAAGAGGTACTCGAGTGCTCCTCGCAACGAGCCGACATGGTGCGGCTAGTGATGAATAGAGGCGAGTGAGCCATGTTGCGTTGATGGCGTGATGAGTGACCAGAGAGGGAGCCTGGCGAGACGAATGTGATGTAAATGATTGCTACGGTAAAGTGCCTGGCGATGAGTGGCATGCTGCGAATCTGTCCAGAGAGTGAGTGTGACTGCTCTGCCACCCGAGAGCGAGTGGTCGTCTGCGGACTGCTCTGCCAACTGAGAGCGAGTGCGCCTGCTGACTGCTCTAGTAGAGTGCCTGGCATGTAGCGAGTGCTTGAGGCTGCAGGGGTTGACTACTCTACCATCTGAGAGCAAGTGGTGACTCCTCTGCCACCCGAGAGCGAGAGATCGTCCGACGTCTGGCGAATGCAGCGGGCGAGAGGCCGTCATTCTTCTCTGGCGAGCAGTGGGTCAGAGACCAGTCCGACTTCTCTCAAATGCAGTGGGCGAGAGAGAGTGTCTCATCGCTCTCGCGAGCGGTGCCAGCACATGGTCTGGCTGACTGTGCATAGACTCGCGCTGTAGCGTGAGTTGACGTTGCATAATTAATCGCGTAGCAGGACGTCGTGACGGTTGCATAATTTCTGGCGGGAAGTGCCGCCAGAATAATCGATGTGAGGCGTCGTTGTTCACAGATGCTCATATCACCTTTGCACAAAGAGTGAGTTCAGAAATGACTCACTTGTCTTAATAATGTTACACCAAAAAATGTCTGAACAAGAGGTGTTGACTTGTTGACAAAATATAAGTTGATACTTTTAAATCATTTGACAAAATTGAATTGTGGGATGGTAATATTTTAAAACAAAATAATATAGGTTTTTCCTTGTGTAGAGCGAGCGGTACAACCATATTTCTCTTCATTCTAACCAAACTATAATTATATTAAATATAGTTACATTTCTTTGTATGTTACCAGTTTCAGTAGTATTTTTTATTTTACATTACTGAGCCAAAAAAACTCAATTACAAAAGATGAGGGTTCGGGTAATATATAAATTTCATCCCCGAAATTCTTTTAAACCTTATTTAGGAAATTAAATATTGCTAACTCTCCCATGCATTTATATGACATAGTAGTATTAAGCAACGCTGTATCATTTATACAACTGTTGTTATTATTATATTGTTGTATTATATTGTCATATATCCATTGTTGAAAGTTTTTATCCCGCTTCGAGGTAGATCCAGCTCTGCATAAAATGTAATAAGTAAAAAGGTCAATGCGCGATGTTTTGAAAGAACAAATCACAGTTCAGTAAATGACGAATATATTTGTATCAAAGAAAAAGTCACAAAGAAGAAGAATGCTATCAAATTTTGAACTATACGAGAGCACACTACCCTAAACAAATAAAGCAGAGATGAGACAGGACCTTTGACCTGAATTGATGGAATGGTCCCGTTCATGCTTCCAGAGTGTAGATTAGTTTGTTGTCATCCATGAGTGGCGGCGGAGAAATTTCCTTTGGAGAGGGAGCAGAATATAGTTAAAGATAAATTAATGAACGAAACAGTGGACGACCTGGTGAGGAAAATCACCACCGACAACTTTCAAATTTGCAGAAAAAATACGAAACATTTATTCATAGTAAGTAAAAATTCATGAAAGGTGTAAACAAGAAACCAAATTTGTGTTAACATAAAAAATATCAAATTACAATAAATAAATAATAAATAAATAAATTTATTGTCAAAAAACAGTACAAACTGCGTATGACCACGTGGAGGGGAAAAAAAACTAATTTACTCTCCGGAAGCAAGCAAGGGACCATCCCATCAATTCCGATCAAGGGCCCTAAGGCAGAGGCGGATTCAAAAAATTCAGCAAAAATTCCTAGATAAGATAAAAAGTTAGCTGCGAGTTATAATACTAATAGAATGTCAATATGTTTGTAATTTTAAGCAAAAAATTACATGTAAGTTATTATCGAACTATAGATTATTCTGAGTATAGTGCTTAAAAATTGAAATAACACTAAATTCACGATTTATTGTTACAATAGACCCGCCCCTAGACAAAGCCTAGAGAACCTGTATGAAGACGTTTAGCCCAAATTGTATACGTTTAGCCCAAATAAAGAAGACGTTTAGCCCAAATTGTAATAAACAGGCTTTTTGATACTTAAGCGCTTTCTGCTCAGACGATAGTGAAGCCGGGTTCATTTCTCTGGACTCCAAAACGGTTGTACGCGAACCCGGGGTCGCAGTTTTGAAGCAAATTCTTACTACATGCATGACAGGTGCACACATATTAGTTACTATTCATAGCGACTTGCAGGGGCTCAGTGATGCAGACTTTTGGAAGGCAAGGTTGTGTTTGAAACAGTTTTAATCGGTGTCGGTATTCTATCATTATGGTAGTATTAATCGAGTAATGAAAATAAAGAAAATAACGAGTACCAACCAATGTCTGTGTGGAAAAATAGATGATAATGTGAAACACATTTTTTTTTTTTAATTTTTTAAAAATATTTTGGTGGGGTTTTAGGGCTCGTCAACAGCAAGGTCATTAGAGCTTTGAAACACATTATAAATGAATACTTAATAAACGGGTAAGAGTAAGGGAATTAATATACAAATAAAGAATAAGAAAAAAAAGAATATTTGGAATCAAGAACTTGGAAAAATATATTGAAAACGAAAGACAGTACAACGACTTTGAAGAATTTGTGTCAGAAAGTATGAGTTTGTGACGTGTGGCACGAGTTAATATATGATAGGAAATCAAGAGAAAAAGGACGATGACTTACGAAAGAAGGATGAAGAATCAGTGTGTAATGAAACCCTGGTAATGGACTAGAGCTCGCGCACAAGGTAAAAGTGTACAGAAAATGAAATGAAAAGAAAAAAAGTGGTATGAAGTAACACGGAAGCATTCAGTGTATTCAACAATGATCGGTTTGTTTGCATCTGGATCTTGGGAAATATCAATTTGGCCATTCATGAATGAATTATTGTGAAGAGTGGTACAAATTTTCAAATTTTCAAATTTTCGTTACCAAAATAAACGATATTGTGCCACAGCCATTAACTGCAAGAAGGAAAATAATATTTTGAACAATTTCTTAGAAGAGAAAAGACAGGTTGGAATATAGTAGATCCGAAAAGTTATATTCCTGCTGAAAAACTGGTTATACGCTTTAATTGATTTTTCAACTAGAAATTGGAAAATTATTGAAAAATCGTTGTAGATTTGTAGTTTGTTGTTGCAACTAATGATACCTTTAAAAAATAATATTTTATTCACAAAGGTGTTCTGTGGAAACAATTATTGCCAAAAAATAAAAAATTGAGAGGTGTCCTGTTGAAGTCATGAAGCCAATAATTAAAATACGGAGATCGTTCGAAATGTCACATATGAGTTCCAAAACGTGTTCTAAATATCACGGATAATACCCAAAAGAGTGTATGTGTCACACCTCATAAATATAATTTGTGTGGCAATACAAAAAATCTTTGAAAAAATAGTAAAAAATATATTATATTATCGATTTCCCCGATTATCATTGCTTAAATACATATTAGCCTCGCGACGATGTATACACCCACGCTATCTTTCTTCCGTCACATCAATTAAATTATGAATAGAAGGTATGTACCAAGATCGGTTACCACAGCATAGGCGTTGCCAAGTTAAACGTTTCTCGAGATTTTCATTTATTTATTAAATTTTGCAATAAGAACGTTTTCCATTACATGCCTCATTTTATGATTCTTGGAATGCATTTCATGATTATCTGATTATTATGAAAAGATATAATATTTTATAGTTCTTAGAAGGTTACAGTGTCTAACGTGGCCATGTGCAGTATGCAGTTACCTTATTGACAATGAATTTATTATTATTATAGTTGTTTGTTCCTTCAGCATGGCTGCTGGTATAAGACAATGTACAGGCTACAGAGCCAGGCACATCCGTCTATATATCACTCAAGAACTTTCTCACAATGTTGGTAGTATTGAGAATGACTGCTTTTTGCATGAGTATATAAATATTCTTATTCAAGTAAATAATTTTAAGGCTTTCGGGCAACTGTTTTGGTATTACACCAGTTGCTGACAAAACAATTGGCACAATGAATACTTTATCGAGCTTGCAGATCTTCTTGATTTCGTTACTCAGGTCCACATACTTGGTTTTCCTTTCAACTATTGTTTTCTCAATATTATATGTGTTTGGCACAGCAATGTCAATCAATAACATGGTTTTCTGCCTTTTATCACGTGGCACTATTTCGAGTCTATTGTTAGGGACACATCTGTCTGTAATTATAGATCTGTCATAATACAAAGTGAATATATTCGTGTCCACTACAGGAGCAGGAATATATTTGTAATATGGAGAACTTTTTTAACAGTTCGAACTTAATGCTTAAGCTCTGGTGAATGATAGCAACCACTCGGTTGTGACGACGTAAGTAGTCGGACTGACAGAGAGCACTGCATGCGGACACATGTTGGATTGTTTCAGGTTTCTCCTTGCATTTTCTACATTTATCGTCCCCTGCATTCGGCTCCCTAATAATATATTTCCGATAGTTCTTTGTTTTTATCACTTGATTTTGAATTGCTATCATGAAGCCCTCTGTTTCTGGGAAGATCTCGCCATGCCTCAACCACGTGTTCGACGCTTGCTTGTCGGCATATGTTTGGTCGAGATCATTGGCATATCTCCCATGCAGAGGCATGCTTTTCCATTCATAAAGTTTTTCTGAGTTGTTACGGGTGATTTCATTATTCTGAATGTCATTACTGGCCAAGTTCAAGGGAGTATACTTGTGGCCTGCTGAACATACACTCAGATGAAGAGGTGAATCATTCTTCTTCTGATGGAAATAGCCTCTGAGTGTTTTAATTTGACTATTATGAAAGAATTGTCCCTCATTCATCCCCCTTCCACCGTCCCCTCTCGGTAAAGTTAATCTCAGAGTGTTTGCCTTCTCATGGTACTTTCTGGACTTATTTAGTTGAACCCTAGTCTTTCTCATGATACCCTCTAAATCTGTCTTTGACCATGCGATGATGCCAAAAGCATACGGTCAGAACAGGAACAGCAAATGTGTTAATAGCTTGGAAGAGGTGCTTACTATTTAGATCAGTTTGACACAACATGCACACTCTCTAGCTATACTCTGTTGTAAGTGAATTCTTAATGCTGGAATGATCTATTTTCCTGGATTGTTCATACCCTAAGGATTTATAAAATTCACCATTGGCCAATGCTTCTATACGCCCCCTTGCTCACATTCAAATTTAACTATCTCAAGTTTGCCTCTACGTATATTAACAATTTTGCATTTATGTACACCCAGAGTCATTCTGACGTCACGTGAGAATTGCTCGACACAGTTGATATGTCCCTCAAGCATATCGTAGGATGGAGCATACAACTTCAGATCATCCGTGAACAGTAAACGTGAGATTACATGATCTGCTTCGAATGACTTAAGCAATACCCAACACCCCACCTCTTCAAGATGTTAGACAAATCCACAAAGGACTTAGTGAATCGCCTTGGAAGATTCCTCTTCTAATTGGTATTTCTGGGGTATGCGACACCTGTTCAGTGGTTGGATGAAGGATTACTGTTCTCCAACTCTTCACCAAGTTCTTCAGAAAATGTATCAGCACAGGATGAACTTTATACAATTCCAAAACTTTGATTAACCATTCATGGGTGTCATACGCCTTCAAATAATCTATGTAACAACATGAGAGTTTTCTATTCTTCTTTTAGATCTGTCGGAGAATGACTGAGTCTATGATCAATTGCTCCTTGCATCCTTTACTCCCTTTTCGGCATCCCTTCTGCTCTTCGTTCATGATTTGTTGGTCTTCTACGTGTAGATTTAGTAAAAAAGATATACAATACGTCATTATTTTGTAAAATGTTTGCAGATATGTGATGGGATGATAATTTCCTGGATCTAAATAACTTTTTCCTATTGGCACCAAATATGTATTTTCTTCAGTCAGGAAACGTGGCAGAGCTTTAGGGTTAGTCAGGTAGTTGTTTACAAAATACAACATTTTACTATGGACTACTGGTAGCTCTTAATACAAGAAATTATGGATAGTATCGCTTCCTGGACTCTACCCATTATGTGCTTCAGTCAAGACACATTGCAAAATGTCATTGTAATCATAGGCTTCGTCATTGGAGTTATTCTTCGGGTCTTGTCTACCTCTTCTTTGAGCCATTCAGCATTTTCATTGCGTGTGCATAACTGGACCATATTGATGACAAAAATGTTATTTGATTGATTGTTGGATAGTTTTCTAGTCTCTGTTCGCCGGTACCTCTTTTGGAAATATATTTTTGTAAAACAACTTTTCGTTGTTGTCAAATTATTTGTTTTCTACCTTTCTCCTATCACATTTGGAGTATCGTCGTAACCGTGCACTTAATGCGGATAATGACTGCTTCAGTGTGTCGATGAACTCACACATATGTTTATTTAACAGATCACGTGGAATGTGAATCTTGTATTTCTGAAGAATTGCATTGACTTTGTATTTGAACCTTCTTCTGGGATATCTCCTGTCATATTGAAGCAAACGGACAATTTCAACTCTCTTTATTTCAATTCTTCGGATCAGTCTTCTTTTCCATGCAGGCATCTTTCCATCACAGTGTCTAGCCCTCTCCTGAGTCTCCAGTATTTTTGCACAATTGCACCTGGCAGCTGTAAGAGCAGTGCAATAGATTAGGTTATGCAATTCCTCAAAAGAACACATTTAATTCAAGTATTCAGGAACAACATATGCATTATGCGTTTCCAAAATCCTCTCGAACTTTCTTGAAGTTTTTAAACTGGGAATCCAAGGTCTCTTAGTTGGATCAGTACCCTTGTACTCTTGTACTGCTGTCCTGAACACAAACTTGACGTTTTCTACAAATTCGTCGCATTCGTGCACACTTACCGTGTCTTCTTTGCATTTTCCAATTGGTTCTGTGTGTGGTGAGACCTACAATTCTGATTTTCATTTAATGGTCGAATCATTTCTTTAGTTACATCCCACTTTATTTCTTCTAAAGTGGCGACTGGTAGCAATTTATTTCTTACAATAGCTCTTCTCTGGTCAGCAATTCTCTGCTCAGTCACTGTTACAGATAGAAATTTTTCCAGGAAAGCTTGATGCAATTTATCCGTATAGGCTTTCATCTCTGTCTCGAGTTTAGTGATTTCTGAATAGGTGAGCATGATAAATATATTGACCTCTTGAGTCCATTTCATAAGCACTCGATGTTTCCCTGCTAAAGAGGTCTCAGGTAAAACTGGGTTACCCCCCTGAGAAACAGTTTCAGCAAGTACGCCTTAAGATTTTGGTTTGCTATCTTCATTTGCGGCTGTAGTAATTTCGGGTTCCCAGGTGCCTGTCTGCCTGCTCAATAAAGTATCACTAGCGGTCCGCATGCTGTCACGCCAAGCGCTAGCTCCAAGCGTACCTCAGGCAGCGACATTATAATAAATCTATTCCGTAATTGTTTCTCCATGAAAAGGTGTTTGCTTTTTATACCTACAGCCAGGTTTCCCTCAACCTGGAGGACCGGGAACCCTTCTGACAGGATTACCATACCTTGGCGACAGGGTAAGGGAAAGTTACACGAGGGCGGGAAGAAAAGGTTTTAAAAAAGGAAGAAATATGGATGGTATTGGGATTAGCAGCCTGCCCTGCACCTAAGTGCAGTGATGGTACTTCCCAGGATGACTACTCTCTACCATCTAACTAGTCAGGTTCACCCCGAGTATTGAATTTTCCCGGTACCCACCCAAGGGATGAGCGTTCCCCTACCCTGGGGAGGAGCCCGATGGGAGACTAGCACCCACACGGATTGTTGATATTATTATTATTATTATTATTATTAATAATAATATCTTGGAGAATTGGGCAGGAGTATTGTGAAGGAGAGGATTATGAAAAGGGATATATTAATAATTAGAACCCCAGAGGGACGTCGTGTAGAAACGGGGCGATATGTGTATTTATTTCAGATACCACTTTATTTTGTAAATTTAAAAAAACCAGGAAGTATTTAAGTCTCCAATATACCATTTCCCTACGTCACGTCGCCGTAGCGATTGCAGTTTCTTACAATTGATTCCTTACGTACATACAGACGCATCCTTCTTACAAAATTTTCAACAAAAACAACCTTTTCCGTTTTTTCGTTAAAGAGCTATTTAAAATATCGACGAAGTATATGTCCGATTCCTCTCTTTCGATATTTATGAATGAACACTTATCGTCTTTAGAACCAATGATATTGCAGAATGAAGGGCATATGCCGAAGCATTCGAAGGAGTTCTTGCTGTACATTTCTATATTTGAAATTCTTGAAACCATAGCCACACCATACCCTTTTTGTAAACCAAAAATAGTATTGTATGTCAAAGATGTGCCAAATACACTTATAAATCAATTGGCGCGCTTCAGCTGTCACTTTCATGCGCGTAAAAGACACTAAAGAAAATTTTAAGTATTATTTCGGTAACTTAATGACATTAGAAAAAAACTAAAAAAATTAAATTAGATGCAGCGAGATCAGGAAAAAATTTTAAAAAATTTTGCTTAATAGATTAGGGTTAATAAAAACTAGAGATGATAAACTTGGTCAGTTCTGCGGACTACAAGAAGAGGTAAAAACCCCGATCAAAGAGATTACAATAGTGGTGGATACTAAAGAAATTGTTGCATGTCATGCGTAAATTTACTTAAACTTTACATAACGATTAAACAAAATAGAATTCAATAAATTTTCTGTACCGATTGATAAAATGCGATGTATGTATGTAAGTGCATTATTGCCGATAATGTTGTATGATTGTACAATGTGGTATAAGAGGAGTAAAACAAAACACTTTAAAAAACATCTATCTAGCATTCAAAGATATTGCATGTTAAACTGGTATGGGGGTTACATAAGTGTATCCATCAAGGTAAAATTGATAATTCTGGGGGTAATTCCCGTTGGTCTCATGGTAGACAGACATGTGTTACGACATCATATTTGTAGGAATACGACCGTGCAGATAGATGGCATAAAATGAAATTCAATACAAGGATGGATAAGAAAACTGGATAATGGTTTATGAACGTGTTGAGAAATTTGGTGGACGATAGCTAAGGAAGAAAGAGACCTATATCAATTTATACACGACGTAAAATATGCTCACAAAAACACAAATCCGTTCAAACCAACTAACACCATGATAGACATATTTACTGGATATGCTAATATACAACACTTTTGGTGGTAAAAAGGAATAATTGCTAATAAACAGTGTTTTGTGGTGCGGATACTGATACAGTAAAACATATTCTTTGACTGTGAATTACTGAAGAAGAGCGAAAGAATTGATATAGTACATTAAAAAGACAGGTGGAATCACGAGATTTACAAGATTTATTTTCTCTAATTTACCCCCTGTTCCCAACAGTCATTCCAGGGGTTTGTACAGATCAGTTCTCCTCTGCATTACTCTCTTCGTTCCGAATATTCGTTCAATGTCACTTCCTCGTCATATTTACACTCCTTTCCGGCTTATAACCAGAAGAAAAGGGTGTTATCTCCTGATATAATGTTTTTTCTATTCTCCTATTGTAAGCAGTATTTTTCGAAAAGTTCGAATTTTTATCTCGTTGATATTAGTTTGTTCATGTTTCTTGTGTCTAGCATATCCAGTTTCATAACCTCCCGTATATAATTCGCTCTTTCTCTTCCATACTTGGCACAATCCCATAACACAGTTTCTTACCCTCCTTTACATAGATATGTTCCCGCGCGCTATACACCAACCTTCGGCAAGTATACATTCCTTTGTCCGTGTCCTGTCAATATCTCTTAGCTTTCTTTCTTTAGAAGGAACAACCGGTTATTCTTTACTCCATACGTAACATCATTTATGAAAGCGTACGTTTGTCGTCTTCTGGTCTCCTCCTCCCATCACAATTGCCAACTTAAATTCATTTTCATTTCTATCTTCCTTTTATAATTTTTATCCCCCTCTGTAGATTTAAATCATCTATCATAACTTTTCCATCTTTCCTTAATGATGTCCTGTATTTCATATTTCCTATGTATAGATCCAGTACATGCATGAACCCCGAAAGCATTTCCAACGCTGGTGTTGAAACTCTCTTGTAGTATCCACTCCATCCGAATTGGCATATTCTTTGCATGCTCAAATGAAAATCATAATTTTATTTATTTGTTTATTGTGTACCGTATGCTCCCAAGTTATTCTGGGCCGTAATTCCCCTTTGTACAGCATTCTAACAATGTTCCCTCCCATATATTTGTTTTGAAAGCCAACTCTCACCAATCAATAATATATTTGTTTTATTTTCTCTCGTATTTCTCTAATGTGATCCATAAACAGCAATTCTGTGTCCAACGTTATTCCAAAATATTTTACAGTTTTCTTTAATCTAATTTTGGTGTCTGCTATTTTTATTATGTGATCTCTTCGGCTTGCATAATTAAGTCCAAAATACATGGCCACAGTTGTTTCTATTGATATCGTCAACCCTTTTCCCTTGCATATTTCTCTTAATTCCCCCATAATTTGGTTTCCTTTTTCTTGTATTCTTCTTCGTGATTCCCCTTCATATAACAGCACTAAATCATCTGCATACACTACAGTTGTTATACCATTTTCTGCAAGTTTTCGTAGAAAATCATCAAAAGGAATATTCCAGTAAACTGGTTCCGAAGAAGCGCCCTGTGGATGCTCTTTTTTCGAAAAAGTTGTTGACCCCCTATTTCCAATTTGATCCATCGATTTCGGAAAAAGACTGGACTACTCTTTGGACCTTTTAATAAACATTCATTCTTTTTACTCCTTCCTGAATGAGACCCAATTCTGCGTTGTCAAATGCGCCTGTTATATCCACGAACACGCTGAGCAAATACTTCTTTTCTCTTTTCACTACCAACCTGATCAGTTCTCGAACTGCATCTTCCGTACTTCGTTCCCTTCGAAAACCATACTGACTTGGGTGCAAGCATTCGTTTTTCTCTATATGTTCCACAATCCTGCGCGTAATAATTTTACCAAATATTTTCCCTAACGAGGGCAACAGAGATATAGGGCGATATGATTTATAATTAGATTGATCCTTTTCTAAATAATTTCAGGAGACTCACATTCGACACAGCAGGAAAATATCCTATATAATAACATATGTCATATATCATGTGTAATGATGTTATTATCTTTTCAAAATACAGTTTTACCATTTCATAACTTATTCGATCGTATCCAGCATTTTTCCCGTTTTTAAGATGTTTAATCGCGTCTACTCTTTCTTCCTTGAAAAAATATTCTTCCCATGGTTCATCATATTAATGCTCTTCTTCCGTAACGTGGGACGTTTCTTCTACTTGCAAGATCTTCTCTATCATATATGTAGCCGTATTTACCCATTCATCCGTTTCTCGTGTCTCCTGTTTCATAGTACTCCATATTTCCTGGTTTCGTAACTTCTGTCGCCAATTATATATGATATACCCCGTAAATTCGTGCTGATACTCTGAGTTACGTCGCACCAGTAACGTTTCTTTGCTTCCGATATCTTTGTTTTATACGCCTCAAGGCTACTCTTATACCTTATTTGCAGATCCTGTTTTATTACATCCTTTACTCTCCGTCTGATATTTACGTCTCGCTCGGTTCTTCTCTTTCTTCAATGAAGTTAAATCTCTACTCTTTCCCACGGTGGCATCCATTACCACGCTTCCCTGCTTATGTACTAACTTCTCTTAAAACTACTTGTTGTAGAACATCTATATTCTCATCTATTTTATATCCCTCATCTGATATCATTATTTCTTATTTGCCATCAATCTTTTCCCTTAACTTATCCCATCATCATTCGTTACCATCATATCTGACGTATTCTGCATATTCCCGTTTATTTCATACCCAAACTTATTCTACGTAATTTATTACGTATTGTCAGATCTCTTATTGAACTACCATTCTCTCTTCGAAAAGTTGCCACTCCAGTAATATTGTATACTACTAACATTTCGTCGAATATTAGTTCGTCCAAGAGTTCCCCACGCTTAGTAGTCGTCTTATCCCCCCAGATAACTGATCGGCAATTAAAATCCCCACAAACTACAATAATTTTCCCTGTGTACACTGTTAATATATCTTTTATACGTTGGATATCCTTTGACACATCTTCATTTATTTCTAGGTAGCAACTTATTAATATAATTTCCACGTCCCCTCTTCTTACAAGGCAAGTTTGTATATTTTCTTCTCAATATCCATTCGCAAATACACCTCTCTGGTGCAATTCTTTTTCTCTAAAATTCAGCTTTAATCTTCTGTTTCTGTGCACTTACATCACATACATACTTCAATAGTTGAGTATATATTTCTTCACCACGAAGTAAACAATCAATTTCTTTATTTTGTGCATCCAATTTTGTTTCAATCCTTTTTATATCGTCCTTCCTAGTCAATATATTCCTAATTTTACTCATTTCTCTGTTCCATGTTTCAACTATTTTGCTCTCAATCTTATCTGGTACCTGTACTGTAACTCTTCCCGCTCCTATTCGTGTCATTCTTTTCCCAACTTCATCCAATTCTTGCCTCGTCAGCGTACTCTGTTCTTGATAATTTTTTGCGATGTGAGCTGTCATAATATTCATCCTGTTGTCAATTGTATTCACATTCCTTGCCCCCATTTCCTCCATACTCTCTCCCTTATTGTTTTTCATTCTTGCTTCCGTCATAGATCCAATTTTTTGTTCCACATCCGACTAACTCTCTTTCGACACCACCTTCAATTTTCCTTCAAATCCTTCTATTCTCTTTTCCAATGAAGTTGTCAGTCGTCCGTCCTCCGCATTATCTCTCTTCTTTACCAACGTTTCCAACTTTGAAAGTAGCCTTTGGTCATTTCCTCCACTCTGGCGTTATATTCATCTCTTACGCGCTTCAACTCTTCCTCCAATAAAAGTACCCCGTACATCATTCCATACACGTTGTCTCTAACCTTTTCAATTATTGCTCCCGCCACTCTTTGCAACTTCTCATCCCCTATACATTTTATAAAGCAATCATAATACCCCCGTATAGTTTTCTTCCGAAGTTTCAACTCTTTACGTGGGTTTCTATTTGGTCCAGTATCACTGTCTTTTTCCTCTGTGTTTTCTTCCATTACTTCCATAATTCTAAGTATTAGAATCTACAATACTTTTCAATCCCAATTGCTTATTTATTCACCTTAATGAAACTCAATACTATTCCCTTTACTCTGTGGATTTATCTTTCTTCTTTTTCAAATCTTATTCCATATTTGAATATCGATAGTCTTTCGTCGCGTTTATTTTCTTTAATAAGCCTTTAATTGCTAAAATTAGAAAGAAAAAAGATAGATTCTTGCTTTCTTACGCTCCCTCTAAAACCCACGACACCTCACACTGTATCATTTTGTGTATGTTGTGGAAGTTTGGTTTCAGATATGTAGAGCGTTGTGGAAAAATTTGACTTTCTTGTTACGATGCTATGAAAATCACCTCATTGAACGTTTCAAATGCAATAAAGGCACTGTATCAAACTACCACTTCATAAGCCTCTAGTTAGACTGTATTCCACCTCTCTGCAAACTTTTAGAGGCCTAGACTCGCAGAAATCTTCATAACGCTCACTTAACCCGTATATGTCTGTCGTTTGGCCCCCCATGTACATTCTTCAGACCAAAGGAATATTGCCACATCACGAATATAGAAAAGCAAACAAGGTAAATCAATATCTGGATACGACAGTGCAACGACTACTGACTGACATAATACTGACACGATGGATAATATGAAAGAAAAGAAGAATATTCATATATATTCGATAAGTTTCTAAAGACTTTTGGCGATGAGAAATTTAAGAGGTTATTATCAAATACCAACAGAAATTAAAAGATGGAATTAGAGAACTTTGGAAATAATGCCAACAATTATCTAATGTGGTAGAAGCATTACGAATACAACTACGGTACATGACAAACTTGACAGAAGCGAAGAAAATGAATATGGCAATAGAGGAACGAATCAAAGACGGAAATTTAGAAATGACAAATATTAGACCAGTATGATGCATTAGAAGAACGATGGCTGACCGAAAAACATGCTTCTCGAGAAATTGAACAAAGACAAGGATTTTGAAGGGAAGACTATGAGTAAATTAGAGAAAATGAGACAGTACAGGAATACTTGGGAAGTTTATGTGGGAAACATAATTTGGTTTAGATGCAGGTGCAAGACGTAACTCAAAAAATGCAAACGAAAGAAATACTGGAGAAAATAGTTGATAAGCATAGATAGCTACCATCCCAAGATGTAGGGGAAGACGTAGGTTAAAATTACACAGTTAATTTAGTGGAGTCTGTACATGAAGAAGGGCAAGGAAGAATTAAATATTGAAGACTATTGATTATCAAGAGATAACAAAGTTATTTGTGTTGAGGAGGGTGAAATGAGTAGAAAAAGTGAGACAAATAAATAACAGAAGAGGGACGAAATGTACTACCCATGATAATAGTTTAAAATGTAAAAAACAAGATGATATATTTATGATTAGACTGAGAAAACAGAATGGGGGAAGGACAACAACATATGGTATGGGTAATAAAGAAGATAGGGTGCAAGAAGTGGAGAACAAAGCACTGGGAGATCAGAAAATGTATGCAAGAAGATAATACACTACTGGTAAATGAAAAAAGAATATCGTGAATTCGTGAACCTACCAGAAGGACATTTTATTGACACATTCTCGAGGGCGTATACAACAAACGATCACATAGACAGAGCCATACGCATATGAGTGTAGTCGACAGGGTGTGCGTAATGTCAGAGCTAGTACCCTGTATACCCTCATTTTGCAGCAATGCAGACTGCAATTCTCCCTTGAAAACGATCGTAGATGTGACGAATGTAGTCATGCGGAATCGCCTGTTTTGCAATTTGTACCTGATGCCTTATTCAGGACAGATTTCCTGTCGGTCTTGCAGAGCGCGCAATATGACGTCCAGTCCCAAACATGCTCAATGGGGGACAGATCTAGGGATCGTGCTGGCGAGGGTACTTGACGTACACCTTGGAGAGCAAGTTGTGTGGCCCGTGTTTCATGTAGACGTGCATTGTCCTCCTGGAAAAGGACATCGCTTTGTTGGTGCACGAACAGTAGCAAACTGGTTGAATTATGTTTTGGATGTACCGTGCACTGTTCAATGTTCCCTCTACGATCACCAAAGGAGAACGGCCATTGAAAGATATGACTCCCCACACCATGATACCAGGTGTTGACCCAGTGTGTCTCATACACTCCAGACGAATCTCATACACTGCACCTTTGGTGTTTCTCAGTTGTTTTCTTCATGGTGTTCCTTTTTATATTTTCCAGGAGTGTAGGTAAGGGTAATATAGATGCAGGACATAAGTGTTATATTACACGATTCTAGAATACATAGAACCTTTAAGATGTTATCTCTGTCATCGTTATGGACACAGCTAAATTTAGATGGGCAACAATATTGCGACATTGTGGAACTGTAGACCATCAACACCAAGAATGCAAGGAAGAGAAATGAAACCCGTTGTGTATAAATTGAAACGAGAAAATAGGCCACATGAAAATACTGTTAGAAATACTAGTGTGGGGTATAAAAAAGAATAATAGGAATAATGTACTAACTCATACACAATATGATGCTTAGAATACTACTGGAGAATCTGCAAGAATGTATATCAGGAACAATGGAAAAGATTAATTTTATAGAAAACAATAAAAGTGATATTAGTGTATTACAGGAACCATATTTAAAGAGTGGAAATATCATCTTCCATTGAGAATGAGAAAAATATATAAAACATGAGGAATGTCAGCTATTGTGATTAATAATACAAATTTAGAGGTTTTTGGATATGAAGGAACATACAACACAATATTTACAGTTAATGTAACTCGGGAAAAAACATCAACATAATGATTTTTAATGTATATGGACAATATGGAAAAATTGTACATATATGATATACCCACATTCAAAATGAATAATGAAACGTCAATTATGGACTTAGCTTTGCAAACTCAAACAGGAAAGACATCATCAACACAATGGCAGGCAAGTTAAAAATCAGACGTGATCCCATCATAGTGACTGGAAAGTAAAAATAAAAGACAATGTAAAATATTTAGGAATAATTATAGATGATAAATTAACTGTTGTAAAATATTTGGATTATGTTATTAAGAAATTGACACGAATAATTTAAGGAATAATGCGGGTGGGATATAGCATTGGAATAAAGCCGTTAATAATATATAAAGGGGGAATTGCTACCACAAATTATGTACAGCTGTACTGTGCGACACGAAAGACGAGAATTAGTACATATGTCTCGATGACTAATAAGTTTTCAATGACTGAGGCTCTTATATTGGAGTGGAGGATGTACAGTTACATCCACAAAAGCATTACAAGTGATTCTAAGACAAATACCAATATATGAAATAGACAAACATTTACAGAAACAGATACAAAATATACAGAAATTGATACATTTTAAGAAAATAGGAGAAATACGAGTTGGAGAGGACAGGATTCAACGAAAATGTATGGAAAGCGAAAATTACAAGAGCACTTGGGCAATTTTGGCATATACGTTGGGTCATGGCAGATACGTTCAAATTAATACCCAAAGTAATATGGATATAAAAATAAAAAATTGTTCCAACCAACACCATCATTGATGGAAATATTAACCGGGCACGGTGATTTCAACACTTATTGGTGTAGGTCGGGCCCAACAGATTCAAATCTTTGTATATGTCATGATGAAATTGACACTGAACCACGTAATACATAATTGCACAATACTTGATCCAAAACGAGCACAATGGATTCCAGAAATGAAGCAGTATCGAATTTTCAGTGACAAGAAATGAGATGAATATATTGCAACGGAGGAGCGGTACAGAACATTTGAAAAATATGTTACGGAAGTAATGATAATACGCAAAGCAAATAAGACAAACGTTAGAAAGTAGACAGTTCCCCACCTTCTTGTGAAAATAGGGGTGAGAACATTGGCTCCGTAGAGAGTCAACGGCAAAGAACAAACAATCTTAAAGGGCAAAATAAAAATGGGGAAGACAGAGGAATCAGAAAAAACACCTAACACAAAAACAGGAAAAGGTAGAAGACAACAAAGAATGGTAATTAACCGCTAATTACAGAGGATGAGACAAACATTATACAAAAACGAAGAGTTAAATTATATTAATATGAAAACATACAATGAGATTACAGCGAGAAGAAAATATTAGAAAATTTTAATGCAGATGGTGGCCGAGAAACTGGGATTTTGATAAGGAAAATGAAAAAAAATGTATATAATCAGCAACTCTACTGGCAGTAGTACAACGGTGTGGGCTCTAATGAATTTTCATTTTCGATAGTATTACAGAGAATAGAAGTGAATGAAACTTGTTGTAGGAGATCTGTCAGTATTGTTCTGCTACTGGAATTGAAGGAAAGACTGGAACCAGACAGATTTTGCTTGGAGAGAGGAGTTTCGTGTGGTTCCTATGGGTGTCGTGAGACCTGGATAGAGTGGAACGATGAAGATAAGTTTACCAAAAGGAGCAAAAAAATCAGTCAGAATTTTTATTTTAGTGATAGTAAAATGAACGCATAGGATTCAATGCCTTACCTGCAACACTGGATGGAAAGATATACCAAGATAGCTCATGGCCATATGTTTGTATATAAACATGTTTACATCACTTGCAAAAGACAATAGAACAGATATGGTCATCTGCATATGATAGCAAAACAAGTTAAACTTGTGGATCAGTTTGTAATATGCCTAAGAATGAGTTACGATTCAGAATTATTCCTAGCAGAGTGTTATAATGATTTAAAATGTTATTAAGTGTTTGGTTCTTAGATATATAATTTTTTGATTGAGGTTGTGAGAGTTTGAGCTACCCTTAAGAAGGAACACTGACGTATATTATGTTATGTTTTTATATATTATGTTTATATATCATAAAAAATAATATCAATAACATATCTAAATCTTAACGGTTGTGACTGATGTTATGGATCCAGGTGCACTATGTGTAGATTATATTGGTCAGATACCTAACAATACAGAAAATGTGTTATAAACAAGTAATGGATATAGTGAAATAATTACCATCGAAACTGTAACATAGGAATAGCAAAAGAACTTAATAAGGTTATGGGGAAAGAGCTGATATATGACCTGTAATAATTTTTCGAAACCAAGTATACTAACACACATAGTGAGTGAAACAAAAGAAAAAAATTTAAAACAAAAAGATAAACCAAATTTAATAGAGGAAGAGAATAGATTATTTGTTGCGGACTTCTGTATAAACCATAGTATCGGAACGCATGACACATTGAATACAGGTATATCAATATATATAAGTCCAAGATAAACAAAGGAAATGTGTTGTAAACCATTTAATGCAACAATATAATATCCTTGGAAAGGTAAAACGACTTACTAAATTGACGATAATGTGCAAGAGAATTGAATATGCAATAAAAATATTAAAATATGTTATAAACAAGAATTATAACATATTTATTAGCTTTGTTCCAGTAAAATCTGTAGTCACAGGAAAAGAACTATACCGTATATGATAATTATGTAAACTAATGTGAGAGCAAAATAAAGTGTAGAATTAGTTATTGACCCCTAAACGCAAAGTTTTTAGTACCCATGAAATTGTAAGGGATAGAAGCATGAGAACTCATTTGTATTGACGACAACAAACAAAAGAACTAAATAAGAATGACTAAGTAAATATTTGAGTGAGTTTTAAAAATAAAAAATTTAATAATTTGGTTCACGAGAGATATGTTGTCTAGGGACAAAAACTATATTGAATAAGACACTTAAATAAACTAATTTAGGATGCAAGACAGAATACAAGAATTTTTTATTAAAAATAAATTCACAAATTTTCATATCATTGGAACGGCATGGGCCACCTTCCGAACGTCGAAAACAAGCTAATGAATTAAATGAGATAAGAAAATATTTGAAATTGTTATAAGCAAAAAATATATATCAATTTTAATAACTTTGTACAAGAAAGATCTTTAATTCAATAACATTGCCCAAAAAAAGAGCTGTTGTTGACACGGAACATAAGCTATACTGATTAGGACACTTATATAATCTAAATCAGCGTGTAAGACAAAATTAAAAGAATGTAGATACTGAGCGAGATGAAGAGGACTATGGATGCGCACGAGTCAACAGGGAGCGGCAGGTTGTCAAGAGAAAACAATGAAAATATGTCAGCAGGGATACCTTCACGGACACGACGGAAGACATATAGAGAAGGGGAAAGTGGAAGTAGAAAAAGTGGCAAGATGGGATCTGAATGGGGTACGAAATAGATATGAAAAACTGAGAAAAACATTCAATGACCAAAAGTTACGGCGTATATCAGAGGGCTTTCGGAAACAAATAGAGGGAGTGGAGTAGCCTTGAAGCATGATAAATTTACTACAAGAAAAGAACGAGGATATGAAAAGGCAGATGGATTATTTAGAAAGTTTCGGGTCACAGAAAGGCTACCTGGATGAGACTGTTGAGGAGATGAGTATCTTAGGACAGAGAATTGATACGAAAGGGATAGAGGAGAGGTTGACAGGAATAGTTGATGGACGTCGTAATGTTTTAACGGAGAAGGTGATACAAATGGTCCGACAGAATAAAGAATCAGGAGATAAGGAAAATAGAATTGTACGCATGATATCTGATTAACTGAAGTGACTACGGAAAGGAACGGAAGAAAGATGCACAACAAGTGAAATCATGTCTCACGGCAATATAGTATTGTGGGAAATAGGTTGAAGAACTAAACAAGAGAGATAGGGAAATTGTGACTTCGCTACATATGTTGGACGGCCGTGTTGAGAGACTAGAAGGGGCGATGGGGGAGAAATGAACGATAACGTGGACACTGAGGAACAGAAGAGACAGGAGAATACATAGGCGAATGTGGTAATTAGAAATGCTCTGAAGCGAGTAGAGCAACGTAACCGAATTTTGATAATTGAAAAACGGATCGGGAAAACATTTGATATGGTAGAATGCATTAAGAACCAGCTAAAACAAAGAGGAAAGACTCTTCATGTAGTAAGCAGTGGAAAAGTTCGGAAAGGTGACCAGATTATTCGATTAATTCATTCAAGGGATGAGAATGTGATTCAGGAGGTCTTGGAAGGGGATGGGAAAATGAAGTTATCTGACTGGCGAAGAACAAGAGCGAAAATACTATTGTACGGAGTCGATAGGGAGGAAACGGAGGAAGAATTAAAACATAAATGAGAATGTGTCCGGTGACGGGGCAACGAATGCGGTACTAATGAAGATTATAAAGAGGTTCGGGGAAGAGCTGGGATAGTATGCAATTGGATACTTGAAGTGGACCGGGAGACAGCTCGTATATTGATGAGGCAGAAAAGGTTATTTTCTGTGTTGAAGTCATGTAGAGCAGCAGAATTTTGTTACGTGTGCCAACGTCATGGGCATCTTTTCATTCTCCACATGTCTTCCGTCGTGTCCAACAAAATTTTACACGTGCCGACGTTATGGGTATCTTGCAAAGATTTGTACCGAAAAGAAGGACTATTGCGGACACAGAGGAAGAAAAAGGCCATACATAAATGTTAGGAAAAGAGTGGGCCCCAAGATGTATAAATTGTGAAAGAAAGGGAAACATCATAACCATTCTGTAAAGGAAAAACATGCTCAGGGTATTTACGAGTGGAAGAGGTACTGCAGGAACAGAGCAATGGAAATTAAAAACGTACAGATCTACTTACAAGAGGGAATTATTGGTACGAGTGAAATCACTGAATACTCCGTAGAAAGACAATAGATATATGTATGGTTCAGGAACCATACATGAGCACAGGAAGAATGGTAAACATCCTATTGGGGTATAAACTAATATATAAAACAGGAGGGAAAGGAGCGATATTTTAGCAAATCGATATATTAATGTCCTACATGTAAGCGAGTATTGTAATAACTACGTGACAGTGATAGCGAGAGATTGGATAAGGGTGGTTTTGGTCAATGTTTAGTAAGCAAGAAAGAGAAGGGAGGTTAATAAAATGGCGGAGGTTGTACTGAAAATATACAGGACGTATGACATCATTGTAGGAGACAGGAACGCGCAATCAGCTATGTGGGGAGATCAACTGACAAATGCACGAGAATTGCAGTTAGAAAAACTGATATTAAAATATGGACTTCGAATATTCAATTCATTTGGACAAGTTACCATCAAACCCGAAACGAAACATCAATTATTGATATCACATTACAAAACAAAGAAAAGAATGTGCAAGTGTCATCTTGGAGAACTGTGAGACTGGTAAACTCAGATCATCTAAAGTTGCAGTATGGGCTAACATATTTGAGCAGAAAGAAGGGAAGAGAGAGGATCCAGAATAAATTATAGTACAGTAAATTGAGAGATATTTAAGAAGGAGGGGGAAGAAGGAAGGCAATATAAATGGAAGGGAGCGGAAGAAGACCTAGATAACCGAATGAAGGACTTGCAACTGAATATATTACGGATCGTGGAAACTTACAGTGGAAAAAAAGGGTGATGGGTATAAAATTGGACAATTATGGTGGGATACGGAGCTAACAAGCTTGAAGAGAAAGGCGGCGTATTGCCGCAGGAGAAGTCGAAGGATTCATACAGATGAGGAGTTTAGAAGAAAATGGGACATGGAATATAGAAAAGCGGTAAAGGAGTAGAAATATAACACGTAAATAAGAAACACTGTTGGAGTTTCGTGGAAGAACTTGTACGCATAAATATTTGGGCAATACCGTATATACCCTAGTAAAAAAGAAGACAAGGACAGTGTGGATAGGCGAAGTGGTGACCAACTAACGGAAGGATGGAAAGATGCAGGAGATGTAATATTGGAAGGATTGTTTTGGGGATGGGAAGAGCAGAATTACTGGAAGTAGTCTGGCTATTCAGAAGTTGGCATTCCGCTATAAAATACGAAGTTGCCAGACAGTTTATATTGATAGGACGGAATTTAATGAAACAAAACAAATTGAAACAAGAATTCACAAAAAACTTGATAGATTGCTGACAAATACGTTGGGATGTAGCGGTGGAAGACCGAGATCTATATCGGTTCATTAAGGATATGAGATACGTTGGAAGGTGTAAAAGTGGTAATAATGAGGAAAGTAGATTGTGGATGAGGCAAATGATAAAAACTGGGAAATTTAACATCAGGGACTGGACTAGCTTCTTAAAGGGACGACTAGAAAATGACATCTTACATGAATATATGGAAAAGATTATGTGTATCAGAAGGGACTTCAACGCGGAGAGGACATGAAGACATGGCGTTACAGAGACCGCGAGGACAAGAAAGGCTCGAAAAGACACACGACAATGAAACTACGTTCAAAGTGAGGAAAAATAGAGAAAATAATGACTTTTTGTAAAGAGTTTTAAACCCTGGTAGTAGCCTTGTGCCAAGGAACAGGGTAGACAGAGAACTTTTAAAAAAATAATAATAATAATTCTATTCGGACTAGATGTAGACTGTAACAACTTTCGCTCTGGCGAAAATGGCGACGAGCCGGGAATCGAACCCGTACTCATACTTTGATCACAGGGGTGTTAACCACTATAACACTCGTTCGCCTTCCACAACCATACATCACACAAGATCTGAGTAGAAATGACTTACGGTTGTGGGAGGCAAACGGGTGTTATAGTGTCTAACACCTCTGCGATCAAAGCGGCAGTCCCTGTTTGATGCCCGGCGTGTCGCCATTTTCATCTGACCGAAAGTTGTCACATATCTTCTTCACGTGAAGGTACAAGGAAGAAATAAATTCATAGATAGTAGATTCTTCCTTACCTTCTCGTGGTGGAAATGTCCGTTTGAGGTACAGTGGATAAACAGGAACCTCCATGAAAGGCAAAGAAGAACGACGAAGGATAGGCGTAGCAACAACAGGCTACGACGAAGAGAGGAACGGAATAGCGGGAGATGGTAGGGAGAAGGAAGATGTATGTGGACACCACGGATGTTATGACAAAACATACAATGGGATTTGATACGCAAGTGTAGTTGTGCAACAAAGTTATGGGGGTAAAGAACAGATAAATCAATAATGAAAACAAATAAGAGTGAAACATCAAGAAGAGAAAAAAAGCTTGAGAAATTAAAACTCAGATAGTGACCGGTTGGCCAGGAAACTCGGATTAAACTTAAATAAAAATGAAAAAATTGTAGTCTGATATTCATATTTATTCGATGTTTCACATTTATCCGATGTATCATATTTATTCTAGTTTTATATGTATCCTATGTCATGCGCTCAAAATCATAATCCCGATATTGTGAATAGTAAAAACGTAAAGTTTGTGAATATTGCTTTTCTACATCTTTATTTTTCTTTCACGAGTGATATCGTCTCCATTCACTATTATAAATGTGGATCGATGTCAACTAAAACGTACGACAGTAAGAGATGTAACTTTCAAACTTTTCGCAACGTCAACAGTCAGGTGAGAATTGCGACTGACTCGATTGGGACTCGAACCCGGGACCTTCTGCTCTGGCCACAGGTGTGCTATCCATGGCACTATGACTGTGCAAACACTCCTCCACGAATAGGTACTCGGAAGATGTGAGTTAATAATTTTCATGTTTTTCGTTTATGTGTTGACCCCTTCATGGAAAGGACCAATGGAAAGGAAAAAATACTCACATATCTTATAGTTCACTAAAAGTACGAGTAAATAGGTTTGGATCAAGTTTTAATGTCGTTTGCTTAACTTATCATTTCGGATCCTAACGAGACGTGTCCTGTTTTCCCCTAAATACACTGCATGACGAATGCCTAGTGTGACTGCCACCTCCGCGTGAGTGACGTCACGACGGATGACGCCAGAGAGTATGGACGCAACAGAGAATGAATGGTAATACAATGGTGCGACCATGTGACAACATGTGTACTTTCATTTCAGAAGAATCGAATTCTGACATTCATTCCCAAATTTTTTACATTTCAAACATATCTAATGAATATGAGGTCTTGCAGTCGTATTTATTCTTCGAACGAAAACTTTTTCGAACCTTTACGTTATTGTCAAGCAACAACACGAAGTAAATAATTGAATGTTAAAAAGCGACAAGTTAGATGTTTGACACATTGAAATATTTGAATTTCAGAAAAACATTGACATATTGTCTTGTATTCATCATTATTTATTCCAAGATAATTAGCATATTTGAAGATTTTACTGAAATTCAAATACTTAAGTACTCGTAATTGTGTTATCTTCGAAATAAAACCAGTGTAAACACCTTTTAATTGACTACGAGTAATTTAATTTTATACAATGAAGTTGTAACTCAGATATTCACTATCATAAAATTTTCAAATGTAATGTTTAGAAGTATGCTTTTAAGTGGTTGTTTCTTTGACATAGTTTATACATATAAATAGGAAACCTAAACACGTTCTTTTTTTCAATAATCAAGATCCAAAACAAAATTTTCATCTGATAACTAATTTATATTTATTTTAATTTTACGGTATTCATTTGATAAGTAATTCTTTTGTATCTTTCTCATTCCACCAATGTTCACATTGACTTTTACAACCATAATAATTGAAGACATTCGATTTAAATGGATCAACATGTCTATCGGATCATCAACGCCATTCGTCAGCATATACACCCACCTTTAAAAAAAGCAAAAAAAAATCTGCACCCAGAAGGACGCGGACAATTTGTGCTATTTTTTGGAAGGTAAGTAAGGTGTACCACTCATGCAAAACTACTGACGTTTCACATTTCTATAAGAAATATTTACACAGTCAAATAAAATTCATTTGGGTATGACGTCGCACTGCCGAGCTGTTTAATGCTTGTGTCGAAATGCGTCATCGGGTCGAACAGGTCCCGAAAAGTGTCCTGCGATAATCCATCTGCAGCTTGCACCTGAGCACGCATTTTCTTCAGAATAGGTACTAGGGGTGGGATCCTAATCGTACGCTCCATAGTACTTTGCAAATTCTGTGCTTTGGCAGGTCGCATACTGTCCTGCTAAGTTTCTGAAGCAGGGCTGGGACGGTAGCACCCGCAGTTGTAGGACTTCCTTAGCGTATACCTACTGTGTGAGTCAGTGCCCGTGAGGAGCACTAACGGTGTTACGGCACAATGACATATCGCACCCCACATCATGACACCCAGCTGTACGGATGTTTGTTGAGGACCACAAACCGTTGGTCGTTGCGCTGTCACTATTGCCTCTAAACACTCTATCAAGGTAGAATCTTAAGTGATACGCCCCTCTTCCGCGTTGATGATGCTCTCCTTAAAATTTGCTTTGCATTAATACATCACCTACTTTCAGAGCCGAGGTTCCGACTTGCTGCATTGCATTGCTGTTACGAATCGTATTTTGCTACCTGGACTTGGGACGCACGTCGTAAACAGTAGCGACTTTACTATATGTAATTTGATGCCTCGGGCAACGCGTGTTTTCGAAGTGTAGGTGCTAAAATACGATTCAAAACAGCAGTGAAACTGCATCACGTGAAGTTGCCCAAGGGTGGCGCTAGGTTGTGATACTTTTCTGTTTAAGTAACTGAAGTTCTTGTGGCTTTCTTCGTATTTTTGCCACATAGCGTTTTGTTTCCCCGGGTCCCGAGCATGGAGCATTTCCAGTAATGTTGAGGGTTACAGAAGCATGATGATTGAGTCGTTTTGTTTGTTTCGTGTTTTAGGTGCAGGGGCTTTAGGCACGCTGGCGTCTCCTGCGCGCCGCCGACCTGCGCCCGTGCCCCCTGTGCTGTGGAGCGCCCGCAGACACACGGGTGAGTTTCACTTCCATCGTCAGTAATGGTATTTCGCATAGATGTATTAGATTTTTTCGATTTTTCTGTATTATTTGCTTTGCGTGATTTATAAAAAGTTGGTCTTGAGATACTAAATTTTACACCAGTATTTTATGCCAGATATGTTGATGATATCTTTTGTATAGTTATCATTTTGAAATATGAAACATTTTAGATACATTTAACAGTTACCACCCCAGGATGAAATTCTCATGAGAATCGGAAATAGTAATAAACTACATTTTCTTGATGTATTAATTAATCGTGAGGACACTAAACTATCTTTTAATTGGTTTAGGAAGGACACTTATTCAGGTCGTGTGTTAAATTTTTACTCACAGAATACTTTAACACAAAGAGAGCTATGATTTATAACTTAATAGATAAAACTATAGTACTTTCGGATGAAGAACATCGAAGGGAAAATTTAAATATAGTGCGTAACATACTTTCCACTAATTAGTATCCCATAGAATTTGTTAATAAAAATATTAAAAAGAGATTGTATTACCTTCAAATCAGGCAATAACTAACGCCACCTCCACTAGGTAATATGATTTATGCAGTGTTTCCTTATAACAAGTTCACAACTCCTTCACTTCATATATATCTTAAGTCTGAGAATACGAAATTGATTTCAACATTTAAAAATAAAAGGAATAATTTATTTTTAGGTACTAGTTGTTAGTACTCATGTACTCTAGTTAGTTACTCTATTAGTACTCTAGCAGTTAGTACATGTATACCAGTTGTTAGTATTCATGTACTCTTTCTTACGAAAGGTAAGGAAGAGTACATGAATACTAACAACTAGTATACAAAATAAAATGTAAAGATTGTAATGCTAGTTACGTAGGTCAAACAAAAGAGGGTTAAAAACTAGAATCCAGGAACACAAAAGAAATTTAAAATCAATAGAAGTGTAGTTACCTCACATTGCGTTAATAATGATCACTTGATGGATGGGGAAAATATATTAATTTTGGACCAAGAAACTAATTATTACAAACGTATATCAGAAATGATATTTATAAAAAATACACACGGCAGTTTGAATCTACGCACAGAAAAACTATCTGGTTTATACAATACTATATTATAGCATGTTTGTGTTTCTCCTTTTTTGTAAACATATTTTGTATTTATATTTCTGTTTATATCATGTTCATTTCTCCTGTTATGTTTATTGTTACAATTTGTCAATTTGTTATTGTTACAAACGTGATTTACTTGATCACCTGACGACGGCGTAAATCCATATCGAAACGTAATGAGCTATTCACAAAAAATAAAAATATTATTCGTCCATAAAAGTTCAAGTTTTTAATTATTTTTTCTATATTATGTTGAGTATTTCAATCTTGCTATCTTGCAATTTGTCTTTGGAATTAGGAAATTATCTACTCCTTAATCACCAAGATATGCTAGGTTTAAGGGTGATGCAGGAATTCCTACTATGTTTATACACATTTTTATCATATTGATTGAAGTTACCCGAGGGTTTGAACGGATCATAGAAATAAGAATAATTATTTGTTTGTTTTGTTAATGAACAACTCTGACCATGAAATGAAATGCAAAACATAACGAAACAAGTTGATTTTCATTGTGTTTAAGAAACTAAAATTAATTCTAAACAAATACAAAATAAACAGTTGATAATTGAAAATAAAAAAGTCCTAGATACTGAATAAGAAAGCAGCATCGTATGACGTAGGGTACGCTACCGCCGGGAGGTGAATTTACGCCCATGCATTACCAGGTCGTAACGCTTTTTATTACACTCTTTTTTACGAAGCCGTTCGGCTTGTACACTACTGATAACAAAAAAAGGGCACATTTATTTTTCTAAGTCCCACGCTCTGACCAGTTTTGGATCTGTTAAGTTTGCAACGCGTCTCTCCTCCTGCTTCCCCTTCGACAGGGGAAGTTTCGTTCGATCAATCGTAGGTCTATTTGAAACGGCGCCTAGAAAAAGAACTTTTAGAAATTCAAATAGCAATATTTATTCTAACAAACAACCCGCAGAAGGAGCGGATATCAGGGAATATTATTTTCTCAAAGCAATACTGCATAGAATGAAGCGAAAAAGGAAAAAAAGGTCACAACGGTGGCAGGCGGTCAGAAAAAGGTCCGGAGATGTAATAACTCGTGTCGGAAGAAAAGTACGAAATGGGTATGTTGCGGATATCTCGGGAGACAGCGGTGAGGATGAAACGAAAAGTTTCGCTGCGGAAAATTTTGGAAGGTTGTCGGCAAACTACACAGACATAAAATTCAAAAGAGGTCATATAATTTAAGTTCAAGGAGGGCGCTGACGGTCGAAGCAAGTTCCAACTAGAATCGTGGTGGGTGGCAGGCTCAACAAACGCCGCGCTAAGAGAGCTATATAGTCATAAAACTTGGGATCTAAGAAGCATGCCGCACAAGCTAACTGCGCAGAAAACCGTTTCAAAGGCTGTTGTTTGAGAGGGAACAAAATGGCGGAACGACCAGCAACGGTAGCCATCGAAGTCTGGGAAGAAAGCAAAATTATAACTACCAATCAGAAATCAAGGTGGGAGGAGCCAAGTGGGGCTATAGGCAAAACGAAGTTTCAAAAAAGTTCTTTTCGAAAATAACCAATTAAAAGTATAGTGGGGAGAAGGGCACTAAACTCACATTGGGTGGAGAAACTATTAGGAAAAAGGTGTCACATGACAAGATTTTACCACAAAAAGGAGGGCACCGGGGCACTCGAGAAGAGAGGATAAGTTTTTTTGAGCAGAGGAGAGGATAAGTTTTTTTGAGCAGAGGAGAGGATAAGTTTTTTTGAGCAGAGGAGAGGATAAGTTTTTATTGAGAGAGGTACGGTGAAATGATTCGCGAGAGAGAAGTTTTTGTGCAGATCAGATGATCAGATCGGGTCGTGGCAGATCATCATAAGTTTTCTTTTTGTCTCTCGTTCAAAAATTAACTTTTTATCAAACTGTGGAACAATCATTCTGAGTATCTAAATTTTGGAGTTCGAGTTGAAGATATTCCAAGTAATATCTTCACAATGTTGTATTTCTCAAAAGTGCTACAATTCAACAAATTCAATTAACGAAGTGCGGTTTCCGGGAACAGTAGAGACAAGCATAGTGCGAATCATTTGAAATTCACAAGTTTAGAGTGATAAACTATTCGAGTGAACCAGTGCATCAAAATTAAGTAACATTATGAGACTTGTGAAATAAACTGTGCGGCCGATGAACAATGTTATACGAGCTCAAGTGAATTCAGATCGTAAGAAGCGTCAAATTTAATCACAAGTAATGAGTACATAACAGTATTAGAGTATCCAAAGTCTGAATTATGAACAGTAAGAAGCCAAGAACTAACAGATAATAGGAACTAGTTCGTCTCGCCAAAGAAGTTCGATCAGATAATGAATTGACTACAGCGAGAAAGGAAAATAATAAATTTCAGAGAAAAGTTAGCCGCAAATTTGTCACTTTGTGTAATTGTGAGCCCAGAGAAGGCAACGTCTTTGCAAAGTGTGTCATACCGTGAGTTCACTGCATGGTCAGCCAGAAGGCATGATAGTGGCAATTAATCAAGTGACCACGTAATTAAAGTTACATATTGCAAAGAACGACTTATTAAATGAAATGCAAAGTGATTCGGGTAACAAAGTGAAACTCTGAAACTAGTCGCGAGTGTGGAGTAAAATAGCTATGGGGCGGTAAAGAAGATAAAAAGGGATTGAACATTTGCGAGGAGATTTGAAGTAATGTTCTCAAGAATCACGCGAGAGGGAATATGAATATTTTCATTATCAAGTAAGACATCAACTGATACTATGATCAATGTACTATGATCAGTGTAAAGTGTTTTGAAATTGTTATAAGGCCGAGTAAATTGTAATTAAACATCATCAGGCCCAGTGTTAAGTGTGTTATGTGTATTAATTGTGTTACGAGCTCAATGAACAGCTGATCCCAGTAACAGAACACAGTGGTAAGTAAACTCTAAGAACGAGAGAACATTTAGTTTCGCAGTAAGCGTATCAATGTGTAGTGACCTTGCAATTTGTGTAATAGGAGTTACTTTCATTAACATCTGCGTAAGTGTGTAGACCAATTTATAATTATGTTAATCAATAAAATGCGTTTGATGTTGTTTGAACACCAGATTGTTGTGTTTTCAATGTAGGTGACTCCAAGAGGAACGAGTATTCAGGTCTCTTCCCCTTTTGGTTCATTAAGATAAATTTAATTTATTTTTATTCCAAATTTTTTAATGAGACATTCTAATTAATTAATTTAACTAGTATTACAATTTAGTTAGTCTCAGTATTTTGGAAAGTATATTATCTTATGAAATTGTCTATCATTGGAAATGTTTTTAAAACTTAAACAATAATTATAATGGTAGATATCCTAAAATCAGAGAATTCAGAAATGACAACCCGGTTACGAAATTTTACGAAAAGGGAATTTTTCTAAGTGATGAATTAAATCAATAAAATGCGTACACGAAAAACACAGCAATTAGTATGCACTTTATTCAAGGATTGAAGTCTACATTCATTGTTTTCCGGTATAGGTCATTGCTGCATGAACCTGTACCACGTCATTTTCTACTCGCAGTCTCTCAAAAAGCATGTGTATTGTTTCTGTTGCTTTTAACCTACATAAAAATATCGTTATTGTTATATTTAATGCAACATAAAACGTAGGACAAGAAAACGAGTATTATCGTATAATGTATTTATAGAACGTTCTTCTCAAGAAAATATAACATACAATATGTGCCGGACTTTCCTTAAGCCACCAAAGGTAGAGAAAAGTTTTAAAAAATATTACTTATTAATATTATCTAACAAATTGTCATTGGGAGTTTTATATTCTTTATGAAGTAAATAAAATTCCATTAACTCCTAATTTTAATTTCTCATATAAACTCTTTAAGTTTATACTGTAGCGATAATGCATCGTTCGCCTCTACGAATATACATATTTGTTTGTGTATGTAATATGTATAATATAAGTTTGTAATATGTAATAGTACGTTTCGAAATATTTTGGATGCGATTAACAGTTTGATTTTTCATGTTGGTGTATAGAGTATTTTTTCCCTTTCATAGTCCGAGATCTATAGATCTTTTTATCATGTGTTCGCCTCGACTATCCGTCAGTACGCGAAAAGGATTTGAAAATACAAGAACAACTTCATATGTAATTTCTCAAAGCAGATTGCATGAAACAGAATTTAGACGATTGTTGTGGATTTAGTTGAATTTTCTAGAAAATATGGTGCGATTACCATGAAGAATTCCACGAGTAATATCATAAGGAGACTTCGCACTTTATCAGTTCGTAGAAATCTTCAGGTGTTTTCTGATTATCTCAGTACGTAGAAGTGTGCCTTTCGGAAAAGATAACTCATGGTACCAATGTTGCTAAATCGCAACAGCGAATAATTGTGCATCATAATGTAATTTTTGTATATTTAAATTACATTCAATAAAAAATAAATTCAAAAAATCTTAGAATTATTGTTATAGCAGATGAATTTTGGCTTCCAGAAGTTACGAATACAATGAGTGTTCATGGTTCTATTTTTTCTTCAATCGTAAGATCGTACGTAAGAAAATATAAGATAAAACAGCTACTTTATTATTAAAATGAAGCATGTAAATTAAAATCCGCTAACATATGTTACAAAACGCGTGGAAAAAACGGTAAAAAAGTTCGTATTGCGTTTTCACAACATTGATCGAAAATGAGTTAAAACGGTCTTTTTTAACTGTTGTGCCGATTAGAACGTTCAACTTACATGTTAAACGGATACATTCTTAAATAAAACGACCTTATTACACAGACTTATTTATTAACTATGAAGGAGACAACGTGGACCATCATCAGACAAGCAATGAAAAACAAACACTTTAACAGTCTTATATTTGGAAAAGAGTGTTTGTACGGAAAGTTTAGACTCCATTCTATTGTTTTCAACCGTATTATTATATTATTTTTGTCAAACGAAGACCATTTTTGAGTTCAAAAACGGAAAATGCTACGTTTTTCAAAATTAATTTTCCAAAATACTATATCACGGATTTTCGTGATTGTTATTTGGAAAATACCCAAATGCATTGAATTTTCATTGGTAAAAATTTGATCCATATTTTTTTCGTAATTGACAGAGATGTAGTCAATTACATTGAGGTATTATATTTCACGATTTATGCAGTTTTTCAGATTCCATTCAGTCTTATGAACTCTATTCATAAGTAAACGTAAATTGACTTGTAATTTTGTAAATTTTTATGTCCAACATTCAAAGGCGTTACTTGTGTGCCCGTTAACATCAATTTGAAATTCTAATGGATTGCACACACACATTCTGAGTGAGTTCCTGCAGCACCAGCTAAGACGCATTGTTTTGGTCGCAACTGCGTAAATTTTGAAAAAGAAACTCTTGAATCAGGCAATCGCTCATTGAGAAGATGATGAATTTCCTTTAATTCTTTATTATGTTTAACTTCGAAGTCACATGTGATAGTCCACAATGTTTTCTTAATCAACGAAGCATGTTTTCTTAAGGATCACAAAAATGTTTCACACTTTACTCATAAAACGTTAAAAACACTTTTTCATGCTTTATACACACTGAACTAACATGTTTTAGATCTATATTGAAATAAAAACATTTGGTAAAAAGGAGATTCAAACAACATATGTATTATCTTAAGAAGGTTCAACCAATGTGTACTTTAGCAAAACATACTTTGGAAAATCAACACAGTTTTGATTTTCAAAGTGCAAAAATTTTGTGTGTGGAACCTAATTACAAAAAAAATATTAATAAAAGAAATGGTTCATATCACTAAGTTAAGTGATAGAACTTGTAATATACAAACTGATACCGACAATTTAAGTAATATGTACAAAAATATTATTGACAAATGAGTTGGCAGCAGTGGTAGGGTTGTTTCGCCATGACTGAACTTATGAATTGCCATTTTTGTGTTTGACCTACACCAGGAAGGTTGCAGAGATGTAGTGTGTTTAGAGGATATGGCTGGAGGTTTTGATGATGGTGAGGTCCCATAGCATACAAGTATGTGGTTTTGTATAATAAGATTATTTGGATATGTTTGTGTAACAGTTTTCATAGTTAGATAGGGAGTAATCATCGATATATTATTTGTGTTAATAAGATGTTTCAAAGTGTACTATAAATAATGTAAATTGTATATGTTCATTGTAGCCCTGATGAAGGCAAAATAAATTGCCGAAACGTTGGCGTTGAATCCTTTTTTTTATTGTTGACCAATCCTCGAAGATAGCTTTCTGTTATTTAATATATTGGTCAAGCTCAACATCAACACCTCACATCTATCCTGGATCTCTATATAATATTGAATTGTATAACTTGCCTTTTATTGCACGATGATGTTCGCACATTAACAATCAGAAATATCCGTGAGGCCGTACTTAGGACAAAACGTCACTAATCAATCAGTTAGATGTCAATATCGTCCATACAATTCATTAACCACTGAGTACAAAATTTGAACACACCTCAAATGTGGTTTTGTATAATAAGATTTTTTGGGTATGTGTTTGTAACAGTTTTCATAGTTAGATAGGGAGTAATCATCGATATATTATTTGTGTTAATAAGATGTTTCAAAGTGTNCTGTACTATAAATAATGTAAATTGTGTATGTTCATTGTAGCCCTGATGAAGGCAAAATAAATTGCAGAAACGTTGGCGTTGTAAAAGAAGGAATCTCTTTTTTATTGTTGACCAATCCTCTAAGATATCTTTCTGTTACTTAAATTATTTGTTTATCAATTATATTAAACCTACTAAGATAAAGGTGGTAGAAAGTTCTCTCATTGTCGCCGTACATGAATAAAATATAAAATACTTATCTTCATTTCTTTTAAGAGACTTCTCTAATCTTTTCTTGAACCGAACCTTGAGGAATTCCATATTCTCCTTCGCAACTCCCCAATGCTAACTTTCGCTGAATCTTTAAGCTAATGCAGCCAAGCATGAAGGCCAGAGGAGGAAGACCCGACGAGTGACACCTCCCAACACGGAAAGCGCGGTAGTCGCTCTCCTGATAAGACATCGAGAGGAGAAATCTCGAAGCCATCGACGAGATCGCGACAATAAAA
>NNCF01126308.1:0-19010 GCA_002313205.1 Laupala kohalensis
GATATAATATATGCACATTCAAGATGCAAAGCGTACGCCGTCGTTTCGGTCATCATGCTGTGACCTTCTTCAGGGCAATGTCAGAGTCGTACAGACCAAAGTCGCTGTCGTACACTGGTCTGTACGACTCTGACATTGCCTTGAAGAAGGCCACTGCGTTGGTAGTTGTTATCTATTAAGACGCGGTTTGTCCCGGACGGACAAGTTGGTACTAAACTTAACTAGCTCATATAATTCGCACTACTCAACACTTAAGATTACAGGAGACATTAGACTACGAGGAAAACGAATGACAACAATGACATAACCTACAAAACAAAACAACTAGAATGTTAACAAACATGGCGCAGCGCGTACTGACCACGGGTTCTGCGCATGCGCGTACGCTTTGCATCTTGAATGTGCATATATTATATCCTAAATGAAGCTCATACATAATGTATCGGGATTTGTCTGAGGTGCTGTCGCGCGACATACCAAAGAGTAACTATATAGCACTACTCACATAAATTGACATGTATCTCATACAAGTCGCTCATACATGTATACATGTGTAAACGTATATTTAGGGAGATAAGTATCTGAAAGGAAATAATCGGCGTGCGTTAAGAAAACTCTCCATAGAAAAATCGTAACACCACATACTAAGCGCGAAAAACAATGTTTCACAGGAAGATGACCTGCGCCCATTGGCGTGGACAAAGAAACTGATTCGCAGTGACGTTTTTAACCCGCCAATAGCAGAATCTCCTCTGCTGAACGCTGCTTCGATTGGTTGGGCAGCCGAGGTGGGTTCGATGTAGATGAATTAGACGTATGAAAAATGTAGTAGTTATATACCACATTCCCTTTTAAAGAATCCCATTTATGTCCCAAAATATAAGAATTTCAAAAAATATTGAAAGATACTTGCTTGTTGACTGGCCATAACTTGACTGAGGGAATTTCTCTTGGCATTTGATTTACCTGAAGGGTAGGTTAAACTTAACATTTACTCTTACATTTTACCAGATCTCTCTCTAATGGACTTCCTTCTGTTATGAGATCTCATAAATAAGTCAATGAGTTTCTTTCTATTCTTTCATTTTGTTCATAATTATTATTGTAATATAAACGTATTATTTCTTGCAAGTATTTTAACGTGAGAAATATCATCCTATTAAAACTGATTCTACAAACCAGGTTAATTCGTAGTTCATTTATTCAATTTAACGACCCTTTTTTACAAATTTACTCATTATTTTACATTTACGAAAATTTAGTGTATAGATTAACTTGTGGGCATTATCCTGCAAGTTACATATGACAGAAAAAAATATGTCTGAACCATAATTAGTGGACATAGAAGTAAGATTAATAAAAATGACAGAAAAAAATAATAGAAGATCACTGTCTAAATAAAATGCAATGGAAAGAAGTTGAGATTTTGAATAAACAATTTTTAAAAATTACACTTACCAAAGATGTTATAAATAAAATCAACCTTAAAGTCTTTAAATTTACAAACATATACAGAAAAATATTGAATCTTTATTATTACCAATGATTTTTTTGTTAATTTTTTCCTTAATACAGTTCTTTTTACTTTTATTGTCAAGTAAATATATAATATCACAGTTGTGAATATCAATTGCATCTAAAGAAGATTCACAAAGAGTCCAAACGTTGTAGAAAAATGTAAAACAGAAAGTAAATATCTTAAAAAAGGTTGTTAAGTGGAATATATGACATATAACATTAGACGTAAATGAGTGATTAAAGGATAATAGGTACGAGACAGACAAATAAGTTATGACTCAATTCCTTATTTGATAGAAACATTTCTGTAGCAACAGAACAATAGAACATGATTAAACATAAATAGAAGCTCAATTTATGAAATGCTTCTTGTTACGATTTATTAACAACTGACGAGAATTCAAATCATTAATGCAAACGCTTTGTTCGAGAAAAACAATTAAAATATATTAATGGTTTAAAAAAGGATGTAAGTTAAAAATTATTTGTCTATCTTGAATACATAATAGACTATATAGTAGAGTTAATTGGTTGCTTAAGTACGCTTTGTTAAATTGGCGTACCGCAATGTTCCCTTATAAGAACAGCGTGTTGGCGCAGGTATCACAACAACTGACCGCAGGCGCCAACGCGAACACCAGCAACTCTCGGGGCTGGACGGCGCTGCACTACGCTTGCGTGGGTGGTCACACAGGGGTGGTGACGCAGCTGGTGCGCGCTGGCGCCATCGTCGAGCGGCACGCACACGCGCGAGTCACCCCGCTTGCGCTGGCCGTGTTCTATGGACACGTGAGTCGACGTCGAGGACACAACAAATCCATTCGCAATTTTATGTATTCGTCACTCGCCTATTTTAAACTAAAAATATATATATTATTTTCTATTGTTTCTCGACAATTTACGGACAAATATGGATAAATAACTAAACACATATTTATATATAACTAGCTGATTACACGGCGTTGCCTGCGGTTCTTAGAGTAATCTCCTTTTACTCAGGAAAAAAACTTTTACTTAATGATTTTTTGAAAGCATATGTACAACTTTCTAATTTTACGAATTCTTGATAATACAAATTTAATACAAAACTTGACTGTATACATTACACCGTCTCGCAGGAGCCGCACTGGTCTAACATTCGTTTCCCAAGCACGATGCGGCTCCACTATTTCATTTAAAACTCTTGTTAAATCTAAAAGATTCGCGGAAATATTAGAGTAATCTCCTTTTACTCAGGAAAAAAAACTTTACTTAATGATTTTTTGAAAGCATATGTACAACTTTCTAATTTTACGAATTCTTGATCATACAAATTTAATACAAAACTTGACTGTATACATTACACCGTCTCGCAGGAGCCGCACTGGTCTAACATTCGTTTCCCAAGCACGATGCGGCTCCACTATTTCATTTAAAACTCTTGTTAAATCTAAAAGATTCGCGGAAATATTAGAGTAATCTCCTTTTACTCAGGAAAAAAACCCTTTACTTAATGATTTTTTGAAAGCATATGTACAACTTTCTAATTTTACGAATTCTTGATAATACAAATTTAATACAAAACTTGACTGTATACATTACACCGTCTCGCAGGAGCCGCACTGGTCTAACATTCGTTTCCCAAGCACGATGCGGCTCCACTATTTCATTTAAAACTCTTGTTAAATCTAAAAGATTCGCGGAAATATTAGAGTAATCTCCTTTTACTCAGGAAAAAAACCCTTTACTTAATGATTTTTTGAAAGCATATGTACAACTTTCTAATTTTACGAATTCTTGATAATACAAATTTAATACAAAACTTGACTGTATACATTACACCGTCTCGCAGGAGCCGCACTGGTCTAACATTCGTTTCCCAAGCACGATGCGGCTCCACTATTTCATTTAAAACTCTTGTTAAATCTAAAAGATTCGCGGAAATATTACGATTTGAAGAATTTTTAATCTTAGTTAAATACACAAAACAAATAATCCATTAAATTTTATGCTGATAGATTTTTCCTGCTTGAATTACTCTTTTAAATTCAGTTTTTTAACTTCTATTTTCATATCGTTTTATCGATAACTTAGGTTAGTGTTTGTAGATAGGCATATGCTGTCGCGGATGATTCTTTTAGAACGTTTTCAGGTGAACAATATTGCCATATGTAGTTATCACCTAACTCTAACCGTTTAGGCAGCGTACGTCTTTCTTTTGTCGATTATATCGACATTAATTGTCAAATATCATTTCTATCTTTTCTGATCGCACATTAAAAAAATAAAAGTCGGCCCATGTTCATCTCTATCGATTGGTTCAGTGGTTTAGTCACGTGATCAGGTAGCGAACAGACAGACACGCTTTCGCGTTACGCAGTTATATATTGGTTTGGATGTGGATGGATAGACATAATTACCACAACGCTAAATACCACGAGACCAAATACTGTGAAGGAATGCTTTTGAGAAAAAATTAATCTTCTCATGGAAATGCATTTAATTAAACATGTAAAGCAATAAATGTAACTCTCGAGAAAATATAAAGAAGGTGGTTCCGGTATTGAGTATCTGGAAAACTGTCGGCAAATAAGAATTTACCTCGATGCATGTCCATAATAATTGTGTAATATACAAAATAAGACCGAATTTACAAACATTATGTTAGTGGGTTTTTTTGTTGTTTTAAATTTTGACCGTGTTACTTAGTTATTAATAATATTGTTGATCAATTTTCAGTCTCCATATTAAATAAATAAGGATATCTTGCGTTCAGGCCCAAAATATGATCGAGACCCATGATATGAACATAGTAATAAAGTTTTAGAATTGGTAGCCCTGAGGAAGATATTGATTGTATCGAAACGTTGGCATATCAAAAGAAATTGTTTTATTAGGGGCCTAAACGCAACATATCTTTATTTATTTAATAATATTGTTTTATACACGAATAGGTGTCGAAAGATGTAAATATATAAATTAATACAAATGTATGAAAATCCTAAAAGTCGGAGAATGGTCGGTAGATAACATAAATATATATTTACAAATATAGATGTATTTACTATTACATTAAAACATAATTACATAAGGCACTGTTGTAATTTTACATGTGCACCAACTTTAGTCTCATTTTAATCAGACAAATATCATGGAAATTAGACTACGTAACAATTGGACACTTAAGCTAGAGTAAAGTACGCGCAATTCTGAATGGTCTAGCAGATCACTCTAATTGATTGAACTAATGAGATACCTTGGAATAGTCTAAACGTAGAATCTTTCTAACGCTTCTCTTTCTTCAGTAAAGGCATTTTATAACCAATCTCAAGATCACTATATCATTGTTTCACCTTAACACTTCTCAAGTTTACAGTTTTATAAGTTCCTTCTCTCCTTTCACTTCAAGTCCATTGAATGCCAAACAAATGAATGGCACATTGCTCCTCTCGTATGAAACTGGCCAGTGGCTTACTACTGCTGCCATTTTGTCATGGTCTTGGGAACATGTTATAGTCTTCTGTGGACTATTATCTCAAGATATGGTAATCACTATGACTTTTAGAACCTTTCTTGTGCAATACCTCAATTTTTCCTTGTCTACCGATAAGTATCCAATGGTGAGGGACAGCGGTATTTTAACCCTAACCTTTGGCCGCAAGGGTGTAATTCTGTGTGTATCTCTTGCGTTATAGAACATGTGCGTGCAGACGTTGTTGCAATTGAGAGCCAACCCTTCAACTAGGGTGGACGCAAACTATGCGCTGTTAGTGGTGGCGGTCGCCAGAGGTCACAAGAATTGTGTCGTTCCGTTGGTACGAGCTGGCGCTGAAGTCGATGGGAAGGTATGGACGTAGGCACAAGATTTCTCTCACTGTTTTTTTTTTAATAATATACTCGAACTCATGTAACTTTGCCGAAAAGTGTGCAATATGGCTGCCTAACACATATTGCCAATATCTACGAATTCAAGTTACTTCCATATACATATTAATAGTAGTCACAAAAGCGACTAATTGCTGTAAAGAAATACTAGTAAATGAGTATTCGTTCCACACTTTGCTCGATGCAGAGAAAAACAGAACAGTGCTACTAGAGCAAGTGAATTGATTGTTGTCCGAGGTTGGTTATAAATTCAATTTCGAATGTCTTGCCAACAGAACGCGAGGTACCCTTATCATTACTCTTAGGGACAATGGCTACATTGAGTACAAGTTGTATACCAACATCAAGCCAGTTAGATTGACAATAAATAAATAAATATACAAATAATTTATTGTCAAGAAAGTTGTTACAAACTGCGTGTGACCACATTGAGGACAATAAAGTAATTTACTGCGACTAATACAAAATAAACTAATAAATTCATGACGTTTCCTTTCATGTTTTTTAATTTCAATGTCTCGAAGCGAAGAAACACGATTTCGTGTATATTGGAGAACCGCGTTGTAGACTAAGAACAGGCAAATGAATCTCCGTGACACGTAATGTAAATTCCTTGTTTGTTTCGAGTAGGAAGAAGACGGATCTACCGCGCTCCATGTAGCTGCAGCCGAAGGGCACGTGGACTGCATCAAAGTTTTGGCGTCCGAATGGGCTGACATCGAGGCACGAAATAATGCCGGTACATTTTTCTTCTTCTTTAGATGAGTTTAAATCCCGTCAGGAATTCAGATGACATTCTATAAGGTTATTCAGCGTTATATGATTTGAATGACTATTGTAGCGAATTTATATCTAGGTGTAACAACCAGGGACGTAGTCACGATTTTATTAAAAAGTTTGACTCCCTCCCCTCTCAAAAATTTTAAAACGGTAAGGGTTGTTTAGTGGGGACGAAACGTATAGTCTTTGCGGGGAGTTTGAAGAAACTGCCCGTCAGATTATCCTGGACTGTGAGACCCAGGGAGCGAGAAGAAGTTTTGAAAACTCGTTCACCGGGACAAAACATTGATTCTAGCATCGACGGAAAGATTCTCTCCCGAATGAAGGGGATGGTGCCCGGGGAGCTGCTGTTGCGATGGGGTTTCTTCGTGGTCTACGTGCACAGATCTGCCTGAACCTTTCTCAAACACATTCCTTCCAAACTAATTAGCGGGTCAGGCGTAAATGGAATATCCTACCTCGTATTTTACTTAAGCATTGCTTAAGCTTCTCTTACCTGTACCCGATAAATATATAGAACAAGTAGACTCCTTCCTTTATCTGGGGAGTATTGTCATTGCAACTGGAGGAGCGGAATTGGACGTCAAGAGAAAATAGAAAAGCACGCATTAGAAAAGCAAATGGAGCACGTCAAGAGAAAAGAAAAGCTGTATCTTGTGTGGAGGAACAGGAACATCTTTAAGAGGACGAAGCTACGACTTTTTAACTCAAATGTCAAGGTCGTTCTCCTTTACAGTTGTGAAACCTGGAAGGTGTCGCAGAAGACTAATAAACAACTGCAAGACTTCATGAATCGCTGCTTACGACGTACTATCAATCGAATACGGCAGGACGTCATATCACATGAAGATCTATGGGAGACAACGAACCAGCAGCTAAAATTGAAAAAAAAAAAAANATACCCTAAGGAAACACCCTACTGGAACCCACAAGAATCTGGAAAACGTGGCCGATCGAGGAGGGAGGAATGCCTTGTGATTGGGGAAGACGTGGAACAACGTAAAGAGTGCTGGCCAACCACAGGACCCGACGGAGGAAGTGTTTCACAGATGGAACAAAAGGAATTAAGTTAAGTCATCGCCAACAATTGGTGAATGCAGTAAGTCAACAATCCTTTATATAACGGAATTAACGATAATTCATTTTCAAATTATTATTTTTTTGAGGGATAGGGGATCCGGACCCTTGAACCACTCCTCTACCTACATCCTTGTACCTACAGGTATTGGTTTACGTAAAATTTCTTCAATACAGAAGCAGTCGACCACCAACCTTTCCGTAGAAACCTTTCCGTAGCCGGATGTCAAACGACGTTTCACTAAATTTCATAATAAACATAAAATTTTGAAGTAAAAATACATCGGATGAAATAAGAGTCGGGGTGAATTCACCCTCAGTCATAACGATTAAAAGAATAGAAGACTCTTGCATTTTCTAGGTTGTTAAAAAAGGTTTAGTCAAATTATTTTAGATCTAGTTTCTTGATTTATAAAATTACTTTAATTATAATGTGTTTTTTTTTCGCTTATACATGGGTAGTTTCAACTTACATGTGACGTACAGTGTGTTTCATCCGCGGTGTAATGACGTCTCGGAGTGCGCGGTTGACTACTGGTGAGGTGTGCATTTGAAATATCTCCCCTTTCCCGTTGCTGACTCTCTCTCTCTCTCTCTTGGGATTCTGTTTCTAGTCTTGAGAACACATTCTGTTTCGAGTGTTGCTATGTGGCAAAACGAGAAAAGTAAATTGCGTTACTTGCCCCGATGAAGGACAAAACAAAGTTGCCCGAAACGTTAGCGTATTGTAATTTGGAGTTTGATTATCATCGTCGACGGCCAGGCGAAAATTGCTACGGGTCAGGACTCGAACCCAGGATGTTCTGCTCTGGCGGCACTGGTGCTCACCACTGCAACACCCGACTCGACTCCTGAATTCCGCACACAAAATTAATCTGACCGGTGGTGCAGTGGATAGCACACTTGCTTCCAGAACTGAATGCTCCGGGTTCGACTCCCGGTCTGTTGCAATTTCTACCTTGCCGTGAACGATGAAAACTTCCCTCCCCGAGAAGGTACTCACAAGTGGTATGTTGAAAAGAAGTTTGATTGAACGACATCAATACGAAACATATTGAAAAGAGTTAAATAAGATCAAAAATCCGAGTAAATAAATTTGTGACGTAGGTTGGACGCCGTTGCATGTGGCGGCGCGTTGCGGCCATTCACCCGCACTATGCGCTCTCCTGTCCGTGGGAGTGGAGGTCAACGCGCCAACTTTAGACGAAGGACGAACGGCGCTGCAGTGCTGCTCTCTCTCGGAGAAAGACGGATGCTTCGATGCGCTCCTTGCGGTCGGTGCGGATACTGCGCATCGAGATAGATTAGGTCGGAGAGCATCGTTACGATAATTTGAATAAATACTCCTCGCCGAGGAAATAAAATAAAATATCGAAGAAATATTATATTAATTCATATTTTAAGTTAAAACAATTTAATGATATAATTGGTCTATAGTGGTTACAATTATATCAGTATAGTAAAAAACCGATGGTTAGTGTACAGTAATTTCATATTCAGGACTAATATTCTTGACATCTACAAACAATTTTCTCCCACCGATCCGGATAATTGGCGATATCCGGTTGATTCGCGTTCTACTGTAATTTGCGACTGCGAGAGGAGCTAAGACAAGTTTTTGCTGTTACTAATCTCCCCGATGACAAATATCAGAAATACTATTTCCTTGTTCACATTTCTATGATGTTAAGCTCTGACCTTACTACAATTAGCGATGGCTTATTTTTATCGCTTAGGGAATATGAAAAACGCTATTTGAATCACACAAGTTTAAAGAGAGGAGACTTGGACATTTGCGAAGAAAATTAATGCTGTGGCACCGTCTAAGTAACACTTTATCATGAAACTGTGATTAAAATTTAGTTTTATTCAATTACCCGGGAGGACAAAAAAGTTAATTGTGTTCTTACTTTAAAAACACCGGTTAATTTTATAGTAATTTGTACTACAGCATAATTGTCATCGAGAATATCGATTACAGATGAACACTCTCTTTTGCTCCGAATAATCGGAGAGAGTCTTTAAATTTTTGGCCAAATTCTTTTGCGACTCGTTCTTCTCGGTGATATCTTAGCGCAAATACATCTCCTTCAATTCCATTATATCTTCTTTAGACGCGAAGGTTAGTGCCCGACACTAACTTCACAAAACATCAGCTAATTACAAAAAATAGAGTACTTCCAGAAATGACAGTTTCCGTATAAATTTGAGGTTTACATCGTTCAAGTTGGTATGATGCTTTTTATTTACCCGGACAGCAGGTTTGAATTTTATCACTCCACTTTTCCATGTACACTGCTATTGGGTGATCAGCTGAAGTGCGGAAAGGTATTCTCCGAAATTAACGTTTTCAAAGAAAGTCTGACGTGTTTCTCTTAAACTCTCTTTCACCTGTAACTTCAATGTCGTGTCTGCAGGAGTGACTCTGCTTCACGAAGCGGCCGGACGTGGCTGCGTCGACATCTTAAAAGCCGCATTAGAAGCAGGTGGATCAGTGGACAGTAAGTCTTGTGCGGGATGGACACCCCTGTTCGCCGCGGTAGTCGCCGACCGCAACACGAGTGCGGAGCTCCTGCTGCGATGCGGAGCCCTGGCTGTCGTTCCCGATCGGACAGGTCTCTCGCCGCTCCACGTAGCCGTGATGAACAAGAGCGAAGAACTGATCAGGTTGCTTTTGACTCACGGAGCACCTGTCGCTGCCGCCACGGAATCGGGGTGAGCTGAACGCATGGAAGTTGAGTGACCTGGAGAGTTTTAAAGAGGGAGTAAACTATTCGGACTTCCGCTCTGCCGCTATATGACAGCTCTGTCGCGTGAATATTCATGCAATCTCGTCTTAGACAGCTCTCCAGCGTCTATCAACTAGTCACCATCTACAGTGAGTAACGATGAGTCTCGAACGTCCGATGTATATTAATGCATAGTTATGGACAGTGCAGCGATTTTAACTTGTACGTGGTCCAAATCCTTGATGAACCTATGATAGATGTGTCGAGTGTTGGGATATTACAACTCGAAATTCTCCGAAATGATTACGAAAGTGTGTTCATGTTCTCAGTCCTTTGTTTGTTTATCTCATATCTCCACAAATTTCGCACATTTGGATTTCTGGGAAACCAGAGCATAAGTCCACCTCGACTTTGACGTTCAGGAATCGAGCAATATCTTTTTATTTCGAGTTACGTATATAACCAAGTCACTAACAGCTCCAAGCTCTAGATTCACTTCTCTAGATTCACTTCACAAGTGAGATGTTAGACAGAGACCAGCTAGAATGGCTAATATTATTAGGGTCTCTCGCCACCTGATATGAACCACTTTGCCCGGCGATACGAATTATGTATCAAAGTTCGATCTTGCGGTGCTATTACTTTAAAAATGAACGGTAATTCTCTAACTTTCTCCTTTGGCAGCCATACTCCTCTTCATCTGGCGGTGACGCTGCCCAACAGCGTCTCCATTACGCAGCTTCTGTTGAAGAATGGGGCGCCGCTCAACGTCACGACAATCGACGGAGAGACGCCATTGCATATGGCCGCTCTCACGGGAAACGCGGAGGTGGCGCAGTGTCTACTGGCGGCTGGTGCGTCGGCGGCGCTCAGGGATAAGCGCGGCCTGTACGCCAGAGACTGCGCCACCAGAGACGCCGTCAAGAAGGCGATTCAGAAAGCAGAGGAGCGTGAGAATAGGAGGCGCCGCAAGGGGAAGAAATAGGGTCGATAGGTGAGAAGCATTTGGGAGGAGGAGCTTAAAAATATGGCTGACGTACATAAACACGAGTGATTACACGAAAATTGATCATTGAAACAAAAAGTTGAATTATTTTCTTACCTATGAACCATCCATGCTAATATATGAATACGTAACGAGAAAAAGTGTCTGTCTCTGTTTGTCTACCTGATCACGTCTAAACCAGGGAACCGATCGGGACGAATTTAAGCAGAGAGATAATTTAGATGTCCAGGATGAACATGGACCAAATGTATGATAAGAAAAATAGAAATAGGTTTTCACAAAAAAAAGTCGTTAAAATGGGGAAAAATATAGTTTTATTCGTTTACACAGCTCAAACTGTTAGAGATAAGTGACAGACATGAATGGCAATATTGTTTGCGTCAACGTGTTCCACAGAAAAATTCCGCGACAGCATACGTCTTTCAACAAAAATTAACCTAAATTACCTATAAAATTTTATAATTTTTTAAAAATACTTCAATTTAAGAGAGTAATTTAAGAAGGGAAAAATAAATCATCAAATTCAGTGAATTATTTGTTTTGTGTGTTTAACGATGATAAAAAAACGTTATTATATCGTGACATTTCGACGAATAGTTTAGATTTGACAAGAATTTTAATGAAATAGTGCAGTGACGTCACGCTTCGGAAGTGAGAATTCGACCGGTGCGACTATCGTGAGATTGTGAAGTACATACTGTTGTTTCGTATTGAATTTGTATTATTATGAATTTGAAAAATTAGGAGGTTTTATGTTTTTACAAGCCAGTAAGTATAAGTGTTTTGATCTTACAATATAGATAGTTTTTTTTCTTACTGAATAAAAGACAATTATCCTGAGTAAAAAATCCCTGGCAACGCCGGGCAATCAGCTAGTTTTTTTAATAAATGGGTTGGAATCATACAAATGACTTATATCAGAAAATGAAAATATTTAAAGTTACTACCAGATCACGATACAATGTACGTACAAACTTGTTACCACTAACCTTGGTGATGACATCTCTTGGGTGATGACACTGCGTCTGTTGCAATTTTCCGCAACGTTTCGCCCGACAACTGCTGGAATCTGCAGGTGAATACGCTCCCGAGGTAGCGGCGGCCGGCGGTAGACTGACGCGTCGAATGTGTGTCCTAGCTAAGTGTTTGTTCATCGGTCCGCTTGCTATTGGTCCGCCTAACCCGGCCAATCGGCGGCGCGCGCCGTTGCTGCGGTGGTGGGGATGCCTGTATCGTTTATCCCTATTGATATTTCTCGGATGCTTCTTTATTTCTATCGCTTTTCTGATAATTCCCTCAAAGTAACGAGAATTCTCCGCCAGTAATTTTGTTTCCTTGAACAACATCGTGTTCTTTCTCCCAAACGTGTTCTACTGTGGTCGATTTTTCCACTTGTCCTAATCTCCTGTATCATTCATGTTCCTTAAGTCTTACGTTTATAGAGTGGCTGCTCTCTCAAACGTATACAAGCCTGCATTCGCATGGTACCTCATAAAACTCCATTTCTAGATCATGGCTGTAGGGAGTCTTTTATTGGCCTTAAAAAATTCCTATATTTTATTTTTGCCTTTAAACACCGTTCTAATGTTCATTTTTTTAGAGCATACGTAAAAAGAACGTTCGGAGCGTATGTAAAAAGAACCTCAGAAATGATCGGAAGAATCCTAAAAAAGGTAAACATTGGAACGGTGTTTAGATCCAGGGTCACCATCACCGCACCTACGGCGCGCGCCGCCGATTGGCTCGGTTCAGCGGGCCAATAGCAAGCGGACCGATGAACAATCACGGGTCGGAGGACACACAGCTAGGACACACATTCGACGTGTCTGTCTACCGCCGGCCGCCGCTACCTCGGCAGCGCATTCACCTGCAGATTCCAGCAGCTGTCGGGCGAAACGTTGCGGAAAATTGCAATAGACGCATTGATACTCAAGACAAGTCATCACCAAGATATACAGCCACTGCGAAAAACAATTAAGCATTTTATAGTTATCTCTAACTTCACCCGGTATCGCGTTGAAATATGTCAGATGCCAATAGGGATCGTCCCATCGAGAATGTCCCTGGGTTTACCTTCACTGTCACGCAAAACCTACTAAATAATTCACTTCATGGCATAAGGAAGTGTTGGGTTGCAAAGATGTATTTATGAGCTGCGGACCCTTCCCTCTGCTGTATTTCCGCGGAGCGATCACCTACATATGACTGCTCCTAAGAAGGTTTTATACTGAAGCAATTCGCATCATTCAAACCAAATGTCAATGAAATCGAACAGCTGAAGCTGAAGGGTCAGCTGAAGGAGAATGTGAGCAGGTTAAGGGTCAACACAGGACGATGTTTGCAAGTTATGAATATACGTACGGCGCATACTTAGACCGCACCAGCGTTTTCAAGACAAGATCTCGTGGGATGCTCCCTACATCATTATAATGATTACATGATAAATGACTGAATGAAATCGTGTCAGAATTGCTTCTGTATTAGAGAAGTTTGCCGGTGTGTCTCACGAGGTACTCTGTCAGGGAACACCGCTTGGAGGAGCCTCTACGTCTTGGTCCTTGTACTTGACCACCACCTGTACTCAGACATCTTCCTAATGACGGGAATAATAAGGATGATGTATGATGAGATGATGGGTAAATGATGATGGGTGAACGTTGTAGTAAATGATTACAGATCATGCATAATTACATCGGTATAAACGATTACTGAATAGTTTACCACTTTAAAATTTTAAATTTTAATTCCTTTTTTTTTTTAGGAAAATGGGGGTACCGCATAAACAAAGCAGCATAGCGGGCTGGCTATCCTCAACTTTTTTTTCGATTTCCTGCCTTCACTATCGATGAGGAGAGCTCTTCGATGCGTGGTGCACTTGGAGTGCCACAAGAGACAAACATAAGGATTCTGAAAATGATTCTTCATCCCATCAGAGACCTTTTTTACAGTGTATTCTTTGTTTCTCTATTATTTATATTTTTGCTGCCGTAATTAAATTCATACCCACTGATACATTTTACTCATATGGTCGATGAATGTATATCACTGAGGGTGAGAGATGTTACAGTGAAAGTGATAGTCAAATTAATTCTGAGGATTCACAGCTTTCGTAGAAGTGTGTTGATGTCGAAGATTCAAAAACAGCAAAAGGTAAACGTAACGAAATAAATATGATTCGTTTAGAGTTAAAATCTCCGGTACTTCCCATGAATATATTTTTGAGTGAATGTCAATCATTCGTCAGTTGAAATTACTGAGTTCGAGTGTAAGAAATGGAAGTAATGGTTTTCACTTACAAAGGGAAACGCCCGGGACCCTTGTAGTCTTACGCAAAATAAATCATTGTAAGTGTCTGGATACCATTTCTCCTCCAAAAACCTTGTTTTTGATTTCATTCAAACTTTGAAAAATTATTATTTACAGATAATAATACTTTTAATATTTTATTACTTCAAATAATACTTTTGGTATTAGGCATCTGTACCACAACAGCAGTGAAGTAGTGATAAAATAAATGTATTATAAAATGAAAATAAACCTGATCAACAACGTTCTTTAGCTTCGTAATATAAAATTTACCTATTAACGATATAGACAGTATACTGGGAGAAATGAAACCAAATTTAAGAGGAGTGAGAGATGAAATATAATTTGAGTATGTATAATTTAATAAGATCAACAGACAAAAATCGTTCAATACTGCGGCAATATAAAGAAGTGCAATACCGCGGCAACGTCTGCAAAAGTAGGCAACCCGCTGTACTTAAATATCTTCTCTAATAAACCAGTAACTGCTTCTGGAATAACGTTTCTTACATATATATCTCTGATTAATTAACCTTCAGAATACTAANTGGAATAACGTTTCTTACATATATATCTCTGATTAATTAACCTTCAGAATACTAATCTCTGAGACCAACACGAATACATTCTAGACCCCAAGAAGATATTTCCCTATAAAAAAGCAATTAATGCAATGTTACAATACGTGGAGAAGCGTTTAAACGAAGCCGACACAATGTTCACAACGTTAAGGAACGCGACAGGGCAAATTTTCGTTTTAGTTATAGTTCGTTGAATTGTTTTTTGTTTTGTTTTTTCTTTCTTAATGCGAGGACAGAAAAAAGTGTTCGCAAAGACCTGTGGGTAAAGTTATCTTTTCACATAAAACAGCGAGAAAAAGAGATAACGTGCTATTTCTTGCATCACTATCAAACATTAATTTTTTTTATTTTCTAAACACGAGTTTTCTTTGTAAATTTGTAATGTTCTCACAATATATTCTAATCGCGCAATGTTTCGCCAACCGGTTTTTGACACATCGACAATGTAAATGGAGATTCTTGGACACACGGTATTCGGATCTTTCAGAACACATAAATAGCAACAATATATTCATAACATTTTCTAATGTAGAAACGAGGAAGAAGTTATAAAGATATTTTAAAAACATTCACTGTATAATTTACTCAACCTGTTTGTTACAGATGAAAATTTACCATATTACATGTAATTTTCTGCATAATCTTATCTGAGAAACATCACTTTTTTTTAATCCTTATTTAAATCTGAAGTGTCATCCCGGTGCGCAGTGCGGTCATTATTCCATTGTGGCATTTTTGTAAATGGGAGGAAATGTATCTAAGTGCTATCAAAGCTCATCTACATGGAGCGACAGGAGGAAGGGAGTGGGTGGGTTGTAGAGACATTGTTAGTAAGGTGGAATTACCAACAACTTGACCCACAATCAAGTGGGTTTACCAACCACTTCGGTTAGTGGAAGCTGTTAGTAATAGAGTTACTTGGAGTTAGTAATAGTTATTGATACTTCCAGGAGGTGGATAGAGGAAGGAGGGTTCGCTTTTGAGTAGTCACAGCTATATGAACTGGGACATTCATGTCAAAAGCGACGAATTTTTCTGGTCCCACCGGGAATTGAAGAGAAAGAACGCTGCCACCTGAGGGGCGTGGTCATTGTGAACGAAATGTGAAAGCATTACACTCGGGTCCTCATTTCTAGCATTTCTTTTGAGCTCGGGAATACGTGAATATCAAAATGGTACAAGGAATTATTGTATTACGTAACATCCAAGTATGGTGTTAGAATACCACGCTGTCAGAATTAATATTTAACGTGGGTTGTCCCATGAGAGAAAAGAGAAAATTTTCTTGGGAATTACCGCGCGATACATTGCAATACGAAAACATTTGATTGTAATATAAATGTATGTATCTCGTTTCGGCCAGCTAAGGACCACGAATGGCGAGTGCCAGTAAGGATCAGTTTTTGCGCAAGTTTACCCACTGGACACATCGTGAATTTTACCGAGATCGGAGGAACAGCGTCTACATAGGATCCAGATTGCTGTATCCGAGTATTGCAACTGCGGTTGTTAACCGCTGGGGGTGAACTTTTCTTACATCACAGCTATTTAAACAGACATGGAAATGAAAAGCTACAAATTTTATCTTACCCGACACGGAAAATGAACCCGGGACGACTTGATGACGAACGATCACGATGACGCCGTAGCCACGGAGGGAATTGTAATATAAATATTAAAAATGATTTTTTTAAAGTAAAGAAATGTACTATTTATTTTTTTATAGTGTGAAATAATATGGAATTGTTGGCGAGAATAAAAATATCACACTGAAAATATAATCAAATATGACCCAATAGTTTTATTCTTCGGGCAAACCATCGTCCCGTACCAACCCGATCGATCGCAAGCGAACAGAAAAAGGCCCTGCGGGGCGAGATAAGTCAGAGTTCTGCATTAAGGGTTTTTTTCCCCCACAAATCAAAGACTAGAAAGAGAATATTTTCGCGAAAAAAATCTGGGCAAGTTAACTTACGGATATAATAAGTAACTTACGCTTGTATACACGAAGGCATGTTTCTTTGTTTTGACACAATTGAACGTAAGAAAGAAACATGAACAGAAAAGCAGTTTATTGAATATTAGTCACAGTAAATCATTTCATTTTCCGCAAATTGGTCTTAGGCAGAAACACGTAATACATCTCTTGACAATTTATTTATTATCAGTGTAATTGGATTGATGTTGGTACAGAGCTTGTACTCAATGTAGCCAACACTTTTACTTCGCCATCGTCCATAAGAAAAATAATATTTGTACCTCGCGTTATGTTGGCGAACTTTAATCCATCGCCAACCTCGGACACCAAAATTCAATGAACTTAATCTTGTGGCGCTATTCTGTTTCTCTGCGTAGAGCGTGTGAAACTAATATTATTTTGTGTCTTAGTTTCTTGGATTATTAACTTGTATTTCTTTACAGCAAATAGTCGCTTTTGTGACTACTACTAATACATATTAGGTTATAACTTGTATTCCTAGATGTTGGCAAGTCGTGTTAGACAACCATATTGCATGATTTTCGGCAAAGTTACATGACTTGGAGTATAACTGATAAGTATCTCTCAGCAGTGAATCCATTTCATCGCACCTTCTTTCCATTTAGAGTTGTCTGACAGGGGAAAAGTTGCGAAAGCAAAAACCTCTTTTTTATAGGCGAAGTAGAGAGATGTTTTAATCCTTCGGTGGCAGCTTAAAGCCGCGCAAACTCAGCCTTTCATAAATAATGTATTTTAAGTCCCATTCTCAGAAAAAGTAAATCAGAGATACAAAATGTGCTTCGTAGTTTGCTGAAGAGAGGATTCTCCACGAAAGGGTCAGTGTTGCCAGGTCTTTAAAACGGAATTATCGTCTACGTAAATTGTCGTATTTTGGAGGCTATTATCGTACATCCTGTCTCCACGTATTAAATTATACATTATGTTTTATTTACTAATCCTTATATTTATAAGCACGAAAGTGTAGCTGACTGACTGATTTATATATCAGGATTAAAAGGATACTTCTATTAGTCGTGGAAACATGAAATTTGCTATGCTCGTAGTTATAGAACTGCAATGAATGACAAAACAAAAAAAAACAAAAAAAATAGTTCTGAAGTACATTTGGAGAAATGAAGTTTACGCCATAAATTCTCATTGGATTACGATACCACGCGGACGGAAAAAATTGTGATTCCTTGCATTAGAATCAACTCACTATTTACTTGTTGAAACGTTCTCTAATTCGACATATCGGAAGAATAATTATGCCTGACGATAATGATTACTTCCGTGTTTTGAGTTATTCCATCTCCATACCATTTAACGTATTTAATATTGAAGATTGTAAAATTTTATTAGACGCGTTTCATAAAATATACGTTGCTTACGTTTTGCGTTCTATTGAAGTGATGAAAATGTAAAAGGCTATGAATTAAAGAAACATAATTTAATTTAATTTTTTGTATGAAACATTTCTCTCCTAAATGCATGGTTTCTTTGGAAATAAGCACTAAATCGAAATTAATAAAACTAGTAATACCTTGTTAATAAAACTAATAATACCATGTTAATAACTTTAAAATATAATTGTTATTAATAATACTACCATATTGTTAATTATTTATTTGATGCAATTCATTTACGGTAATATTTATAAAATTTGTGTTGTAAACCCATAATTTTAAAACAATAAACGGTCCCCGGTTACTCCCCCCCCCCCATCCTTCATATTACGGTTTAGATCCGTGTGCTGGTAATAGTTGTTCGTTGAACACACGGACGATTCGGGGAGAGGAATGACGCTGCAGGGATATTATTGTTGTAAATGCGTGATTATCTTTTATTCTGCATGATTTATTTATTGGTATTCTATTAATAAAACTTTGTTAACGTCTGTAAAAACCGCCGATGAGACACTTATTCCAACTTCCGGGTGTCGTTGAATTTATTTTGGATACCAGAAAGTGACTAATGTCCCCCACCTGGTCAACAAAGGGGCACTGCAGTATCGAATTGTTTAATCGGCGGTAACCTCGCCCCCCTTTACTAGTGCCGTAAATCTATAGTTCGATAATAACTTGTACATGTAAATTTACAAACATATTTGCGTTAAATTACAAACATATTGACATTATATATGTATTATAACTCGCAGCTAACTTTTTATC
>NNCF01126308.1:26332-63116 GCA_002313205.1 Laupala kohalensis
TGCGTCATATGGAGGAAACAATTATTTTCATAAAAAGACCAACTTTTAAATCACGAAAGTACGGAAAATTACTTTTTTTGATTTGTAGTAAAAATCTTTATCTATAGGTCACCGGACATTACGAAAATATCTTCCCTTTTCTTTCCGGGCGCGGAGACGCGTACATCGCTAATACGTGTTTCAAAACGCGCCATGCGTGTTCCTGAATGTTATTTCTACCATAGTATTAACTGTTGGATACAAATTAAATCATGTTTTTTCATCATTATTATTCGTTTTTGTTTCGTTTTCAAGGAATCAGAATAAAATTATAAATTTCGGTGATTTGACTCACTTGGAGTCACTTGTGCCCCCCTTAAGATAATGCGATACCATATGCTAATATCTTATGTGTTGTCTTATGGCTCATATTAATTTTGTTTTGTGTGTACTCAACTTTGGCCCCATCCCGGCCCGGGTTTTTCTCCGGTTTTCCTTCGGGTAGAGGCGGATATCTTATACAGGTTCTCTAGGCTTTGTCTAGGGGCAAAGTGTTTATTGTAACAATAAATCGTGAATTTAGTGTTTTTTTCAACTCTTATGATTTTTAAACACTGTACTCAGAATAATCTATAGTTCGATAATAACTTGTACATGTANTTATTATTATTATTATTATTATAATACTATCCACCTCCTACCTCCTACCTCCTATCGCTACTTGTAGATAAGCTTCAAAAGCACGCTACATTTCCCATTTACAAATATTACCCGCGAGGATAAAAATGCTGAAAGACAGGAAGTCAAGAAAAAAGAAATGAAAACTTGCGAAACTCGAGCACTTATCTCAATAATAAACAGACCAATACTAACATCACGCAGTGATACTTTTTTAATAACTTCTATCAAGAGTTTTTATTTCTCGTAATTAAAATTTCAACCTTTATTCATCAATTTATATTTCTTCCATTATTACTCAAAAGTAATGGTACAAACTATAAAAGTCAAATATGGTGAATCGAAATAGTACTGTTTAAATAGTCGTTATCAACATCAAATCAAACATTTTTTACGTAGTGAATTTAACTCAAGAAGAATAAAATTGTAAACAACTAGCTGTACCAGAATTAATAATTCGAACATTTAGTTAAATGAGGGGAAAATAATGAGAGATTGAATTGTTAGTAAAATATTTGTTACAATTCACTTGAGACGTCCAGTCCTGTGCTGACCTCTATTGAGAACTACAAGTAATACGAATACAAACATCAATTTCAGTGCCACCTTTTTTTAAATTATTTTGTTGTTATTTGTAGCGGAGAAATATTTATATGAAATTGTTGGCGCGATTAGGTTTATTGCCTCTGAAGCCTCATTGTGTCTTCCCCTTCAGGAGAGTAAATTACAATGAAACCTCGGTATAATAATAATAAATTCATTGTCAAAGAACTGTTACAAATCTCGCATTTTGAACATGAAACGTGCAAAATTGTGTCAAGGAGTATTTTACAAATCTACTCTAAATTATGGAACAGAGGTGTTGTAGTTTTTCGAGATCTCTTGCAGAAATATTTTCGTCTTCTTGGAATTGATTATTGGGTTGGAATTAAATAAATAAATAAATAAATTTATTGCTAAAAAGCAGTTACAAACTATGTGGAGGACAATAAACTGATTTACTCTCCGGAAGCAAGCAAGGTACCATTCCGTCAATTCCGATCAGGGGCCCTAAGACCAAAGTCGGATTCAAAAATTTCAGCGCACTCCTAACGATAAAAATAGTTCGGGACGTATAAACGCAGGTTTCAGCGGCCGGAGTAGGGGGGTGAACTTGTCTGTCCGCGACAAGATACAACTACCAATATATGTGAACTTTGTTGAATCTACTAAGACACGAACGTGTCCCGGACAGACAAGTTCATAGTTCGGTGCGTATTATAGTATTAACAGAATACCAACAAGTTTGTATTTAATAAAACACAAAATCGTTATTTCAGATATTATCAGACTGTAGATAAATAGGAAAATAGTGTTCATTAATCTTAACTATTAAAAAAACTCTAAATTTGAGATTAATTATTACAATTAGACCTCCACTCCTATCTGAAAGAGCATAGAAAACCAAATCCTCACCTCGACCCGAAAGAAAACAGGAAAAAATCCGGGCCAGGATGCAAAAGCACGACTTAAGATATTCTTAATAATTCGAATATTTTATTTGGACCTGTCATTCTCTCATCGATAATAATTATTTTACTTCTTCCCGTTTTGAATGTACTTTCTTGTCCACTACGAGATGATGCACTGTTTTAAAAAAATGTGGTGGTAAGTAAAAAAAATAGTTTTTTTGAGGGTGGGGTGCATCTACATTCTCATTTAATCCCGGGTGACATCAAAACTGACGACATGGGAGTCCAGACGTGTTTTAGCAAGATATTTGCTTCTATTCAAACGGTTGCCAATCGATTAATCGCGACGTCATATCTGAAATACCAAACACCTCTTGGAGAAAGATATCGTACTCGGAAACGTTTTCCATTTGTCTTATTTTGTGAAGAGTCTTTGACAGAGCACAAGCCATTCGACTGACTGACACGATTCTGTCATTCATGAGGGCGCTTTGACGCTCTTCCGTACTTTGTGATACGGTACATCTGAAATGGACGTAAAATGCAACGCAGCTCATACAACGGTTGTTTCAATATCAATTGAAAGCTATATGTATAATCAATTCAATATCAATATCAATTCATATCGCTTCAAAGCCGTTTTTGACGTAATACAAGTAAAATGGAAGACTGATGTGAACTGACGTGGATGTAAAATTAATTTAATTTAATGTTTCTTTTATAATCATCAATTACAGGTTTCTGGTGATAAAAGAGTTGAGTTGTATTTGTATGTGTAATCCTAATTTGTAATTTTTAAGTAATTTTTTTATTAATTTTCAGTAAAATGTAACATCTATTTTTAAGTTAATCTCATTATTAATAAAAAATATTATACTTGATGTTATTTTGCAGTTTTTAGTTCATTTATTAATTCCGGACGTGACGGAGCGCGACTTCCTGTGTATCTCGAAAGGACCGCACTCGACTGCGATATAGAATCGATCAAAAAACGTGTTGTTTCGCTTCAGTTAGCCGCGTATGCTGGCAACTGTGACCAACGTATATTCCACTTAATATTTTTCAAGTTTATTGTACATATTTTTCAAAAGGAATAAATTCATATTATTATTTATTTAATTTTACTTATGAGGAATATACTTTGGTTTATATTGACAGACATTGAAATTCTGGTACACGAAAATCGATTCGATTTGCTATGCCTCACAGAGCATTGGCTTTCAACTAACAACATCAACGATACTGCTATTTCTAATTATTATTTAGCAAGTTCTTACTGTCGGCAAAATTTTAAAGGCAAAAATCCCCACGGAGGTNTGGTTTTATTTCCATCAGATGTTTAGATAATATGTAGTTGAATTCTTTCTAACTTTTATTAAATATAGGACGAATTTGTCTGATGATGACAGATTGTTGTTCATTATAAGTGTTATAAGATTTCGTCTTTCTGTCATTATTTATTGATGCAAAAGGCCTTTTCGGCAGCAAGACGGCCATCTTCAATGCTGGGTCCTTTGGCGAACGGCGGCTGGAATCTCCACTGAAAATGGCCACCATGCGGCCGAAAAGGCCTTTTGCATCAATAAATAATGACAGAAAGACGAAATCTTTTACTACTTACAATTGTATTAAATTAGTAGTAAAGAACTGTACATGATTGCTATCAGCAACCCTGTTTTGGTTTTATTTTTATAGTTATTAATTTCTTTTATTTATGTTATTTACTTTTACGCTAAGGGTATAGGTTTATCATTTATTTTGGAGTAATTTAATACATTTATTACAAAATTTGTGTCAAATTAAACTACGTTCTAGCAATATTAAACTATGGTCTTTTCTCTTCAGCTTGATAAATTTATTGTCAAAAAAGCAAAAGTTACAGACTGCGTATGACCACGTGGAGGACAATAAAATAATTTACTCTCCGGAAGCAAGCAAGGGACCATCCCATCAATTCCGAACAAGGACCCTAAGGCAGAGGCGGATTCAAAAAAAAATTCAGCAAAAGTTCCTAGATAAGATAAAAAGTTAGCTGCGAGTTATAATACATATATAATGTCAATATGTTTGTAATTTAACGCAAATATGTTTGTAAATTTACATGTACAAGTTATTATCGAACTATAGATTATTCTGAGTANTTCCTAGACAAAGCCTAGAGAACTTGTATAATAAATCCGCCTCTACCCGAAGGAAAAACGGAGAAAAAACCCGGGCCAGGATGGGGCTACAGAATTTATGTACACAACTGTGCCAATGTTGAGTACACATAAAACTAAATTAATATGTGCCATAAGACAACACAATCATGCAAGAAAGTAGAGGAGTAGTTAGTAATATAATTAGTGATAGTAAGAGTAGTGGGAGGTGAATTGAAGAAGGTTGTCAGTTGTCACAGCTAAATGAACTTACGGACATTGAAGTGAAAAGCTACAAATTTTTTTTTCTTCTGGTTTCGGCGGGAATTGTAGCTTTTCATTTCAATGTCCTTAAGTTCATATATAGCAGCGACATTTCAAAAGAAATCACTAACTACTACTAACACCTCCCAGCGAAGCGGTTCACCTACCAATAACACCCTCTTCGTATCTCATATCGTTCCATGTAGATAGACTTCAATATCACGCATCATTTAGAGTTCACAAAATAAAAAATTGGATTTTAATGGGTAATTTGGACACTTCTATCGCATACTTTTTAAGTGCACATTTTCCGATTCGTTGAGCGCGTGTGACGACTAACGAATCCTCCTTCTAGGCTTTGTGGTCTAGATGGCGTTATCTGGTCTTTATTTATCCTTAATCCCCGACTGCGTTCACTCTATCACGCTCGCTGACAAAGCAGATGACGTAATAACTGCATCCTGCCAGTTTTCGATATTGTGTTCACAAATGTTGCGATATTACATACTGAATGTTATTCAAATTGTGGGTGTTACTCAGTTCATTATTAAATATATTGTAACTTTAGGAAACTTGATTGGAAAATATAAATTAAAACAAAAAACTTTACTTAGTTTTCTTTCCCACTCTAAGTCCCTTTTTAATGCCATGAAGGTTGAGTTTATTTGATGCAGATGTAAACCTTTATACATATTTTAGTGAGTGAATTAATACTCGGAAATAACTGTTCATAATGTCGTTAAGAGACTCAATTATTATTTCGCATTAATTTCGCACAATCAGAATTTCCAGCACCAGCAGAATTTCCAATTCCGAAACGACGAACCTCCCACTCGATCCCTTTTCAAGCCCAACATTCCGCCTACGCGCTTGGTTCAATTCCATGAAATGCTTCGCCTACGCAACCCTCTATCTACCCTTTCATGACCCTACGTCAACCCCCACCACCATCCCCGGCTGGCGTTCAACCCACGTGTTGCTGCTCCCGGCCGGGGCGCTGTGTTCGGCTACCTTCGTCTCCCTTCGGTCAACCTCGGCTGCTTCGGTCGCCCCGCCGCCTCCATCGCCACCACGACCGTAGAGCATTGCTTGCTGTTAAAAATAACCTCACTTTGCACGGAATCTGCTTGTGTGTTTTCCCAAGTTGAAGTTTCACGTGTTGTTTCCTGACGTTTGGCAGTGACTGTAAGAGAAATGGGAAGGAAATAGCGTTAGTGGTTGTGATCGGACTTGGATTTTGCTTCTGTACTGTTCTGTTTGCGTAAATACTTCTGTTGACGTTGTGTGACAGCTGCCCGGCGCGTTGTATGGTCTTGAACTTGACAGACACCTCATGCAAGTAAGTGAAAGTAAACAATGATACGTTGTTTTCATTCTTCCAGTTGACAAATGGAATTAATTTAAGCCATTGTGTTATTGCATCAATCCCTTCAGATTGTTGAGATAGCTTGCCAACGTGGAAATTGGTGGTTCAATACTGTTATTATTGATTATATTGCCATGCTAAAAGACAAGTCAATATTTATACCCAACAATGCTTTTCACTGTCTGAAAAAAATATTGTCCATTGCATTTACCGATATTATTTTGTTTTTATATTTGTCTGCACTGAAAGATAGTAATTTTATTTTTTTCCAGAGTTCTATAAATTTATAGTTATTCTGAAAGAGATATATGAAAACGTGACATGAAATTAAATTATCTGTTGGAAATTTGAAAACTGATAATAAATAGTATATCAATTTTTTTGTGCATCATATTTTGCATTAATTACCGCAATCTGTTGATTAAGTTAAATTGGAATTCTCTGCCTCGCAGTATCTGTAAAAAATGTTCCCAAATTATTTATCATTTAAAGAGAAATACGTTCTGAAACAAATAATGATGTATACCTTAAATGTATCTAGTTCCGATGAGTATGTTTCTGACGCTCTCTCAATTGTCAAGTTAAAAATCTCGTAAAAAATTTCTTTTTTGAACAACCCACTGTTATTAATAATTAAATTGTTTTACTTTTTTCACATTTAAAAAAAATAGTTTTGCTCCATCAAAGTGCAACATTAACATAAAATTGTTTACATCACGAAATATTTATTGGGCATTATTTGACTGGGGAAGGATAACTACAAATATTTTAACTGCAATTTCTTTGATTTGTCACAAATTAAAATTATCTTCGAACTTGCCAACGTTTGGTTTATATAATGTCGTGAGGGTTACTAAAAAATTATAACGTGAAAATACACACCAAGTTTATAAAAAAAACTAGCTGTCCCCGCGGTTTTGCTCACGTGAATTTTGTAATATGTCTGCAACTTAATTCTTCCTCACATTCCCATTGACATCCTGTGATAATATTATCCATTAATGTTGGAGGTTTTATAGTATTGTTGTGTATCTTCAGAACCTTATTTCCTCTTATGTAATTGAGAAAAAGTTTTTAGAAAACACCAATTTCTCATTTAAGCCCATTTTACTTCCTTCGGGGTGAAGTTTCGTAAAATCCTTTCTTAGTGGATATTTTCGATCATATTTCGAGTCACGATCTTCCTAAACCTCGCCTCTAAGGTTGTCGTGCACCATATTTGGTCAGAAGGATACATGATGTCATTGGAAATACGATTAGTTATCTCACAATACACACAAAAAACAAAACACGGACTCGACCCTAATATCGGTTTTATACGTTATTTTTACGTGTCGTGTTTCCCTCAACCAGGATACCGTGCCGCTATGCGATCTCAACTTAAACTTTAGCGGCATTGAAAGTTTAAAAATCTCTTCAATCCTAAAATTATTGATCCAATTCATTTTTTATATTCAAAATTAGTTATCAATAATTTCTATCCATAAACCCATTTCCAACCCCCACCTTCCGCAAGGGGTGCTGATGTCTTTCTTCCATGACGCCTAACTTTAGACTTACACCGGTACCAACTCAGCGACGCCGAAAATTATTGACTCGTCAGTGGTATCTGTCACGTCCGATAACTTTTTCATGATATCCCCTTCCCGAACCTAGAGGATATCAGGAAGACTAAAATCCAATCTTTGGTGTCCTTTAGCGAGGCCCTGGGGTTGAAATAGACCTAACTGTATTAAGGGGTACAAAGGACTCTTCTAGCTGGGCCCACCCATATTCTAATCTATCTATCCTTAGGTGTGCAGGTGTTTATATAGCCTAATTGTGGAATTAGGTGTATTTGGGCACGTCACTACTAATTTCAGCGGCCCCGAAAACTAGGATCTCAACACCAATGTCAGTAATTTTCTTTTATTTTTACATTGAAAACCTTCCCAAAGGGAGTATATTCTCTCGTAGGGGGTGCGGCATTGAGAGTGTGACTAGACCCTTGTGCGTCTTAAAAATAGTGTATTCAACACTAATATCAGTCGTTTTTTATTATTTTTTTGTCCTATATTTCCAACCCTTACACCGTGGATGCTAGGGGTATATCGTCTTGAATGTGAACTGATTACAAAGGACGCCTTATCCATTTGAACGGCACCGTAAAGTATGGTTTCGAATCTAATATCAGATTTTCCATTATTTGTACATGCCACCCTCGTCCCACCCCCTACCTAGGGGTGTCAGGGACGTCTTACACCCACTGTACTTATTTCGGATAGTCAGAAATCTGTGTATCAAATTTGGTTGAAATTGCTCCAGACACTCTACAGTTATGGTGGGATATATACATAAAACATTGCAACCCCCATTTCACCCCGTTAGGGGTGGATTTTCGTAAAAACCTTCCTTAGCGGATGCCACACTGCAAAAAAAACCTATCAGCCAAATTTCTAGTTTGTAGACTTAGTAGTTTCTGAGAGTTCGTGATTAGTCAGTGAGTTATATTTCGCTTTTATGTACGTAGATATTTAAATAAAACAAAGTAAACATTAGAACACAAGAAAATTACAAGCACATACACACATTACAAAAAAAAAAATCAAATACTGAGAAATATATAATACTGCCTATCTAGTTCAGAATTACTCATTTCAATACATTTCTCCTATCCTCCAGGCACGTATCATTGTTGGCTCATCACCGCTACATCCTTTTGTTTTAATATTTACGTTTTTTGTTTTGTTTTGTTTTGTTTATATATTATTCGTAAACTTTTATTGAAGCCCTGATGATAATATTGTATATCCCGAAACGTTAACAAGTCCGAACATAATTTTAACTTTTTAATGTGTTATCAATCCCAAGGAAAAGGTAAATTCAAGAACGTTCGATATGTTGGGGATAAAATTATTTGCAATGTGTTGATCCAAACATAGTTGTCCACTATTTTATACGCAGCAATGACAGATCTAGACCGTTATCAAGGGGTGGACTGGGGGCGGGTAACCGGGAAGCATTTTTGTTTAAAAATTATGGTTTTACCATACAAGTTGTATAAATATTGTCTTCAAATAAAATGTATCAAATAAATTATTAACAATATAGTTTTATTAATTACAATAACAATTGTTTATTAAAGTTATTAATCTGATATTATTAATTTTATTGATATTGTATTATTAATGGAATTATTAATAACAATAAGAATTATATTATTAATAGCAATCATTAATCTGGAAACACGTTTACAAAGCATGACATTTATGAACTTCAATTTTTCTGTTAAGAGTTGAGGTCCAATGGGGGGGGGGACTATAGCCTCTTAGCTCCACCCCCGGCCCCCGCGTTGAACCAGAANCCCCCCCCCCCGCCACTGGTATGTAGTACAGACATCCAACTTGTTGCACCTTGTTGTATCATGTTGTATTTTCCGGAGCAGAACGTTATCAGCAAATGATTCTGGGAAAGTTCATGGTTATTCTCTCGCTTACCATTTATTTAAATATTTCAAAATAAATGATCACATTCCATGCTGATTATTTTCCTCAAATTGCAAACGTTTTCAATGTCAACGTTTACTACGTCTTTGAAGTATGCACTGATTTTTAAAAGTGCTTGCTCGACTCTTTGTCATGATATCGAATTCTTAGAAGCAAAAAAAAAATTAACTATTTTTTTCCCAAACGTGTCTTTTTCCATTCTTTTCGGGTTTTTTTTTTAATTGGGACTTGAGGACTCGCCAACGTCTACGTCATTAGAACCTCCATTTTTTTTTTCAATTTTTTCAATTTCACGTCATTGTGTTACTTGAATCTGCTTAAAATTTACTTTCTCTCTTACTCGTAATATTTCACAATTTCCTCATTTCTCTGTATTTCAAGTGCGATTATTATGAATGACGTACAGTGAAGTCTCGCTAATCCAAACCCCGTTTATTCGGACGTCCGTTGTGTCAGACAGGAATTAAAACGTCACAAAGCGTCAGGACAGTAAGGAAGAACAGGAGAATAGCTGTGGCGGATTTGTGACGAGGGGGTGGGTTGAAACCGCCCCCCCCCAACCCACAAATAAGGGAAAAATTAAATTTTTTGTAAGATATTATAGTGTATTTTGTAAGTAGGTAAATATATAAATTTCTTAAATTGTGGTGAAACTCACCGCTAGGTAACTGATTAATTATGTTATATTGAATGAAAATGGAAGACGGGACGGAGATTCGAAGTTGAATGTCAAAGGTAGACTGGTTCCAAGAGGTGAACTGAGAGGCGCAGTTGGTAAGCGCATCAGCACGTTCAGCTGAAAGTCCCGAGTTCGAATCTCGGTTCGGTCTCCCATTTTCATTCAACATAAAGTAATTAAGTAGGTGCATATTGCACTGAGTAGTAAATTATATTATTACCATCTTCAATAATCTTCAATGTTTTTGTCAACTCTGCAAAACGTACCATATCTTCAGGCGTCTCATTGCTCACAGAAATTGAAATTGTGACGAAAGTATGATTTTAAAACTATTTGTAATAATATTTATAATAATTTGTGTTGAATATNGGCGTTTCGGATATTTGAACCAACCCGCACCAAATAAAATACTGGATCCACTACTAACACATTGAAATCTCACATGGCCGCCTCTTAACCAAAGGCTGTGTCAAAAACATTCTCATTGCTCACAGAAATTGAAATTGTGACGAAAGTATGATTTTAAAACTATTTGTAATAATATTTATAATAATTTGTGTTGAATATTTACCGAGAGACATAGCCATTAAACGTAACGATGTTGTCTAATGTAATTTTGGAATTTCTAATTCACGACATATCTTTTCAACTCTTAGAAAAATCTTATTCTTGTGTGATTTTAGAAATTGTCTGAAGTAAAGAAAACTTTTGTCTGATTTTTGCGCGAATTCCACGAACATAGAAATCTCAGGACATAGATCAAAGGTTGTGTTGACAAAAGGCGCAATAACTATTCTATNTCGAGAGTTGAAAATTCGCATTCACAGCAAAATCCAAAGTTTATTTCGTGAAAACATTCAACAATATTTATTCGTTAGACTTTTGCTGATTACGCGGCGTTGCCCGGAATTTTTCTTGGACTATTTTTTTTTTACCCAGGAAGAAATAAAATCCCTCACTACGCCATCCATGAGTGTTCTAGAACTATCCCATAACCACAATTGTTGCCCATCTCTGACATAATGCCAGAATTCATGCGCATCCACTCGTCAGGGACCATCGCTCTGGTCGAATTTTCGCATCGGAAGCAAAGAGACAACGGCGACACAGCGACCGCGCACTTAAACTTAAAAGGCGCTTCTGAAATATAAACCATTTGCCCAAATTTTTTACGATTCAAAATCTTTTCTATCTTCCTTAAATTCACAAGACAAAGAACTCACTGAAGTTCATGGTGACTGATTTTTCTTCTTCTTCTTACATTATTTTCTTTTCTAATTATTTCCACTAGAACACTTCTAATTTCATAACAAATTTCGCTAATGTAGGTAAACCGTTGTAAAGATTAGACTTGTTGATGCGGATTTTTTTAAATTCTAAAACAATATTGTCCCTCATAGTTGTCACCTATTTCGTACCGTTTAGACAGCGTCAGCGAATACGGGTGGATTTCTTTTCTCGACTCCATCAACATTTATAGCCGTAACCATTTCTATTTCTCTTCTCTTATCACACGTTTTAAAAATAAAAGTTCTATGTTCTTTCTGGACATCTAAACTATCTCCTTGTCGAATTTCATCGCGATCAGTTCTGTGGTTTAGGTGTAATTAGGTAGCAAACAGAGAGACAGACAGACACACTTTCGCATTTCTATTAATAGATAAATAATCTTTATTGTCAAAAACGCAGTTGCAAACTGCGTATGACCACGTGGGGGACAGTCAACTAAGTTACTCTCCGGAAACAAGCAAGGAACCATCCCATCAATTCCGATCAAGGGCCCAAGGGCAGTGGCGTATTTGATATTTACGAAAGAAATTATTTAATAAATACGTACTGTTATCCATTAATTATTCGAAATAAATTGTGCAGTAAAAATTCGAGATTCATAAAAGAAAAGTATTAATGAAATTCTCGCCCAATGAAAATCCGCCTCTACCCGGAGGAAAACCCGTGACAGGATTAGTATGGATGTACGTGAATACTGACTCTAGTTCACTCACTAAGAGCGCAAATTCCCACCTTGGCCGTTTAGTAAAATAATTCTTCAAAATGTCCTAAAAATGTGTATATTTTAAAACGTACAGTATTTTAAATCCGCGGTCGCCAACCTGGGTTCCGTGAGACGTTTTCAGTGGTCCGCAGAAAAATCTGGGCCTCAATTGAAATTTTTGATCTTCTACTGAAGGAACTGAATTGCTATGGCATTAATTGAGATGCAATGGATGTGGATGTAGGTATTCAACAAGATCCACATCTTGGACAAGGTATACAACATCCTCTTAATATGTTTTTGCACCAATGGTCTAGAATTTTTGATAAATCAGTAAGAAATAAATAAAAATAAATGTTAGAAATAAATTAAATTAGTTAGTAATATATTTTTAAAATACGTAGTGAATTAAGAAAATTCTTTGTTATATGTGTTGTCATAGTTCATTCATCAATCCAGGATAGACATCTGTTAACGATTCAAATTAGAATTTTCATCAATACCATTTTACTTTCTCTGATTTGTCTAACTAATACATAAATAATATTTTTTTCCTGTTGAAGAAACTAGGCAACTGTAATTCGTTAGCTTATCTGTATTTTTTTAATTTTTTAAGTTTGTGCCAAAGATAGAAAAACTGCATCTCAGCTAGTCCGTCTGTGGACACTTTCAAATTGTTTGGTACTAAGTACATCTGTATACAATCTCTCTCGACTGAAATCCCATGTAGCATAATTCACGGTAAAATTAACCTTGAATGACAATGTGAATACTTTTTTTTTTCATCTAAGGTAGAAGGATAAAACAAAATTAGAATCACTCTTCTGCGACATCCCGCACGGGAAAAAAACTTAAGCTGGGGTAACTAATATATTGACTGCCAGCCGAACAGACAACACATCTGCTAACACAGGTGGTATCTGTCTGCTATGACGTGAATTTTCATCCTTCTGTACAACAGTTTGCAGTATTAGCTTTCACATATTTTGTAAAAGGAGAAAAAAATTCGAGATCTCTTCGGATCTTTACGAATTGCCTCCAGAAGAGAGTACTTCCAAATGATGATGATGATGACCAATGTAGTATGTTTGTATGTATGTGTGTTAATAATTTTGTTTTGATGACATCATAAGAACAAGACGTCTAAGATGGACTGGACATGTCAGTAGAACGAAAGAACACAGATTGCCCCAAAAAATTGTGTTCTCAGAAATTACAATAGGCAAAAGACCACTGCAAAAGCCAAAAACGCGCTGGGAGACACAGTAAAAGAAGACTTGAAACAGTTAAATGTTAACCTTCACAATTGGAGGAACCTTGCTGCAAACAGAAATGAATGGAGGGATAAAATCAAAGAATTAGTGACAGAAAAACATAAGCAAAGCATGGAGATTTAAAAAAGTACAAGACGCCAAGAAGAAGACATCTACACTTGGAAATGCCCTCTCTGCCCATTTACTCGAGATAGCGGACAAGGAAGGGACTGTGTCCAATCACACTTAAAACAAGCCCACAAGTCATCCCCTGAAACAACAAACTCAACAACAACAGAAACAAATAGAAGAAGAAGAGAAACAAATCTAAAATACACTGAATGTGACTTTGAATCCAAGTCGGGACCTGGTCTAAGCAGCCACGTGCGACACAGACATCCAAAAGTCCAAGACAACAGCATCGGACCAGTCAGAATTGATCCAAGGAAGAGGCAGCAACTTTCCCAAACTCCGCGAGCAACTCCCATACATCCATCACCGACGTCTCAACCTTCGCTTTCAACGAGTCAATGGGTGTGTGGACCAGATGCGGAACGAAGCTGCGGATCCAAAGCAGACCTGGCTAACCGTATCCGAAGTGACAAATGCACGGATACGAGACGATGCGAAAGCATCGACATCGATGGAATTATTGAATGTATGTATGTATCTGTGTCAAGAATTTTGTTCTCCCGATAACTTACGAACAAATTGATGTATCGAAGTGAATCATGGGATTTAACTTTGGCATCGTTTAGAATAGAAGTCTATTTCTGAAAGAAAAAAAAACTCATTCCGACTTCATTTACGCACCCAGCTTTACTTCCGATGTTTTAAAATGTAAAAAACTGAAAATCTGCATAGAAGCAATTTGAATGTTCATTTAATTGTCCGTGCAGATTGATGAACCGCATTGCGGTGCGTCACACAGTTTCCGAGATACAGCGAAACCTTTCAGGCGCCTATTTTTAACCGATTGATCCTTTAATTATTCCCTTGAGTTTAATTATTATATTTTTATAAGTAGTAGCGAATTCTCCCAATGAAAGGAGGATGTTAAGCAAATGACTCAATCATATTTTCTTTGGGTTCTTCTTCTTCTTGTTCCAATAGGCTTTCATTTTTTAACTTATTTTAATACCTTTTACCTCCATTTTCTCGTTTGAAATTTGCACCTAAACTTCCTAGCCCTCTCCATCATTTATATTTATGGGGTCCTTTGCATTTGGTATTCCTACTATCGGATTTTTTGTTTTAGACCCCTGACTTCTAATAGCTGTGGAGAGTACAAGGAAAATTGCAGAAAAAGAACTGCTAACACCAATGATGATTATGATGATAATAATAATAAAATTTATTGTCAAAAAGCAGTTGCAAACTGCGTATGACCACTTGGGGCTATAAACTTAGTTACTCTCCGGAAACAAGCAAGGGCGGCGGAAAATTTTAGATTTATAAAAGAAATTTGTAACGTCACGGAGTTTCGCGACGCTATCGGAGGAGGTTGAAGTCAATTGATTAGAGAAGTGAGAATTTGGTGATGGTCTGCCTCGTTAAGAAATGTGCATTTCATAAGATGGTTCAGATGAGGTGATATTGTTGTGGAGACATTGTTGGGGTTGACAATGTGAAAGAGAAGATAGTTGTAGTGGCTTGTTTCTCATTGGACACTTATGGATACAATTTCGGACAACAATGACGAGTGCAATCGAGTAGGAGGACAATTGAGACGCTGAGCGCGAGTGGACGGAGCTTGACGCTCAAGTCGAGTGACAGAAATTGGGGACGTGAGAGTGCAAGAGTGTACATCTTGTTATTTAGTCATGTTTGGGTATTTGCTACAAACATTCTAAGTTGTATTCACGTTATAACTAGTGTGCGTGTATTAGTTATATTCAATGTTTTACAATTCCAAGTTCTAGTAGTTTTTTTTCTGTTTCTTCGGAGGTAAAGCCAGTGGCGGCAGCGGAGGACTACCCGATACCTAAGAAGGATTTTTAATTAGGTATCGTAAAGTATTTATCTGAAAGTCGCCGTTTGGAAAGTGTAGCGTTTCGTGAAAAAATTCAGCAGTGTGGAATCTGCACGAAACTTATGAACGCTGCGGCCGACGCTACAAAATTGTTTAATAAATACGTACTGTAATCCATTTATTATTCTAATATTGTAGATATTTCTACAGTAGAAATTCGGGATTAATAAAAACAAAGGTATTATTGACATTCCCGTCCAAGGAATATCCGCCACTGCCCAGAGAAAAACCCGAGCCAGAATGGGTTTGACACATTGTTTTACACATACACAAGTGGAAAATTTGGTTTTATGAATGAATTTTAATTGTTTAATATTATTTAAAAATTAGCTGTTCGCTAATTCAATATATGATTTTATTTATCTCGTGTGGAGGATAAATGTTTTAATTCAATTGTAAAGTGATCATGGCATCCTTCTAAGTGCGACAGTATAAACTTTGTTCCTTAATAATGTGTTTGGTCATCTTTAGCTGCGTTTTCGAAAGAAAAAAAATCAATAACTCATTATATTTTGCATGTAGAAACTTGAAATGAATAAATATTCTCACAAACACAGCAGTGATCATTCACTAAATAAGAATTATTTTTTCACTCTTATTTATTTTATAAAAAATTATAATGTCGACGTATCGGCAAAAACCGTAAAAATATCACGCTTTTTGAAACATTTCAGGTTAAAAAAATGTTTTTCATTCGTTAAACCAAATTTTTTCACTTGTGAATGTGAATAAACAATCCAATGGTGTTAACAGTGTATCTAAGGAGGATGTATTTATTGTGACCTACTTTCAAGGTATCGTGTACGTTGTCACGAATTTTGAATGATAACAAATAAACACGGAGGCGATCAAATTTCCTTTTATCTTTACGCAGCATTTAAAAAAGAATGATTCAACAAAAACTCGCCTTACGGAAATGTCTGACGCATCACGTGACTGAAGATAATGTAATTTTTATCAAACAAAGAGCCAACTTAAAATCTACATTCATCATTGTTTCAAACGCACTAAATAATTGTCTCTTGTCGATCCAATAAAAACGCTAAAAGAAAAACTGGAGGAAAAATCCGATCGGGGTGCACCTTGCGGAGATAGTATGCACCACCGAATTTCGCCCGCATTTTTTTCGGGCAGGAATGGATTTATATATATAGGTGCTCTAGGCTCTATTGATCTAATTAATACTGTTATTACTATCTTGAATTTTGGGTGATTTTCACAGCAATATTTTCAGAATTAATGAGCAATGTTTTTGGAATGTTATGGTCCCAATGACAATGTCAATTGGGTTTTCATTTTCTATCTATATATTAATGTGATATAAACAATATTATTTTTGTCCGTACAACGCCCGCAGAAACCGCTGCGCCGTTTCCCCGTCGGAGGCTCGTCAGCGGCGTCCTCTCGGTGGCGTGATTTCGTAAAATCGATTGTGATTGGCCCTTTTCCCCAGACCTCCATCTTGGAAGATGAGCGAGCGAAGGAGCTGGCAGAGTGTGCACTCCGAAGCACGCGTGACGAGCGCGCTTCGTAAATTTGTATTTCGCGTGTTACTTATAAAAACTTCTTCTCGAGGAGACGGAGGCAAGCGTCCTCCATCGAAAAACTCTTGTTTTGGATCATTGTATTAGTAATCTGTTTTGTTTAATCTTTTCTACTCAGATACTTCTAATTACCCCATCCTGGCCCTGGTTTCGCTCCGGTTTTCCTTCGGGTAGAGGCGGATTTCTTATACAGGTTCTCTAGGTTTTGTCTAGGGGCGTGTTTATTGTAACAATAAATCGTGAATTTAGTGTTTTTTCAACTCTTATGATTTTTAAACACTATACTCAGAATAATCTATAGTTCGATAATAACTTGTACATGTAAATTTACAAACATATTTGCGTTAAATTACAAACATATTGACATTATATATGTATTATAACTCGCAGCTAACTTTTGATCTTATCTAGGAACTTTTGCTGAAATTTTTGAATCCACCTCTGCCTTAAGAGTCCTTGATCGGAATTGATGGGATAGTCCCTGGCTTGCTTCCGGAGAGTAAATTAGTTTATTGTCTTCCACGCGGTCATACGCAGTTTGTACTGTTTTTTGACAATAAATTTATTATTATTATTTACTGTGTTCATAAGTTGTTCTGGTTTTTTTTCATATTATGTTCTACTAGATATATTTCGAGAACTATTGATTGGTGTATTCAAGAATCGTCTCGTTTATTGTGAAAGGGTTAAAAATGGTATTCGGTGCAGCTGTACCGATGGGATTTAGTTAATAGAATAAATAGTATTAGATTTGATTTCTTCGTATACCTAGATGATCCCCCTCTGACAGCGGTGGGAGTTGCATCCACGAAGTCAAGCGAGTGAGCTCTGTATTAGATAAATAGTTAAATTCAGTGAATCAAACCTTCGAGTGGTGAATCAGAGTAGAATCAATTTAAGCGAGTAGGACACTGAAAGGTAATTTAGGACCCTCAGGGGGGGTAGCGTGCAACATTTATAGCGATATGTATTTTAAACATTAGTTCTATAGCAAGTATTAAAAATAAAATTTGTTGTTTATTCCGTAGGTATCATAACGAGCAACGAAATATTTGTTTTATTTTCAACGGTGGGTGGGTGGAAGGGTGCACGTCGTAATTTTGCTTTGAAGCGCTGAATCGTTATTCCTATGAACACTTTGATCGCTTTTACTTTCAGAGAGTAAAAGAATAAATTAGTTTATTGTCCTCTTCGTGCTCGTTCATACTTTGTAACTGCGTTTTTGGAAGTAATTTATTTATTTATTCACTTCGTGAGCGCATCTAGATCTATAGGTCGTTATTCACCTCCCCCTTCTTTCAAATGGAAACTCTATTATTATTATTATCATCAAATCTTAGTTGAATATACATCGCTCAGCTATACAGCTCTATCAGATGTTGCATGGTTACACACTCTACTTTTGTTTGTTTTGAGAGATAACTCGGATTTTGCATCATTGATCTTTTGCTTATCTTTAACAAAGCTTTCGTAAGATAATGGAACTTGGGAACATCTGGTCACGTTGATAAGATTTCATAATCTCTGATAAGATTGGTGCCTTAACTGATGGTTTCAGTTTCCGCGTATAAACGATTGTATGAGATATTGTCCACCTTTTATAATAGAATTTATTGCAAATTTACTATCAGTTAACGGCAGTTAATCACTATCAAATTTAGCAAATATGATAATACAGTAACAGATTTGAAAAAAAAAAAAAAAAAACCCCAANGATACCCTAGCCCTAATAGCGTCGGGATCGAAAAGAACAAAAGGCGCCGAGTTTGAGTTTGCCAAACACGTCCTTACGAGATGTAAGTCCCCTGGGGGGGATTTCTGATGTGTATTTTTTTTTTCTTTGTGTGTGTCAGTGTGGCGCTATACGACTCGTCGACATCGAGGTCATTAGAGCCCTAAAATGTTGTACGGGTAGGGAAAATGCAGTTACGCACTAAAGAGAGCCAACATGACTCTCCCCGCGTGTGGGACTCGCCGAATGACTCGACCATACCCACTAAAAACCCTCCTGAATTACAACATACATCAAAATATATACAAAAAAATTACAAAAATAAAAGAGGAAAATGAAAGATACCCTAGCCCTAATAGCGTCGGGATCGAAAAGAACAAAAGGCGCCGAGTTTGAGTTTGCCAAACACGTCCTTACGAGATGTAAGTCCCCTGGGGGGGATTTCTGATGTGTATTTTTTTTTTCTTTGTGTGTGTCAGTGTGGCGCTATACGACTCGTCGACATCGAGGTCATTAGAGCCCTAAAATGTTGTACGGGTAGGGAAAATGCAGTTACGCACTAAAGAGAGCCAACATGACTCTCCCCGCGTGTGGGACTCGCCGAATGACTCGACCATACCCACTAAAAACCCTCCTGAATTACAACATACATCAAAATATATACAAAAAAATTACAAAAATAAAAGAGGAAAATGAAAGATACCCTAGCTCTAATAGCGTCGGGATCGAAAAGAACAAAAGGCGCCGAGTTTGAGTTTGCCAAACACGTCCTTACGAGATGTTTCTGCTGTGTGTTGTCTGTGATAACATGACAGAAGATACTGTTCTCGCACATCCGCTTGGGGGTTGAAATAAAGTAGGTTACTCTCCGGAAAGAAGCAAGGCACCATCCCATCCATTCCGATCAAGGATCCAAGGGCAGTGGCGGATTTAATATTAATAAAAATTCTCTTTTAATCAAATACGTATTGTTATCAACTTATTATTTCCAAAATGAATCGTAGATATAAAGTGCAGTCGAAATTACAGATCAATAATATCAAAAGTATTATGTGCGCTGCAGTCAGAGAGGGGAATCGATTTCCCCTTATCGAAGTCGATGTGTGACAGATACAGAGATACTTCGATTTTCCTTTCGGACAACCGGTACATAAGAGAGCATGTTTTGTATCATATTTAAGTTTTAATACAAGAGTTAGGTTAGGTTTGAGTGTTCGTACCGCTTTCTTCAACCAAAGGGTTCACTTATCATTTATAAATACGATACTTTTCTGCCAAAACCGTTTTTTCTAAACTTCTTTTAACACCACTTTTACTGATCATCATTATTATTATTTTCGCTTTATAGACTAACGAAAACCAAAACAATGACGTCTATTGTGTCTTGTATGAGAAAACGAGCGCTTAATTATGAGAATCTTCTCGGTACACCTTGGGATATCATTCGAGTTGTCACTTTCCTCACTATATAAATGACCCTAATGAGAGCTTCAGATTTCGCGAGAAATCACCAGGTAGCGCTTGCGTCCGTGAGTAGTTTGGGGTGGGAGGTTCCATTCTCGTCTCACAGAATGCGATGTTCTCGGAAGTTGAATGGCAGCTGCTATCTCTCCCTCTTCCGCAAAAGCGTTTCGCGAATGGAAGGGTCTTGAGTGGGAAGGACGGGGTGGGGGGGCGGGGGGGGAGAGACGCAGAGAGCAACAGGTGGCGAAAGACAGCGACAGGAGGAAAGATCATCGAGACGCCCCACTCTCGATCCTTTGAGTCGAGTTACGAGGCTCAAACAAGGGACATGAAAAGGTTACGAAACTTTTAAACGAAGGTGGTGTTAGCGTTAATAAAATTAATGCGTTAATATTCTAAAATGAACAAAATTGCATAAGTTAATTTACTACTTACGTTCATTATTCCCTTTTTTTCTTTTTTTATAGCTCAAGCCATCAGGCCTGCCACTTTCAAAAGAAATAATACATGAGAATAAAACGTAAATACATTAATATATTCATAAACATAAATTATACCACGAAGAGGGAGGACTAGAAAATTACTCTACTCTGGGGATCATCCCTGTATTAACCTTAAGCAATTGAGAAAAACCCAGAAGAAAGAAAAACCTCAATTAGGATGAACAAATTTTAGATAATATAGTACAGAGTGTGTGATACATAATAGTTATATGAAATGCAAAATTGATCGTTTACAATACAATATTACAACTTATCGCGATAAATATTACATTACATTTTAAATTACAAAATAAAAACTTACATTTCTCGAACATATTGCACTTTGCCTTTGTATCGATCAAACACCGCATTTTTTTTTTTCATATCGCGTGCAAACTAGACATTGAAAAGTGTCGCGTGCACCTCGTCCCTCAGAGTCCCTCCATAATATTCGACGATACCTCTGTCTCTGTCTTCGTCACAGAGACACACGACACGTCGGTTTCTTCTGAGATGTGCTACACGTATTCACACATATTGCGATCGTCCGAAAAAGTCGTGAGTTACAACTGATTTCTTTGACTACGGAAATTAATTTGATCTCAATCTTTAGCTTCGCGGGGAATTTGTATTCCGAGCGAAGACGTTAGGCGAAGAAATGGAAACAAAACTGCAAAAACAAAAAAATTCGAAATGATTTTGAGAAGAAATAAACAAATTCATTTAAATTAATAGAATAAGGTAACAGGTTTACCTCATCTCACCCACATTTTTAAGAAAAATCTTACGCTCTCGAAACAATTACAAAATTAAGTATGCACGGAAGTTATTAGGTGACTATATCGGTATTCCGGCGCGCGAAATGTCGAACCTAACCTTATTTAATTGCCAAATGTAAGCAGAATTTGTCAAACTGTTTCGTGTTAACGATGTTCAGACAAAGAATTGTAAAAATGAGGTATAAACTGTGTTTCGAATTCATATATTTTCCACGAAATCTACCAATAAAACTTCCTGATTCATTTAAAAGAACTGCCTTTGACCTATTCAAAGACGAGTAAAAAAAATTAAAATGGTCGTTGAAGACATAACGTATCCGCAAATATAAACATCCCACGAATAATTTTTGTTAATATTCCGAGGGTTTGCGTGTTTTTATAATGCATTTTTATGTAAATGTCCTCTGTCTCCGTATCCACTGTCGCACGGTCGCTCTCCATCGCATGCGACAGGAGCGGTTTAAGCGAAGCGTTGAGCCCGGAATTATTCGAACGAGGATTCATTCAATTAATAAACATTATTAGAGAATTATAAGAAATCAATACGACATACAAGAAATTAATTAGCTCATTTACTCTCCAGAATCAAGTTAAGGACATTTCCAACAATTAAAAGAACTGATGAAAAATCAGGCAGAGAATTCAGCTACAAGCATAAAGTTTCGCGGCAACACAAATGATGCAGAGTATCTTATGTTACTGAAGAGAGAGAGAGAGATACTTCCATGCTGCGCCCTGTTGACGGGGATCCTGCTTGTAAGCAGGCTGATATATATCCAGATATTTTCAGAGAAGTTTATTCACGGGAAAAAATCTATTAGTAAAACCTAATAAAAGGGGACAACATTTTTGTCATAGGAAGATGTTAGAGGTGGAAACGTTCTTGTAAAGGAATTAATTTGGAAAAGGGGAATAAAGGTCTTGTAACGGGAAAAAAATAGGAAAAGGGAAAAGCAATCTTCTGATAGGGGAAAAGCAATCTTGTGATAAGGAGAAATTCGAAAAAAGGAAAAGAATCTTCTGGGAAAATATTACGAACTATGGAAAACATTCTTATAATAGGGAGAAATGAGAAAAACAGGGAAAAGCATTCTTGTATGGGGAAAAAATAGAAAAATGGGAAAAAGAGATCTGTTGATGGAGAAATTTAGGAAAAGGGGAAACTGTTGTTTTCTTCTGCGTTGAGAGTGAAGGAGGTTTGAGAGAGTTGGTATTCGCCGTTGCAGGTAAATGTTAAGCTGAAAGGTCAAGAGTCAGTCCTCCGCCCTCCGCCCTCCCCCTCATCGCTGTCTCTGTGTGGCTTCATCTCTTCTAATTCATCGAATCTTCGTTTCACATCCCTCTTCCCTTCCTCCATTTCTCCCCTCAAAGCGCGACTCAATTGGGAGACCGGAGATTTTGCACGACGGAAGGGGAAAGTTCTTCAGCCTCAGGGTGTGCGGTCGTTACCCAGAATTTGTTTGGTTACTTTAAAAGGGGGAGGGGGTTTAATGCATTCCTAGATCGTTTATGACTCGATAAATAAATAAATTTATTGTCAAAAAAGCTGTTACGAACTGCGTATGACCGCGTGGTGGATAATAAACTAATTTACTCTCCGGAAGCAAACAAGGGACCATCCCATCAATTCCAATCAAGGGCCCTAAGGCAGAGGCTATGGATTTAAGATTTTAACATACTTCTAACCATAAAAATAGTTCGTTCTGTGTTATAATAATAATAGAAACCAACAAATGTATATTTAATAAAACAAAATGTTATTTCAAAGTATGTATTGTTATCGAATTATATATTATTACGAAATAAGTGTTTATAAATCGTCAGTATTAAAATAACTCAACATTCGAGACGTGCAAAAAAGAGATATTCTGTTATAAATGTTTGTTTTTATCTAAGAGTCATTTATATTAGTCGAAACTATTCATAACTGTACCTTTTTCTCGAATCGAGAAGTGACAATTTAGATACAGAAACTAGCAAATTAGCAAGAACCAATTAAGTAAACATTCAATAGAAATAAATAGATAACTAGAAAAAACAAATTTTCTATAAAAGAAAGTTACTTACATATAAATGAGCGCAAATTTTAAAGATTAAATGAACAGATAATTCAAAAAAAAGGATAGTTCGAATAATTTGTGAATCTCACCCCCGAATCTCTTGTAAACCTTTATTCAAGGAATTAAATATTTTAACACTTCCCTGCTTTTATATTTATGAAACTGTCGTGTTTGTTAAGACAGAATTACTGAAGCACCACCCTCGTTTCATTCAAAGTTTTGTTCACGAAGACAATACTCGCAATAGGAATAATATTCATCGTCCTACAGTGTCAACCGCGCTCTGCCAAAAAGGGCCGTATCATTTGGGAATCTTTATATATAATTCCCTTCCCAAGAGTATAAAAGATATTAATTAATTTAATCTCTTCAAATCTGTAGTTAAAAGCTACCTTCTGCACCAGCGCTTCTAGACCGTAAGAGAATTTATTGATTTTAATAAAAATTAAAACCGCCTTTTACACAAGATTGTTGTAGTACATTCAAATTATCTGACAACAATTTCAAAACTATTTTCCTGTTTGCTAATACTGTGTGTTATTATTCATATCAGTTTACTTGTATATGTACCCAACCCTGGCACTTTGGTTGTGAACATTTATTCTGTAGCCCCATCCTGGCAAACCGGGTTTTTCTCCGGTTTTCCTTCGGGTAGAGGCGGATTTTTTTTTTTTTTTTTNGACTCGCTAGGCTTTTGCCGAGGGACGGCATCAATTGAAATAATTATTCGTGAATATAGTGTTATTTAATAGTTACGAATTATCAACAATTCTTTCCGAATGATTTATAGTTTGATAATAATACGAACTTGTAAAATGACTTTTCTATGTTTTATTAAATACATTATTTGTTGGTATTTGTTAATACTATATTTTTTATCGTTAGGAGTATGTTGAAATGTTAAATCCGCCTCTGCCTTAGGGCCCTTGATCGGAATTGATGGAATACGTCCCTCGCTTGCTTCCGGAAAGTAAATTAGTTTATTGTCCTCCACGTGGTCATACGCAGTTCGTAACTTTTGCTTTTTTGACAATAAAGTTTATTAAATAGGATTAAATTGTGAAAACTCGATAAACTTAAGGTAACCAGATAACTATTTTTTCTTCATTTCATAATAAAAACCATTATTTTTTGTTTATTATTTGAAATCATGGTTTTGTATATTAGCCATGAAGTATTTTTATTGAAATTAAATCCCAAAGTTATGACACAAAAACGTTTTGGAAACTTGAAACGGAGCAAATCTCGAAAAATGCTCTGACCTCCCGTAATAACCCAGTAAAAGATTTTTAACATAAGGAAGTGAAAAGGCACTTCTCTTGAATGGATAATTGAGAAGTCAACAACAACAACAACAACAAAAAGTCGCTGAGAAGAAAGGAGAAACGTTTAAACTGTTGTCTTGTATATGCTGATGTTTCTTCTTGACTAAAGAAGGCCAAAAGGCGATATATTTCTTCTTTTTTACATAAAAGAAAGGATAAAATTTTTACGGACCCAAATTACTATAATTATACATAATTTTCACAACGTTTCTGTCCTCACTTTTAATTCCCCGTTTAAGGACGATAATTGTGACGTTCTCTAATTGTGACATTCAAAGAGACAACATATTTCTTCGGAGTCTTTATCCTTTGAGCAAGTATTCACAAACAAGAATTATGTTCCCTTTTAAACCTAAATCAATAACAGAAAACATTTGTTACTATCTCAATAGTTCGTATCAAAACTGTTTTTTTTTTTCTGAAAATATAAAAATAAATTAAATAAATAAAAAATAAATCCGAAGTGATTCGAAGTAATTTCGATTTAATTGGAAGTAATATGGCGTTTTCGTGGAACTCGCGACGCGCGTTGCGCCCAGAGAATAATACACCTCAGCTCTTAACGGCGCTCTACACTCTCGTCCGCGCGTCTCTGATTACGAGAGACTCTGTTTCCAGGAACAATTAACGTAATGAGCTGCTCAGCGAACGGTCCCGAATTGTGCTGCGTGGTGATGATATTGGTAAACGAGGAAATGGGAGGCGTGTACACTGTTCTGATACCACGCTGAATTGAAAGACCGGGTATCAGAGGCGGACCTAGGAGGGGGCGATTAAATTTCATAAATAATAAATATTGTATTTTTTTAATAAATATTAATATAAATATTATAGCAATTTTCTATTTTAATATAATTTGGGCTCTAATGACCTCGATGTTGACGAGCCCTATTGGTATTATTGAATTAAAAATCCGTTTCATTTCTTTCCACCGATATGCCTCGATGGACAACATCGGCAACCCGCTAAACTGTCCCTGCACTCTGAACTTTCCGGTTCCGACAACCAAGAAATGACGGGAATTGATTTTTAAATCGAATCAATAACGTTATTAGCTATATTGGTGTTGCGCGCTATGTTGCAACGCAATTGTAAAATCACGATATTGTTCACAGAATAACGTGGAAACGTTTTATCTGAATGGAGGTCTTTTGTACAGATTTTGAGTACGCATTCAAAAGTGACGCTGCAGTGGCGATTGTATCATAAAATTTGATAGTGTTTCGTCAGAACTTTGTTTCGCGAAAATTCGCACCCACTACTTTTATCTTCTTAACAACTAAAATAAATTACAATTCACAACCTAAATCAATTTCTTCACGACCCTTGGTCGTACGATTTAAATATACTTACGTGATCCAGCACTCAAGATACGAGTAACATTTTTAACTTAGAAATATTCAATTAAAATAATTTTTCGAAATATATAACAAAACACATTTCTTATAGTTGAGGATGCTATTGTATGTCGTCCATTGATTTTTATTTTACTTCACTGCCTCGGGGTTTTACAAAGACTCCCGTTTGGGATTCGCCACTTCCAGTTCACCGGTAAACGAGTATTTCATCCCCAGACGCTCTTTGGGACTGAAGTGAAAAATGTACCAAGTTTTGTCTGGCCCCGCCGGCAATTGAACCCAGAGTGACTCCGAGGTAACAGACATGCTAGCTCTGTAGCCACCGGAGGGGCTAAGGCATTATTTTTTTAAATGATGTATGATAATTTTCTATTGTGTAATACATAAAAGATTAATTTAATGCCAAGGTTCCTCCTACAACTCCAACTCTATTCTTGTGGACCTTCGGTGGTAAGAAAACCTCTTGTGACTGATTTAGTCCAAGCGAATTTTTTTCTAACCTCTAAAAGTACTTTCACAGATACTTGTCCATCGATTTATTATGAGCTGAACTCTAGCTTTATTTACGGGGCCCCGAGCTGAGTCTGGCTTTACTTCCACTTACTTGTGCCATGCTCCTTCCTTTCTCTTTCCTGACCTTCCTTGGTCACCTCTTGTTCTTTTCGATCCCGACGCTATTAGGGCTAGGGTATCTTCCATTTTCCTCATTCCTTGTCCTACCCCTCTTTACTTGTCCTACCCCTCATTCCTTGTCCTCCTCCTCATTCTTTGTCCCCCTCCTCATTCTTTGTCCTCAATGTTGTGATATGTTTTGATACATTGTCATTCAGGAGGGTTTTTTAGTGGGTATGGTTGAGTCATTCGACGAGTCCCACACGCGGGGAGAGTCATGTTGGCTCTCCCTAGTGCGTAACTGCATTTTCCCCACATGTACAAGATTTTAGGGCTCCAATGACCTTTGATGTCGACGAGCGGTAAAGCCCCACATAAAAATTCTAGCTTTATTTGAACTCGCCGTTTCTCACTAAAATCCAATGTATACTCGCAGTCATGTTTCTTTGCTTCGAGAAATTCATGAAAGGGAATACACTGTGTTTATTAGTTTATTGTATATTAGTCACTGTAAATTTCTGTATTGTCTTTAACGTGATCATAGGTAGTTTGTAACAGCTTTCTTGACAATAGTATTTGGTATAGAACCTGTAGCTTTTCCTTCGGTATCGTCCATAAGAGTAATGATAAGGGTACTTCGCGTTCTGTTGGCAAGACATTCGACATTGAATTCATAACCAACCTCGGACAACAATCAATTCTCATACTCTTGTGCCGCTATTTTGTTCTTTCTGCTTCGAGCGTATGGAACGAATGATACCTTGTGTCTTAGTGTGTTGTGTTGTTAACTTGTATTTTTTTACTGCAAATAGTCGCTTTTGTGACTACTATTAATATTTATTTGCATATAACATGAATTCGTAGTAGTTGGCAATTCCATGTAGGGCAGCCATATTGCATAATTTTTGGCAAAGTTACATGACTCGGAGTATAGAATCGTCGCGTTTCATGAAACGCGGTGTGCACTTTTCAATGTATTGCAAGGAGTATTATTTCATGAAACACGTTTTATCGGAGTGTATCGCATCTTGTCTTATTTTTCAATAATTCATTTTATTGTAACAATTAGTTTTATGCACATTTATTATTTTTTCTTATTATTTATAGTAGTAATATTATATCAACGTAAGATCATTACCGCTGTAACCCCATCCCGTCCCGGGATTTTCTGTTTTTTTCCCTTTGCTGTAAATGTAGTAGTAGCTCATGGTTTCTCATTGTAGTTCATAATATTTTTGGAAATCAATTATTAAAAAACGAGAATGTATTCTTCACTAAAAACCTTTTTTCCGAATAATCTACAGTTCGTTAATAATACGTATTGTGAATTTTTTGTGTGCTAAATACAAATGTTTTGATATTGTATTATAACACATAGCTAGGTTTTTATCTTATCTAGGAATTTTTACTGAAATTTTTAAATCCGCGTCTGCCTTTGGGTGGTTGATTGTAATTGATGGGATTCGTCCCTTGCTTGCTTCCGGAGAGAAAATTAGTTTATTGTCCTCCGCGTGGTCACACGCACTGTGTACTGATTTTTTACTGTAAATTTATTATTATTTTTATTATTATAATTTTATTAATATAATACTTTGAGCACCTCACACTGTGATGGAATTTTGGGCTTTAATTGAAATTTTGTCACTCTGTAGTTCAACAAATTTACATTTACACACTGACGTGTTAAGAGAAAGAAAGATGCCATATAACTGGTTTTTTTCTTGTTCAGAATGGAGGTGCATGAACGAATCATGAACGAAGAAAAGAACGAGTCACCAGCACATTATGTGGTGACAACAATGAAGATACAAACAGAAGAAGACGATAGCGATGCGATTGAGTCCACCCATTGTTGTCCAGCGGACGATGTTGATGGTGAAGCCAATCGTTCTGGAGAGTTTGATCACGATTGTTCTTCTACGACTAGGAACACCGGAGTATGGCGGCGATGGCTCTCTCGGGTGAGATAAAAATATGTAATTTTTTAAATTCTGCGTTTGACAATAATGAATTCCCTTGAGACTAAAGCAGTCCAGAAACAAAAGATCACTAATCCAAATGTGTCAGGGAAATTCTTACACTAACCCAGGCTGGAATAAGAAGAGATCGGTACAATTAGGATTAGAACTAAAATAGTTTTGTTCCAACCAGAAATCCTCTAAAATACCTAGTTACCGGTTTGACTAATTTGATCCGGTTTGTACTATCTCTATATTATTGATAAAGTCACCTACTCGAGACAAACGTCGTTTTAGTAACTTAACATTCTCCGACAACTTAACATCACGCGTTCTTAATTCCATCATCTTAATTCCGTGATTAGGTGAATAAGCTGCCCTGATGGCCTGGACCTTCGCACATCATGAAATAAGAGGTGGAATTTAAAAAAAGGAGAGAAAAAAAGTCAATAAATTACGAGAGTCACCCCAAAAATCGGAAGATGTGGGCCTTAACCGGTGTTGGATTAACGAATGTGCCAGAAAGCAGAATGTCTTTGTAAACGCACCAAAAAATTCCGTGGACGAGTTCCTTGATTGGATTACGGAAACTGTGGAGTGTCGGATTAAAGAGCGTCTACTGTACTTCGCAAAGTCACCCCAATAATATCCGTAGACGAGTGTTCAAATCGGTGTCGGGTTACACAAATCGATGTCGGACTACTGAAAGTTTCAAGTGTCGGATTAAAGAGCGTCTTTATTTTGTTCAATCTTTTACTGCTTTTATTTCTTTCAGGTCCCTGGCTCTCGTCTGTTGTCTCACCTCACGCGCTGCACCTGGGCCCCTTCTGCCCCTTCCTCCTCCTCCTCCTCCGCATCCCCCACCACAGCCACCGGCGTTGCCGCGTCCTCCGCTTGCCACGTTGCCACGTCGTCGCCTCCCGCGCGCTCCTCGCCCTGGCGCTGGTCTTCGTCTTCGCTGCACGAAGCGGCAACGCGAGGAGACGTGATGGCGATGGAGCGCTTCTTGAGACGAGGAGCGCATCTGGACGCGAGGACGCGCAACGGAGACACGGCGCTGCATTGCGCCGCGAGAGCGGGTCACGCGCTGGCCGCAGGCGTGCTGCTCAGGCACGGGGCGGACACTGCGCTGTTGCAGGTATAATACAGCCGTATTCGCTTTTCATGTATCGAAAAGTGGCGCAGTGGTTAGCGAACCTGCAGACGGAGCAGGGCTACTGGGTTCGCATATCAGACCACCTAGATAGTTGGCCTCTCCTATTCCCTTAATGAATATCTTTTAATGATTTTGCATTGCCTATAATTAATAAATTTAAATTTAACGAAAATAAGTACTCTATTTTCTTCATGTTTAACGCTCGGCTCTAAGCTATTATCCATATGATGTGAGCGCTCACACGTTTTGTAATGTATTTGTAATTCTACACCAGATGCTAATATTATGGAAAGGTCATATAATTCTGTACTCGCATTCAAAATATCCCTGAGGGATATTTTATATTGATCTGTTTTTCACTGTCATTATATAGATATTCTTAACATTAAAATCAAATCAACAAAACGCATCCTCATCGCGGGGATTTTGATGCATTTTTGTTTGTGTGCCCTTTTAATTATTCTCTTTTATTATGTTTCTCACCGCATACAGCCTACCTACACAATCTTCAAATATTACCTTTTGTTGTCGTAATGATTAGTTTCCGTCTGTTTTCCATCGTCCACCCTCATTCTGGCGTCGTATGTGTCTTTTTGAATATATTCGTTCGTCGTCATAAATATTACGAGTCCATAATATGTTTTCTATGTTTTGCACTTGATCGCCACAGACGCATTCCTCTCCGTCAGTTCTTCCTATCGCACGCGAATACTTTTTTCAAAGTTTCAAAAAATCCTGTTCGTATTTCTCTTCGGTTTAAACCCGTTCTTATTTTTTCTCTGCATATCTCACATTCCGTATAAACTCTTCCCTTCGTTCCTTTCTTCTCACGCATTCCGTAAAAAGCCCTTTTGTTAATTTTCCTTTCGCTCGTCCTCCTTTCTTGTCCTTCCTTGTATTTTGTCTCCGCCCCTGTTCGTCTCAGCGGAATAATCTAGAGAGGAGTAGGGACGGACCCAGGATTGGATTTTTTAGGGAAAGGAGGGGACAATAGAAAATTACCAGGATGGGTAAGTCCCTTCATCGCAAAATAAAAAAATTACTTCTAAGAAGTGCAATTTAAGACATAACGTCCTTTACGTAAATAACTCATTCACTTAAACTGCAGTTTTCATCTTAAAAAAAACTTAAAAAAATAACGTTTATGAAATAATTCGTGTATTTCGTCAATTTTTTTTCTTTGGACGTGTTCCTGCTCACGAGTCTCAGCTCAAATTCCTTCAGATTTACTCAAAATATAATTTGAACTCGATGTAATTCACACGAAACAGAAATCGCTTCGGCGCATTCCATCTAAAAGAATAACACATGAATGGAATTATAAAAATTCTGTGGTATTTAAAGTGAGGACGAAAGTGATTATATTTTCGTACAAAATGTTAGATGTTGAAAATGAAGTACAAATACACGGACGGAGAATGATACTGAAACATAACAATCCTATGGTCATTGAAGTGTCTGGAGCGGCGTTTGCGTCAACTCGTTCTCAACATACGCTGCCACCATATGGTTTAAACCAGAAACCATAAAAGAGAAACTCTTGAGTTCTGTTTAAAATATACACGGTTTATTTACGGAGTGGACTGTATGTTTGAAATACACCCGTCTTAATTGCATGAGCGAATGCGCTCCCGACTTATGCTTCAAAAAATCACAGCATCGATTCAAAGTCTATTTGCCAACGGGCTTTTTTTGGGGGGGTTAATTTTTGAAGATAGATATGTTCATCGTCTGAAACCATTTCTGATTTTCGTGTGACACATTTGAAAAATAAAAGGTAACCTATGTTCATCCTTTTACCCAAATTTCATCGCGAGATCGTTTCTGTGGTTTAGTCGTGATCAGGTAACAAACAGACTGACACATTTTCGCGTTACGCTTTTATACTATATTAGTACGGAATTCCTCATTTAGTGAGCTTCAGAGCTGAAAAAAAGTACTTAGTTCCATTAAAAAAATGAGTCGGTGTTTGTTAAACACAGTTATAAACATTGTGTTGTGAGATGTGAGGCGTTGTGAAACGGAGTTTCGTGTTTCGTCGGTGTGTGTACAGCTCCTGCTGTTGGTCCCGGGTTCGAGTGCCGGTCCGTCGCCATTTTCACGCAACCTTTTCTCTACGAGTTGATACTCGGATGTTAAGAGTGAAAGTGTTATATCCGCTTTGACTGAAGTCAAGTTATTAACTATTTTCATGAAAGTGGGAGATATTCACCAAAGTAGTTGTTATGAATCATTCATTCTACTGATCTTTTTTTCTGTTGAACGAAGATAATTATTTTGTGATTTTAAAACTTAATAAAAAATTACATTGTCATTTGACTCATTTTTTGTATTCAGTTACGTGAAGCGGCTGACATTTCCGTTAGAACAGTATTCTCCACGGTTTTTGGTGAATTACGCTTATAAAGGTATACAAATCCTAACGTTGTTGCTTTGTTCCTATTCTATTTGTTATGTTTTAGTAGTTTTTTCTCCTATGTTAAACCGGTACTTTTCACTGAATACTAAAAAAATATTAGCCCACGAAAGTTTTTCTATATCAGCTCGTAGAAATTTTAAGTCAAATAATTCAAAACTTTGGGCTTCAAGCGTATGAAAAATCATCAAGACTTGATAGAGAATGGTTCCAAGTATCATTTTAAAAATTTTGGGGGGGTACTTAAGCCTATATATATTAAAGAGCAGCAATAACAGATTCCCAATCCCTTTATGCAGGTGGAAGCTGAAGACGCCCTTGGAGCGACACCTCTGTCCCTTGCAGCGTCCTTCGGACACGAGGAGACTGTCAAAATTCTTCTACGTCATGGTGCAGACCCAGGTCAGTGCTACCATCAGCTCACTTTCTCTCTCTCTCTCTTGCTGTCTCTCTTTCTCTCTACTCACGTGTCGATGGCCCAAAGAAAAATATCTGGAGTGTGTGTCCTCTACTCAACTTTCCAATTAACTCTTAACGAAACACCTCACATCGTAATAAAACCATAAGAAAACAGGAAAACCCTTCCAAAAAAAAAAAGAAATCATAACACAATTATCAACTGCTTAAACATATTCAAAAGATTAATCGGTATAATTTTATTTTTCTTACAACCTTGCATAGTACACTCTGTATTATCATCGCACGTAGTATGCTCCTTAACATCATATTTGCACATTCAACTACAGATTCCGTAAAATATCTTCCACCTAAAGGCTGATTTAAAGAAGGCGCCAACAAAATGGGATTAGCTATCTGTATGCAAAATTAACTAAATACTCAAAATGCTTATATTCATATTTTCGACATGTTGATTTTCAAGAATTCGGAAGTGGAAGACGGTGTGTAAATGTATCAATTAGTTTGTGAGTTATCGCGGTAGCAAAACTCTCAGTATCCATACACACAAACCCGACATTGGACATCATCGCCAACATTTGAAAATAGACTCTCCTGGAGGAAAATTCGTAAAGATCCGGAAGATCTCAATTTTCTTAGTTCGACTCATTACAATACTTCCCACGTACATTTTGTATGATTGGAAATTAAGTATGGTGGGTGCGAAAATCCTCATACTGTTATCATATGATGTGTACTCATTAAAGATCCCTTGTTGAAATTCATCCCAGTGAGAAAGGCGCCGAATTGGTGCATTGGCTGGTGGTGGATGACATAACGTTCGTATTGATAATGTGTTTCCACCTTTAAAAAAATGAACAATGCATGTTGTTCCAGGTCGCATTGTTGAGACAATGAGCTATGATTAATACATGAATCGTTCCATAGCAAACGGTATTAAATGTATGAGAAAAATAGAAATGAAATGATTATAAATATTAGATAGTTAAGTTAATAAAGAATGAGAAAATTAGCGTTCAAAAATGCATATTATTTTAATAAGTCTGATAATTCATTTCATCGTCACTCCACTTCTTTTATCCTGTAGTTATTTTTTCTGTTTAATAGTGAATTAAATCTAGTGAAATAATAATTTAACGAATTAAAATGTCCCAGGGGTCAACTGATAGTCTAAAGACTCTTGATTCTTGTCGAAACAAAAAACACTGAACTCAAACAAAAGAAACCAATAATACTTAGAGACCTTAATCAAGAGAGAACCGTCAGGGAAGGAAATGTTACACATACTTTCTCATGTTTCTGGAAAATACTACGCGCAGTTTCTCATAGCGGTGTCGATCAGAAGTAGTTCGTCACATGATCGTGACGTGTCTCCCTCCCTTTCTTCGTAATTCACCAATAAAACTCGCTTTACACGGTCCATTTTGCAGACAATTTACGTCCAATTGCCGTACAAGAAATGGATGTAAAGTGAATGACGTCACGCTTGACGTTGTCTACGTGCACAGAAAACGTACGTTCCGAAATAAGCGTTTTACACGGTATTGGACGAGAAATGGTTGCTGTGCGTGTGAGTTGTCTCTGAACGCCGCGGGGAGTGTAACAAACAACTAACCTCAACTAGGCTACCAATTCTCTGAACATGTTAACAGACTTCATTGATAAATGAATTGTTCGTTTAAAGCAGTGTTTTGTTCACTATGATTCATTTCAACTAAACAGAAACACCGCAACAGATCACAACACAACAACTTTCTTCATTTTAACCCTGCATCCGACTCGATAAAATTCAGATGACGCAACTAGTGAGCAGAGATGCCGCTAGGAATGCTGTAGTCGATTTGTACGAGTCGTTCTGAAAAAATAGAGCAAACTTGAAAATTTCTACACAATATGCATCCAGTCTGGGGTGAATCTATGTTAAATGAACCTAGTACATCGGGCTTTAGAGGTGAGGATCGAGTGATAGCTGGCGGCACAGGGATTATGAAAATTTCTCCCTAGTTAATATAGTAGTTATATGAAATTACGTGGTGTTAAGTTGTGGACATGGATGACGATTCTCTCTTAGTTAGTTAGTTAGGTTAAATGGCGTATCGACAACTAAGGTCGTTGGCGCCCATTTTAGAATCAGTCATTAGAGGAAACACATTATATTTAAAGTGCAGATTGAAGACCGCGGGAGCTAGAAGTTTCTAGATTACCCGCAGATAGCGCTAACTGCAGCTTGGGCACTTCTATTCGGCGCTACTACAGCAACTAACTGTCTATTGGATTTATGGAACTGCTACCATCGGCTATTACACATTCTGGAATTTATTTGCGTATTAGCTACTGGAAAATAAAAGTTTTGTTACTAACGAGTGGCAGTTGTTAACGACATAACATAAAGAAATAAAAGAAAGCAAATTAATTAATTAAAAAGAACATAAATAAGAAATAGATGACTACACAGATATATTTATAACTACACACTTATTCTCTACGTAGAAAATTACAACGAAATAAATCCAATGGGTCATTGGGACGAGTATTAAAAAGTTTAAAGGTGTCACATAAATAAATATCAGATACCGTGCCAACTGTTCTCTCTTGAAGTAAGGACTCTATATTAATGCAGACGTGTATCCTTTCCTGGTGTGCAGATAGCCGCGATGCACAAGGTCGCACTCCTCTGTGGAGAGCGGCCTCCGCCGGCCACGCGAGGGTTGTCAGTGCGTTGGCGACGCGAGGTGCAGATCCTTGCAGATGCGACTCGGACGGGGAATCCCCCTTGGAAGCGGCGTCCGTTGCGGGTCACGCGGCGGCTGTCGCAGCGCTCCTGGCGGCGGGAGCGAGAAGGCACGACACGCAGGTTTGTATGGATTATGGGAGGACACGACTTTTCTTCTTCGTACTTCTGAATACAGTTCGTAATATGATGGGGAAAAGGGAGGTAAGGGAAAGAAAAACGTTCGAATACATACCAAATGTGAGATTTTGAAAAAGAGCAAAACACTTCGAGGCGAACATATGAAACAGAATTTATAAGGGAGTATATGGGAACTTCGAGGAGTACTTGAAGCGGATGATGTACCACAGAGAAGCATCGATGTGTAGTGTATTAATAATTCGTCTATTGAGAACAACAGAGTAGGGGAGGGAGAAGACAGGCAGTTGAGTTGGCAACGCTGCAGTGGTGAGTCGCTTTGATGAACACCAAAGATTTAAATTAGAGTGCATTATTACATTATTAGTAGGACACGAATGGCTGGCGATGTGGCGGCACAATAGTTCCATTGTGATCAATGGGGAATCTATTAAAAAACAGAAGAAGAAGAAGAAGAGGAAAATGAAAGATATCCTACTCCTATAAGCGTCGGGATCGAAAAGAACGAAGAAGTGACAAAGGAAGGCCAGGAAAGAGAAAGGAAGGAGCGTGGCACAAGTAAGTGGAAGTAATGCCAGACTCCGCTCGGGGCCCCGTGTTCGCCAAACACGTACTTACTACATGTAAATCCCTTGGGAGGGGCGAAAAGATAAGAGGCACGAGAAGGAATGTCGAAACAATTTGTCAAGACAACTGAGCTGCAAGCGGCGTGGCAGATGCTAAGGGATGATGTCGGAACTGGATGATTTTGTGAAAGATACGCATTTTGCGTGGTTCTGCCTTAGTCCAGCAAAAGCAGAGTTTACGATATAGGTAATGGTGATATGAAGACATCTCAAACGTTACAAAATAGTTTGTGAGTGTGATGAGACTGAAATGCAAAAGCTTATTTCCTTGGAGATAATGTCAAACTTCTATTGCGAAGAGAGGGAATCAGGAAATTAGAGGATACGATGACGAAACAATGAAACGATGGTGGCAACAGAGGCAAAAGGATTATATCGGGAGCATTTGCGAAATTAAAGAAGCATTCTAAGAAAGCTAACATGTAAACCAAATGTATTTTAGGACGTTTAATGTATAGCAAATTTTGTGTATTTTTGATGAATACAAAATTTGATGTAACAGATGAAGTCGTGGAATGCCTTCAGGTGGAGACACGAAAAACATGAAATAAATGGGGAAAAAATCATACTATTGAAATAAGTATGTGTACGACCATCACAAATAGATCGTATGAGAAACGTATCTACGATGACTCAAGGCCATATATATATATATATATATATATATA